>JBBMOL010000226.1:0-600000 GCA_037954665.1 Laguncularia racemosa
ATACCACCCTGTTAAGATGTGTGGACAAAAATGAAGCATGCGAACTCATGAAGGAAATACATGAAGGGGTATGTGGACCTCATATGAACGGCTACATGTTGGCCCGAAAAATCATGAGGTTAGGGTATTATTGGTTAACCATGGAGTCAGATTGCATAAAATATGTTAAGCACTGCCATCTATGCCAAGTATACGCAAACCGGATCAATGCTCCACCCAACGAGCTACATTTGTTATCAGCGTCGTGGCCTTTCTCCATGTGGGGAATCGACATAATCGGCCCAATCACTCCAACGGCATCCAATGGCCATAGATTTATACTGGTAGCGATTGATTACTTTACCAAATGGGTAGAAGCGTCATCATATACCAATGTCACAAAAGGGGTAATAGTCCGCTTCTTAAAAAAGGACATAATAGCCCGATATGGAGTTCCTGAATCGATCATCACCGACAATGGTACCAATCTCAACAATAAATCGATGACAGGTTTATGTCAACAATTCCACATAAACCACAGAAATTCAACCCCCTACCGACCTCAAATGAACGGGGCAGTAGAAGCAGCAAACAAAAATATTAAGAAGATCATCGAGAAAATGACAACAACTTACAGAGATTGGCACGAAATGTTACCATTTGCTCTCATGGCTTATAGGACTTCAATAAGAACATCTTCGGGAGCTACCCCTTACTCATTGGTATATGGTACAGAAGCAGTGCTACCAGTGGAAGTCGAGATACCATCATTCAGAATCTTGTCAGAAACTCAATTAACAGAATCGGATTGGGTAAAGAAAAGGCTTGATCAGTTGAACCTGATTGATGAAAGAAGACTTACTGCGCTATGTCATGGTCAGTGTTACCAACAAAGGATAGCCCGAGCATTCAACAAGAAGATGAGACCTCGGTACTTCAAAGAGGGCGACCTAGTACTAAGAAAAGTTCTCCCGAACACCCAAGACTCTAGAGGAAAATTCACTCCAAATTATGAAGGCCCGTATGTGGTGAAAAAGGTTCTTTCAGGTGGTGCTCTAATATTAACTCAGATGGATGGTCCAGAATTGAGAGACCCCGTCAACATAGATGCTGTAAAGATGTACTATCCTTAGGCAAGGGAATCGAAATTTTGCCAATGTTTATGAAAGCCAATATTCGATACAAAGTTCGTTGAGTTGAGTTTTTACTTTTCTGCAAGCAAAGCTAATATCCCTGAATGGTCAACAATCCCAATCAATTCTCATCATAATAAATACACCTAAACATATTACCCACCACTTTGTCAATGAAGGATAAACACTAAAATGATAATGAATCTTAATGGAATTTGTGATATAATTTTTGTCTACTCCTAAGCATTAAAACCGAGCGCATTATTAGGATAACATTACCATAGAAAGAGCTTTGTCCATGAAGAAAGGAGGCATATCAAGATTTTCAATCCAGTGTTAAGATAAGAAGAAAAGAAGCAGGAGCGAACCGACACGAAGGTTCAATCGTTTGGTTGCTATCCAAGATAAACTCGCAAGCATGTTAAAACAAATAACTATCATCACATCATGAAAAGCATCACATCATCTAGCTTGGTTAGAAGCATGTTCAAGAGTACCAGATAAGTCAGCTCATAATAAAGCACGTGTCTAGATGTTTCCTTTAATAGGGTAGTCGCCAAAAAGGAGCACTTCCCTAAATCCCTCAAGGTTAGCCCACAAAGGGCACCTTTGGAGCCATCATTTTCATAATAGGGTAGTCAGCCCAAAAAGGAGCACTTCCCTAAATCTCGCAAGGTTAGCCCATAGGGGGCACCATTTGAGACAGTTCTAGTTTAGGTTAGTCAGCTCTTGGGGCACTTTCCTAAAAATCAATCCAAGGGTTAGTCAGCCCAAGATGGGCACTTTCCTGAAAAAGCCTGTTCTCAAGGGTCAGCTCATAAGGGCACCTTTTGAGACAGTTCTAGTTTAGGTTAGTCAGCTCTTGGAGCACTTTCCTAAAAATCAATCCAAGGGTTAGTCAGCCCAATATGGGCACTTTCCCGAAAAAGCCTGTTCTCAAGGTCAACTCATAAGGGCACCTTTTGAGACAGTTCTAGTTTAGGTTAGTTAGCTCTTGGGGCACTTTCCTAAAAATCTATTTTAAGGTTAGTCAGCCCAATATGGGCACTTTCCCGAAAAAGCCTGTTCTCAGGGTCAGCTCATAAGGGCACCTTTTGAGACAGTTCTAGTTTAGGTTAGTCAGCTCTTGGGGCACTTTCCTAAAAATCAATCCAAGGGTTAGTCAGCCCAATATGGGCACTTTCCCGAAAAAACCTGTTCTCAGGATTAGCTCATAAGGGCACCTTTTGAGACAGTTCTATCTAAGGTTAGTCAGCCCAAGATGGGCACTTTCCTAAGGATTTTATCAAAGGTTAGTCAGCCCAATATGGGCACTTTCTTAAAAAAAACTGTTCTCAAGGTCAGCTCAGAAGGGCACCTTTTGAGACAGTTCTATGTTAGGTTAGTCAGCTCTTGGAGCACTTTCCTAAGAATTTCATCTACGGTTAGTCAGCCCAAGATGGGCACTTTCCTAAAATCCATTTTAAGGTTAGTCAGCCTAATATGGGCACTTTCCTAAAAATCCGTTCTCAGGGTCAGCTCATAAGGGCACCTTTTAAGGCACTACCATAGGTTAGTCAGCCCAAGATGGGCACTTTCCTAAAATCTATTTTAAGGTTAGTCAGCCCAATATGGGCACTTTCCTAGATTCTCCCAATTAATCAGCTCTTGGGGCACTTTTCGGAAACATCCTTCCCAAACGGTTGCTAGTCTAACAAGACGCTTCTATCGATAGGTAGCCAGCTCATAAGGGCGCTTCCTAAGTGAATTTTCTTTCCAAGGTTGCAAGTCTGGTAAGACGCTTCCTATCATCATTTCTCATATATTCCTACTCAATGCTTGAGATGTGTCCTGTCGCCAACTAGTTAGCCCATAAAGCACTTTTCGGAGAGGGGACATTACCTTGAATTGTTAGGAACATCTTCAACCGTAGGATTATCAGCTCTTGGGGCATTTTCCTACTAAAACCTAATTCAAGAGGTCAAAAATGGCGTCTTTTGTTTGTCTTTGTAGTTAAGTTTTTCAAACTTTACCACAAAGAGGGGCAGCTGTAAACACCCCATTTTTGCCCTAGGAATCAACAATTCTCAATAATAATCAATTTTTCAATTTTTCCAATTTTTCCTAATTTAGCATAAAATAATAAAAATGTTCAAAAAATAAAAATAAATAGGAAAACACTTCAATTTTGAAAAATGATTTCAGAAATGGCAATAATAAATAATAAACAATTTTTAAAAATTTTTGGAATTTTCAAAAAATACAAAAAATAGAAAAATCGCATTGCATATATGCAATTTGCGAAAATAAAAAAATCAGGAAAGTGGGCTAGCTCAGCTGGTCCGGACCGTGTCTAGGCGCGCGCGCAGGGGGTCGAGGTCGCGGGTTCGAATCGCGGAGGACGCAGTTTCCGCGTTTTGTAATTTTTCGACTTATCTAGTGACACGTGGCAGCATCTGATTGGCTGGAAGAAACGCACGCGCCGGGCGCGTGATCATCCCTTACCTCGAGCCTGAGATCACCGGCGAGAAGAAAAATTCGTATTTCGGCCGTTTTGATTCAATTTTTTTGCACAAATCCAACAGATCTTCAACAAAGATAAGATAAACATTATCTAATTAGAATCAAATCGCAACAAATCGTTGGATGGGCACGAATCGGAGTTGGTTTTCAACCGAAAATCCGATCAGCTTCAATCGGAGGAAATCCGAGCTTATCCAGCTCGATTTCAAGCGCCTATAAATAGAGGAGGAGATGAGGAAGTAAGAACAGAGATCAGAATTGCGAGAGAGAGAGAGAAAAGAGTGCAAATCGGAGGAAGTCCAAGCCGTGATCGCCGACCGGAGTTCAAACCACCGCAAGGAGACGTTCTGAGAGTAAACCGCCACCACCATCGGATTCAGCACCCCCAAGAAGCTAGGATTCGACACTTCACCCGCCGCAAACGACCGCCGGAACGCCGTGAACGAGCCAATACCGCCGCCGTGTCCGACCGATTCGACCCGACCCGATCCGACCCGATTCGACCCGACCCGCGCACCGATCCGAATCCAGGTAAGTCGGATTTTCCAGATTTTTTATTATTATTTATTTTGTTTATTTGTTTATGTTGAATTTATTATTATTTATTATATTGTTAGCCATTTATTTATTTATATTGTCGATAACTGAGAAAATGTAGGAATTGTATTTTTCTAGGATTTAATAATGTAGAAAATAGAAAATAGGAAATAAGAAAAAATAAAAATAAAAATAATAAAAATGAAAAAAAAATAATAGAAATATTAGAAAAAAAATATAATAAAATTTTAAATTTCAAAATAGGATAGAAAATAAACTTAAGATAAAATTTTCAACAAAAAATATAAAAATCATGAAAAACTTACAAAAAATATAAAAATTACAAAAAATCATGAAAAACTTACAAAACTTATAAAAATCACAAAAATCAGGAAAATCACAAAAATCATAAAAAATTCAAAAGAATTATAAAAGAATCGTAAAAATAAATTTTGACACTTAGAAAATCCTTTTCTTCAAATAAACTAAAAATTGATGTTTTCCCTCAAAATCATTTTCAAAAAAATCAAATTCAAAGTTTAGGCTTAGAAGTTTTAGAAAAATCCCAAAGACGTTAAGAACTTAAATCAAAAGAGTTTTCAAAATTAAAATTCATCAACAAACTTAAAGGTTTTTTAGAAAAGCGAACTACGGCTTGTTTGATCCTGAGTAGCAGGTACGTAAGCACCCATTCGGGTCAACCCCCTAAAATGAATAAAAAAAAAAATCATTTTCTTGAAATAAATTCAAAAACATAATAAAAGTAACAAAGACACAATGAAACACATTTCTAGAGATGAACAATTTTGAGAGATTAGGTGGTAACCGTAAAGGTTTTAATAGGTTAGCCTCCGGACTTAGAAACTCTGGTTTTCCCTTTTTCTCTTCTCACAAAAAATGAGAAGAGGAAATAACGACGACTAGTAGTCCAAATTAAGACTAATCCGCTCCTTTAGTCTTAATTCACTTTTTCCCAACAACAGTTGGGTGGCGACTCCAAAAATCAAACGAAATTCCTAACCCAAGTCGAGGATCTAGATTAGATGAGCATAGGGTTTAGTTTAGATCGGATTAGGAATGGGAATTCAAAAATTAGACACGACAGTATGTAAGGGAGTTTTGAGCATTACAAAATCTGATTTTTCTTGTGCCATGGGAGAGCTCCTCTTCATGCCATCCTACTCTTACCAATTTCATTATTAAAATTGTGGTGAGTTGACTTAAGAAATATTGTGAGTAATATCAATCCTTCTTGAGTTGGTTCCAATTATTATTAGTGTGTCATATCTAGTGTATAATGGAAATTGCTTACTTGTTTTTGTTCATGCCAAATTAGGGTTCTTCATATTACTTGGGTTCATGCCAATTGTGGGAGTTAGAATTGAATTGTTCCTCTTGTATTTGATCAGTATTGGAATCCAATTGTAGTATATCATAATTTGGTTCATGCCATTTAGGGTTATTTGTTCTTGTTTCATGCCATTTGGCATTCCATCTTTAATCTATTATTCACGCCATTTAGTTGGAAATTGGAATCAATTGTGTTTGTTTTCTTTGATTGGTATTGAGATCCTTTGAGCACATCGCTTGATCATGTACCCTTTATCATACAAAACTCTTCTCTAAACCAACATAAGTAGGCACATGCTTGTATACTTGATTGTGTAGCCCTTCCTTATTTGAAGCTTTTCTTTTTCCTTTTCTCCAAAAAGTGTACAAACCTTAATTTCTATACAACAAAACAAACTTACTTTGATCCAAACACCAACTCTACACTTTTACATGATTAAGAAACATTTACTTGCCTCAATTAGGATTGAAAAATCCCAAGATAGTTTAATCTCACAACTATGCCTCATTCTTTAACACCTTTGGTTCCTCAAACTATTAATAAAACATCCACATGATACTCAAACAACTGAAATTAAGATTTAAATGACCTACAATGATAGTTAAGAAGCTTACTTGGTTGAATCATATCGATCCATGTAGATTTTGGCTAGCATACACTATGAGTATTTGTGATGGCTTCTAGTATAACCATTGTGCATAAGAAAATGGAGAGGTAGACAAATCATAAAAGGGTTTAAATACCCAGACTTATAATGTCTAAAATACCCCTACTATTATTTCATTATTATTTTCTTTTCCTTTATTTTATTTATGGGTGTTGAGTTCTTAGAAATACGTTTTAATGATAACGAAAAGGTTATTAGTAAATATATGTTAAGTGCGTAGAACAAAAGTATTTATTTTTACAAATACTTAGGCAGGCAGTAGTTTCCAAACACTTAAACAAATAGTTTGACATAAACAATTTGTTAAACATTTAAGTACACTTAAATAAACAACTTAATACAGACAATTTGTTAGAGATTTTAGTAGACATTTAAACAGATAGTTTGATACTATGGTTAATAAACTTTAGTTTGAAGAATGTATTCTTATACTGCTCTTATCTATATTTGATACAAGTTTGATTTGCAAATTTGATCTATTTGTAACTTCAATTAGCAATTTTATTTTTAAACGAATCAAATTAGTTTAAGATTTATTTTAACTAATTATTGTTCGAAGAAGAAGAACAAGATAAGGATAAGGATTATCAGTTGAAGCACACTTGTAAAAAGAGGGATTTTTTTTTTCAAACTGATACTAATCCATATGAGGTTATTGATGAGGTAGATAAAGATAAAAATTGACAAATTTAAATTCTGAGTAGAATTAGTTACATAGTTAAGGAATTTGAATTTGAAATAAGATTTTTCAAAATTCCACAAATGCAGGGATATTATAAATATTAGAAGACCTTGCGAGCATTAGAAGGCTTCCATAGATAAAGAAGAATATATAAACTAAAGATTTGAAGTTCAAATAAGAAGGATGATACCAAAAAACAGATATAGAGACACATACAAGTAGAGATAGAAAAAATAGGAACAAAGCTAAAACAAACAATTATTCTTTGTTTTCTTGAGCTTAAACTACAGAATTTATATTTCTCATTTTTGTAAAATTTTCTTTAATATTTTCATGTAATGATTAGTTTAAAAAAGTGATGTTACAAAGTCTTATAGTCTATGCTTAGCCGAGTTGTAGGCTAGAAAGATAAAGTAAGAGCTATTGATGTTTGCAACATTCTTTAGCAATTGGAATAGTGGAACAATCGGTGTGAAAGACTGGATCTCCAATAGCATAACTAGAAGAGAGGATGTACTCAATAGGAGAAACCTCTATACATTGCAGTCTTCTTTACTTTTCTTACACATTAATTTTTTTTACTTTATTTTTGGCTCATCACATATAGTTTTCATCAATGAGGAAATTTAAAAAGTGGTTGTTTAATTAGAATTTGATAAATTGTTTTTTTAATAAACAATTCACTACCCCCTACCCCTCTCTTCTTGTTTGCCAATTTAGGACCTACATTTGGTATCAAAGTAACAACTCTTCTACATATAAGAGTTGATCAATGGCTAACAATAAGGTTGTCAAACTCACAATTTTACGTATAATCATTAGGGGGTCCTTAGAATTGGAATGTAGAAACAAAAGTTTTTATAACTTTTGTAAAATAACTTTCAAATATTATAAATTTACTTACAGTAATCATAAAAAAATATAATAGATAATAGAAATAAGGATATTCAACATATATTTTCATCATAAATCACAATAAAAGTCACAATATAGATAATCAAGCATAAGTTGGGCAATACGGAAAACCAACCTTAGTGGTAAACAACCACAAGTCCTAATAAATGTTATGAATTCATAAATCATAATACAAAATAACAACTAAAATAAATCATCACAATTTACACCATCTCTCCCATCCATATCACCGTCATCATTTGCATCTTTATCATCATCAATGTTAACATCATTATAAGGTGTACTACTACCAATGATTTCCATATCTTCTAATTCAAAATCTTTTGAAGTCTTCATTTGTATTTCAGCTTCAATAGCATCAATATCATGAATCTCTAAATCATCTTGCTTGGGGACTTACTTCCATGACTCCAAATTCACATAGGCACCAATTTCCTCCTCCTCATCATCATATTTTTCTTCACCCCTGACACTTGGAAGGATATGTAACACACCCTTATCCTCATGTGATAATGATGTGCCTAAACACACTTAAAAGCACATCCAAAAGACTTAAGAATAACTATCTCAAGTCAAGGCAAAATCGGATCCAAAAATGGCACTTTTCAAATGAACCCTAATGATGAAATGATGAAATTCAAATGTCCAATGATATAATCAGAATACCACAATGAAAATTCCTTCTAACAACACTCTAATTTCATGTAATCCACGCAAATAAAACCTTAATTTGACAAGGAGAAACCGTAACAAAACAATCCTTTTTCTAAATGGTGAAAATCACGTTATCAAGGGAAATCCTCAAGAAGAATCGGATCAATTTGATAATTCCTTCAAATAAGAATATGAATTCGTGATTAACAACTAGTAATTCTAACCAAGAAATATCTCAATTTAACCCTAGATATGACACACTAGAGAAGAAAAGAAATCACAACAAAATGAAATTGATATAACTCACAATTTCAACTTCTTGGGATTGAAATTGATAAGAGAATTTGGAATTAGGAAAACCCTAAGCCCTCTCACGAAATGTGAAGTTTTTGTTCTGCAAAATTAGCCTCCCTAAACCCTCTCTTAAGCAAGTATTTATACTTGCTACTTCTAGGGTTAAAAAGTGCTCAAAATTACAAGTTTGCCACTTTTAAGGTGGCTAGCCCTAAATGAAAATTACATGGAAATAAAAGTGTCCCAAAACTAAAATACAACCAAAATAGTTCATAAAAGAATAAATATATAAAAGAAATGGTCTTCAAGATGCCGGTCTTCTATAGGATCCATCGGCCCAGCTCATCGCCGGTTCAGGTCGGTCCATGGATAACCCACAAGCTAAGTCTGAGGGAGTTTGTCCATTGCCCTATAGAATATGATAAGTGTGCCTGTTGGAATACACAATACAACAATAATAGAAAAGAGGTTAATATATAAATAATTCCGGGGTCAATCTGCTCAAAATGGGCCCTCAACGCCAAGATTTGAAACCCTTCAGTTCTTGCCCTAATGATAGGTCTTGTCGGATTTTTATTCCTATCATTTCCTCGGGCCTCAAAAAGATTTGTCCTCAAATCTAGTAGATCAAATGCAGTAGAGACTTTGTTTCCTCCTAGCAAGTCACCTGAATAAATATCTCTGCAGAATCCCAATATCTGAAATACTACAGGTGGTGATTGTCTTCTCTCCTCCATTTCCAGGATGTATCTCTTCTGCAACACAAATAATGACCCATTATCCACTAAAGTTACCCCTGTACCAACTTGTTCCACTGAAACTGTTTCCTCTTTTTCTAACTCATCTGTATGTTGCTGATCCTCATGGTCTTCTAATGGTTGGACCAACTGCTCATTACCCTCTAAAACCTCTGATGGTGAACATAACTGTCTCTGAACAGTTTGGCTCTCTGGTGGTCTGCTCGTCTGACTATGATCATCAGGATCCTCTGAAGGTTGGCACATCGGTGTCGGCATCTGCACAGTTTGGTCCTCTGATGGTTTGATCATGTGGCTATGATCCTCAAGATTTTGTGATGGTTGTTTTATCTGTTTTTGCATCTCCTGGACCTCTGATGGTGACATAGGGTTCAATACTATACGTTTACTATCCTTTTTAAACATATAAGTATTTCTATACCCATCATGTAATACCATCCTGTCATACAACCATGGTCTACCAAGTAATATATGGGATGCACAAAGAGGAAGAATATCACATTCAAGCTCATCATAGTACTTGTCTCCTATATTGAAGGGTACCCTAGCCCTTTGGGTTACACAAAGACCATCTTGATCATTCAACCAATGTAATGTATAGGGTTTGGGATGTGGGATAGTTTCAAGTTTCAACTTCGATACTAATGATGCAGCTACAACATTAGTACAACTACCGCCATCATTTAAAAATTGCGCACAAGTTTCCTTGTACCCTACAAGAAGTATGGAACAAGTTTTCTCTTTGTCCCTCATCAATGGTTGGAAATGGAGTCAAGTCCCGATGCAATATGTTAGTAGACAAATACAACTCACTTACATTTTTGCTTACTAATTTCAACAACCTCAATACACTTCACCACACCACGGCAACACACCTTTACATGCCCCTACACACCTACGGTGCTCACAATCAACCACTATAAGAAATGCTTATTGTTACTTCAAGTAAAGTCAAGTGAAATAATTGAAGCACAATGAAATAATTCTTGGTACTTCAAGTAAAGTTAAATAAATGAAGTACACACACAATTACTTTCAAGTAGATAGAATTAAATTCAACTACTAGTGTTTAAGTAATTAGTTCAATTACTTTCACACTTTAATGACTTGTTTGAATTTTAAATTCCACTACTCAACCTTCCTTTTCTTGCCTTGATTTCACACTTCAAATAACCACAATGTGCAGCACCTTACACTACACAAAACTCCACAAATTTGCACCACCACACACACCTCAATCACGGTGCACTCACTTCACCAATAACTCCCATGGCAACAACAACAAATTGCACTCCACCTCCACGACAAAATAAGAAATGGAAACAACAACAAATATACTCTAATTCCACGGAAATAATAACAAATATACTTCACTCCCCACAAGTTCTAACCGCAATTCATAACAATATAGGCAGCAACTTCAATTTGAAATTCAAACAAATTCACTTATTGCAAGCCTTCTTCAATTGATAAGTAATGAATTCAAATTCAAATAGCAATCATTAACTCCCACAACTTAATTGCATGTGTTTGAATTCAAATAATTCCTTACTAACCAAACTTAATGTAATCTGCAAATTTAACTTCACAAATTCAGAATTTCTCAATGGAATTCAAACAAAAAAACTTCACAACTCCACACGCCACAAGCTACTTCACGGCAACAATTGGTAAGTTTCACAATTTTAAAACAATTTGCTAAAGTAACTTCACTTTGTACTTCTGATCTTCCACGTGAATTAGTGTCCACAAAGTGATATAATAACCTTCCCAAATCAACTCCAACAATCAGTAAATCAAATCCCAATCCAAAACAATTTCGCAATCTCAAACTACAACAACAACAACAACTACACAATTGTGTTTTTTCCACTTGATCAACCCTAATTGTTGATCACTTCCACGAAATTGAATACAACCAATTCCCTTCTCTCAACAAGAGCTCTGATACCAAAAAGATGATGTGCCTAAACACACTTAAAAGCACATCCAAAAGACTTAAGAATAACTATCTCAAGTCAAGGCAAAATCGGATCCAAAAATGGCACTTTTCAAATGAACCCTAATGATGAAATGATGAAATTCAAATGTCCAATGATATAATCAGAATACCACAATGAAAATTCCTTCTAACAACACTCTAATTTCATGTAATCCATGCAAATAAAACCTTAATTTGACAAGGAGAAACCGTAACAAAACAATCCTTTTTCCAAATGGTGAAAATCACGTTATCAAGGGAAATCCTCAAGAAGAATCGGATCAATTTGATAATTCCTTCAAATAAGCATATGAATTCGTGATTAACAACTAGTAATTCTAACCAAGAAATATCTCAATTCAACCCTAGATATGACACACTAGAGAAGAAAAGAAATCACAACAAAATGAAATTGATATAACTCACAATTTCAAGATGTTGCACTCGCCACAATTTCAACTTCTTGGGATTGAAATTGATAAGAGAATTTGGAATTAGGAAAACCCTAAGCCCTCTCACGAAATGTGAAGTGTTTGTTCTGCAAAATTAGCCTCCCTAAACCCTCTCTTAAGCAAGTATTTATACTTGCTACTTCTAGGGTTAAAAAGTGCTCAAAATTACAAGTTTGCCACTTTTAAGGTGGCTAGCCCTAAATGAAAATTACATGGAAATAAAAGTGTCCCAAAACTAAAATACAACCAAAATAGTTCATAAAAGAATAAATATATAAAAGAAATGGTCTTCAAGATGCCGGTCTTCTATAGGATCCATCGGCCCAGTTCATCGCCGGTTCAGGTCGGTCCATGGATAACCCACAAGCTGAGTCTGAGGGAGTTTGTCCATTGCCCTATAGAATATGATAAGTGTGCCTGTTGGAATACACAATACAACAATAATAGAAAAGAGGTTAATATATAAATAATTCCGGGGTCAATCTGCTCAAAATGGGCCCTCAACGCCAAGATTTGAAACCCTTCAGTTCTTGCCCTAATGATAGGTCTTGTCGGATTTTTATTCCTATCAGATAAGTTAAACATATTTTCTTCCTCAACTATCTATTCATCATCAAATGAGAGATCTTCAATAGTGAAAGTAGAAGTGTCATCAATGCATCTTTCTTTCCTATTTCTTAATTTCAAATTATGCATTACAAACACTAAATCATTCATCTTTTGTTAATGCAACCTATTCCACTTTTTTCGTATGACATGAAAATGAAAAAGGCTATATATAAGATTGATAATCTTAATAACATATAAAATCAAATAAAAGAACTATTTTTTCTATACCATTTCAAATGCACTCCAACTATGCTCACAACCTAAAGAACTAAGAGTCAAACTTAGAACACGAATAGTAAACTTTTGTAGTTCTAAGCATTTATCTACATATGAATCCCACCATTTAGTTGGAGCTTTTTTGTCTCTTGTTAACCTTGTAGCTTTAATACCATATAGTCCATTAGCATCCTTAAATGTTTTAAGTTATATAACAATCTTACACATTTTCGTTGGATTAGAAACCATACGCTCTATGCAATGATATAATCTAATCTTAACATTAACATTAAGTCTGAAATTAGGACTATAATGATAATGGGGATTCAAATAATAAGTTGAAGCATGTAATGATCTATGAAGATGGAGCTCCCATCTTTTGTTAATAATCTTGAAGATAGGTCCATAACTACATCAAACAAACATGATATCAATTTATAAATGAAACTTTAAAATAAACACTAAAGCTAAGTATATATATAGCTAATAAGTTGAGATATTACCTTTTCTTTACATTGTTGAAATTTTCTTTAATTTTCTTCTTAGCACGATCCATTTCTTGATAAATGAAACCCATAGTTAGTTGTTCATTAGAATCAACTAATCTAAGCACTTTAATTAGGGTAAATGCAGCTTTAAGGCAAATAATAACATTCTTCTAAAACCTACTATACAAAACCGCTTGTTGAATCCACTTTCTATCACTTGTGCTCGGATATTTATATGATTTTCAGTGACATAAAGTGAACATCATCATTAGTGCACCCTTAACTCACTAAGGCAACCTAATGTTAAATAAGAAGTGGAAAAACAAGTTACATTAGGTCTAATCAATTCCCTCCCTTTAGTGTATCTTCTCATGATTGAGATAAGTATAGTTTTGGAATAAATATATATAGTAATTTGCCTCCCTTTTGCAATTGTTCCATGATGGATCTTCAAATTCTTTTCAAAGTCCTCTAAGATCAAATCAATGCAATATGCTGCACAAGGTGTCCAATATAAGTATTTTCTTTTCTCCATCAATTTATCCTGTATTGCTTTATAATTTATAGCATTATTTTGTGATTACTTGTACAATATTCTCCTCTATAACCTTCTCCACAATATCATCTAACATGTCAAAAAATTTATCGGTTGTCTTGGATATATCAAAAGCATCTATAGATGGTAAAAAGACCATTCCTTTAGAACTACTCACTAAGAAATTGCATATGGAATACCTCTTTATATCAATCCATACATCTGACATAATATAGCAACCTATCTTTTTTTCTAGTCAACTTTGTAGCCTTCAAGTAATTCCATTGTTTGAGCTATTTCTTTCTTCAAACAAGTTACCCTTAGCTCATGATAGGAAGGAGGTTTAAGCCCACAACCATATTGACCAACCACCTGAAGCATCTTAGCAAACTTTGGATTTTTTACACAGTTAAATGAAATTGCAGTAGTGTAGAAAAATAAGAAATTTGTAGGTAACATTCTTCTCTCAAATCTTTCTTCACGAATTGGTTAACTACACCTTGGTTTACTTGTGTTCCACTTCCAACAATTTTTATTTTTATTTTGAAAGAAATCCATGCAATTCCTTTTAGCAACATTGTTAACATTTCATTTTTTACATCATTTGAGATATTGGTACATGGCACTACATCCTTATGTGTACATCCGAAGTGATTCTTGAATTTGTAAATGCTACCACTAACAACTTTGTTACAATACTTACATTTTACTTTTTTCCCATTGTTATCTACATCGATTCCATGGTCCCAACCAACATAAGATCTATTTCTAGGTGCATTCTTCTTTTTGGAGCTCTCTTTAGATGATTTAGAAGATGACATATTAACTTAGCCAATACTCAAAATCCTATAAGAAATTAAAATAAAGAGTAAAGACAAAGTAAAAGGTAATGGAAAAAAAAGGAAAGAAAAATACCAATATTAATGGATGTAGCTTAAGTAAAATATTAAATTAGAAATTTAAAGGGTAATACAAATTGAGGCATCATCTTTTAGATGTAGAGGTAGTCATTGAAACATGGATATCATATTGTAGATTTTAATGGACAACAAATTAAAAGTTATCACATTCTATTGCAATGAGAAGAAATTTAAAAAAAAAAGAAAAAGAAAGCATAGCATGTTGTAGGCACACAACATTCATCTTAATGGTAGATAACTTCCAAATGTTCGACTTCAAAGTAAAACGAAGCACGTGAATTGATTATCCTAAGTTAGAGCAAGTTGCTAAGATCCCGTTTTAGGCTCTTATTATAGGAATTTTTATATTTGGTGACATTTGTATATTTTACAAACGTTGTCGATCTCAATTTATTTTAGTCATGTTTATTAAATGTGTAAAAAATATATTTAGTGACATTTATGACTAAAGTTAAATATATAAACTCTAATTCAATAATCTTTTTTTTATTATTATAAGTCTTGATTTTTTTTCTTCTGCTATAATTTTTTTTCACCGAATAAAATTTTTTGTTTTTTTAAATAATCAAGTTTTTTAGATTTTAAGACTTGATAAATTAAAAAAAATATTATTAAAAAAAAAGCCAATATTTTTCTTCAATAAAAAAAAAAAACAAAAAAAAAAATGTTCAACCCACCCTTTATACCCCAAAAATTTTAGTTACCTCCCATTACTTCCATCCCTCACATTCTACCTCTCTTTCTCTCTATGTCTCTCGCTTAAATTTCACGAATGAGGAGCCAATGAGTTTAGTCAAACAGCGTAAGGAGTCTAAGCCAACAACATCTCTTGCTTGAGGAATGAAGACATTCACTTGGAAACACTACAAGAATTTTTAGATTTGGTAATGTTTACAAAATTTGCAAACGTTACCGATTTGTATATAATTTAATAACATTTATTAAATGTTATAAAAAATATAATATTAATAATTTTTATGAATAAATTTAGAAGACACACACATAATTTCATTTGTAAAATTTTCTAAAATTAAATATAAACAATGTTATTAAATATTTTTTATTCACTCTATAAAAATCAAATGATCTTCAAATTAAGGGAAAAAAAATCTCAAATTGCCCCAAATTAATTTACACTCACCATACAATACTTCTGAAAACTCAAAAATTGAAGCACTCTTTTCTCTCCTTTTTCTAGCCAACGCCGTCTTTTCTCTCTCCACCTAGGCCCTCTTCCACTCTAAAAATTTGTCTCTCTAGAAAACTCTAGATTTTTTCTTCGTTCTATCTCTACTAAGCCCTCTTCGGCCACTTTGAAAATTACTCTCTCTCTCCATTAGAGCACCCACCCATTAAAGTTGCAAAAGGTGCGTTCTCTCCTCATGTTATTTTCCCAAAGTTTAGGATTGGGCTTTTTGATTGCTCATTTTAGGACTTGAAATTGCAGAAATGGCATCATTAACTAATATTTGATAGCTGCTGTAATAAGTTTCACTTTTACAAATTTCAGTCCCATAATGAAAAATCAAAACGTCAAAATCCCACATTGCAGAAATTTGTCCAAGTTTATTTGGAGCCTTTTATTGTAATTTTTCTTTGTATATCCAGTGATTTCTAATCATTGGGAGAAGTTTGTTGGAAGTATGAATTGAAGAGAGTGATTGTCCTTACAAGTGCATGATCTCCTTTCTTTATGTGAGTTTGCGAAGAAAGTATTGGCTGCAACACCATGGAGATTATAACTATCAAGTAAAATTCCTACTCTACATATATTGAAAAATATGATTGCATGCAACATAATTGCCCCATGATACTGCTAACAAGGATCATCGATTTAATGGCTAAAGTTTTTTCTTCTGTAATTCTAATTGGTTTTCCAAGAGACAAGAAGAAGAATGCTCATTTGTATAGACTTGAAAAAGCAGCTGAGAACCTTGAGCTTTTCAAGGTAGATTTGCTAGACTATAACTCTCTTTATTTAGCAACTGAAGGTTGCGTTAGTGTGTTCCATGTTGCAAGTCCCCTTCCCCATACGTCAACTCATCTCGAAAATTCGAAGTTAAGGAAATTTTCATGATCCTTACAATGTTATAGCCAATTCAGAATTAATCCATTTAATCTAGACTTCATTTTGTTCCTACTCTGATATGCAAATCTTAAAAATTGTAATGTTGGGATGAGATTTTTGCAAGCAGAAGTAATTGAGCTAGCTATAAAGGGCACTCTAAATGTACTTCAAGCATGTGTTGAAGCAAAGATCAAATGCATTATCATAGTCTCCTCAAGCATAATTGTTAATTTTATTCCAAAATGGCCAGCAGATCGAGCGAAGGATCATACTTGTTATTCTGATAGAGTTTCTGAAGGAGAAAAAGGTAAGTAAATTGAGCTTTCCTTGTAACAAGTCCTTATTATAATATCCCCAACACAATCACTGTTAACATTGCTTTTCTATGTTTCCTCTTTTTGAGATGTTGTGTCACAAATAGAGATTGACTGGCATATGTATGAATCGGCTTTGGTATCCTCCATCCAAAATTGAAGCTGAAACTCAAGCGATGGAATTTGGTAACGAAGTGCTCTTGATCTAGTGGTAGTTTATCCTAGCCTAGTTTATAGGCCAATGCTTCAGTCCATTGTATATATGTTTATTTATTAATTTGTTTTTCTTTTCCCTAAGACAAGAAATCATTCGTTTTTCTTTTAGTATTATATATATATATATATGCAAGGAGGCCACCTGGTTCATCACCCTTACTCCCTTTCCATGTGTTGATTTCTTCCTCTTCTTTTCTCTTATATATATATATATATATATAAATATATATATATATATAAATATATATATTATATAAATATATGTTTGCCCTTGGATGCCACTTGGTGGGTAATGTCCCCTCTTGCCCCTGCACTGAATTCTTCTCCCTTTCACCCTCCACCCCCCAAACCCACCCCCCTCCCCCCAATTTTTTTTATTTGTTATTATACATATATAAATACACCAATGTATGTGCGCAACTCCTATTCCTCTTCACGTCGCCAGATTCCTTGCCTTGAGCGCTTCATCGCTTGCCGGATGCTTTTTGTGGGCTAACATGTACACATATGCATCCAATAGGCAGGACAAATACGCGTATCATCTCCAATCAGATAGTTAAAATTTCAGATATTCATGCGGAACTCGACCATGATATTTGCAACAATATATATATAAATAACAACATACCACATCACAAACAAACAATATATTATAGACTTCTTACTTACCTAGATCTTATTTTTTCTTGATTAGTCATAGTAATTCTCGGATAAATACGTGGAATAATTATCTTCTCCTTAAAATACTAAAAAAACTACACTATTACTTACTACTCATGATTAATATTATTTTATCTAGTATATTTCTAGGTATTTCAGCTATTTTCCCATGCAAGGCTAGTCTAATTTTGTAGGTCTCACCACAAGGATTGCATAAGTGGTCTTGGACTATGATTTGGACATCACACATGTAATCTACAATTTTTTTTCGTCACGTTTTCCCTTTTTCCTTCTCCTCCTATTCATTTTCTATCCCTTGCTCTCTTGCACTTTTACGTTTTCACTAGATGATTTGACAAGACTAAGGAAAGAACTGTTTGGAGATTAGACTATGAGCTCCTATATATATATAAGGTAAATTTTTTAATTTTCAAGTCATCTCGCGTGGTAATTTAGATAAATTTAGAAATGTTAGTGTTTTAATATGAAATTTTGTGACTAAGCTAATTGAATTGTTTCGAGTGAGCATATTTACTCATAATTTTCATTCGGCAATCCTAAGTCTATGATTTTAAATTATTTTATTATTTATTAAAGAATTTTTCTCGGTTCACTTTCCATATGATTATTTCTTTTAATATAAATTTATGCAAGGTATGTTTAGGGCTTTTAACACGATCTTTTCACTATTCCAATGTTATACATATTCAATTTTTTATGGATTTTACATTCTCCCCCCTTTAAAAGTTTTGTCCTCAAAACTTTAGAATGCACCTAGATGTTTGAATAGTTGAGGGTATCTTTTCCTCATCTTGTCTTCCCTCTCCCAATTAACTTCTTGTTCAAAGTGTTAGCTCCATTATACCTTGACATATCCAATAGTCTTATTGCACAATTCCCAGGCTTGAGTGTCAAGAACTCGAATAAGATGTTCCTGATATGTCAGATTTAGCTAAATCGTTGAGATATCCATCTCAATCACTCTGTTGGGATCTGGGATGTGCTTTTGGAGTAGATCTTATTAATGAGTAAGAAATGAGCGGATTTAGTTAAACGATCTACAATTACCCATATAACTTCATACCCTACCCTTATCCTTAGCAGAGCTATGACAAAGTCCATGGTGATCCATTCCCACTTCCATTCTAGAATTGGTAATGGCTATAGTAGTCCCTCGAGTTTCTGATGTTCAACTTTGACTTGTTAGCAAACAAAGCATTGAGAGACAAATCGTGCTACATCTCTCTTCATGTTTTCCCACCAATAGCCTTTCTTAAGTTCTTGATGCATCCTTATTCCCCTTGGGTGTATCGTATATCAAAAATTGTGGGCTTCATCTAAAATATCATTTCTCAATTTTGTATCTTCAAGTATGCACCATTTACCTCATAACTTTAAGACTCCATCTTGATCCACTTCAAAGTCAATACTAGTGCCTTGCTCTACTTTGTTTCGAAGGTTTATTATCTTCAAATCATTGAGTTGCATCTCCTTTATTCTATCCAAGAGAGTAGGTCGTATTTTCATAGTTGCTATATAGGTTTCCTCCTTATGCCATAGGAATTCAATCCTTAACCATTCAAATTCTTGTATTAACTATGGTTGTTCAATTAATAATGCTACCACTTAGCCGTGACTTTTTTAACTCAAAGCATCAGCTATGACATTGGCTTTCCTTAGATGATAGTTGATACTAAGATCATAGTCTTTGATGAGCTCAAGCCATCTTCTCTATCACATGTTGAGCTCATTTTGAGTAAATAAATATTTCAAGCTTTTTTCATCTGTGTATATTTCACATTTTTTCCTATATAGGTAATCTCTCCATATCTTTAGGGCAAATATGATCGTGGCTAGCTCTAGATTGCGAGTAAGGTAATTCCTCTCATGCGATTTCAACTGTCTTAAAGCATAAGCCATGACTTTCTTGTTTTGCATTAAAACGTATCCTAATCGGTTCTGTGAAGCATCACTATAGACACAAAAAGATTCCTCCAAGTTAAGCAAAGTCAAAAGAGGAGCTAAGATCAATTGTTGCTTTAACTCCTAAAAGCTTCTCTTACAATTATCATCCCACTCAACCTTTGCGTCCTTTTGAGTTAGTCTAGTTAACGACTTTGATATTTAGGAAAAGTTCTTCACAAACCTTCTATAGTGTCCATCTAACATAAGAAAACTACTCACTTCTGTAACCGTAGTGGGTTGTTTCCAGTTAACTATGGCTTCTCTCTTAGCTAGATCTACCGTCACACCCTTTCCTAATATAATATGTCCCAAGAATGCCACTTAACTCATCCAGAACTCGCACTTAGACAATTTTGCGTATAATTGATGTTCCTTCAATTCTCCTAAGGTAATTCTCAAATGTCCTTCATACTCTAGTAAGGTCTTAGAATAAATTAAGATATCGTTGATGAAAACCATTATGAATTTATCTAAAAACGGCTTGAAAATCCTATTCATGAGGTCCATGAACACAACTAGAGCATTTGTTAACCCAAATGGCATCACTAGAAATTCATAATGACCATATCGCGTTTAGAAGGCAGTTATATCTTCTAACTTGATCCTTAACTAATGGTATCCATATCACAAATCTATTTGGGAGAAGACATTTGCTCCTCACAACTGATTGAACGGATCATCAATTGTTGGCAATGGATATTTGTTCTTAATAGTTATCTTATTCAATTCTCAATAATTGATGCATAACCGCATAGATCCATCCTTCTTCTTGACGAATAGCATTAGAGCTCCCTAAGGCGATACACTTAGGCGAATGAATTCCTTCTCGATCAATTCTTGCAATTGTTTCTTCAATTCTTTCAACTCAGGTGAAGCCCTTCGATAAGGTGCCTTTGAGATTGGTTTGGTGCCAGGCTTTATTTCAATGGTAAAATCCATTTCTCTCAAAGGTGGTAATCATAGTAGTTCTTCAACAAATACCTTAGGGAATTCATTGGAGATTGGTATTTCCTCCAATCTTGGTGACTCCTTTTCTGTCTCTATTGCCCTTACTAAGCACATGCTCTAGTTTTCAAGATACTCTCCTCCTTCTTATAATACGTTAGCAGAAGCTTATGGATTTTTTCTTGATTATCCTTGATATACTACAGTCTCCACTCTTGGCTTGCTGAACTGCACTTCCTTATTCTTGCAGTCTATGTTGGCAAAGTTGATGGGAATCTACCCTACGATCTCGATGTTCAGGGAACTTGATTTGGATGATGATCCAAATCACTTGCATGTATACATTTTCTTTATCTAATAAAGTTTGAATGATAATATAACAGATACAGTGATTAGTTTTCACAAGATGCCACATAACCTATACTGTTGATCAAATTGGGGACATCATTGGATTTACATCCAATGACCCGCGGTGATCACAATTGACTCGACGAATCAGTTCTTTAAAGACCATTATTTTTGTACTTCTAATTTATCTTTGAACTAGTTATTTTGTAAGTATTTTAGGACATTTTATTTGGTTGTATTTGTTAGATTTAGGATCAGCCACACTAGTGGCACAAACTTAATTGTTTTGTCATTTTAACCTTAAGTAGAGCAAGTATAAATACTTACTAAAGCAAGGTTTATGGCAGCTTGTTGAGAGATAAAAATTTTTGCCCCCTTCACGTGAGAATTAGGGTTCCATGCTCTAATTTCATTAGAATCTTATCAATTCTTCAGGGATTATGGCGAGCGGCAACTTAAGGATTTGTGAATAATATCAATTCCCTAAGTTGATTTCAATTCACACTAATGTGTCATATCTAGTTGTAATTGGTTATTCTTGTTTGTTCTTGTCATGCCATTTTAGGTTTCTTTTCTATTATTGGTTTTCATACAATTTTAGTGGAATTAGATCCTAAATTGTGTTGTTATTGTGATTATTTAATTGCTATTGGAATTTGTCATTTATGTAGAAGCCTTTTATACTTAAGGGATTCACGCCATTCTTGTAATTTCGTGATTGGTTTGTTCCATTTGTTCTTGTGTTATATGCTTGATCCATTAAGCACATCAAAAGTGCTTTCATAACCAATCCATTCATAATATCACTTTATAGCCTCTCATGGATAAAATGATTAAATCCGCAAGCATGTTTCTTCCCTGTATCTTGATTGGACATTCTTTCACTATCTCCTTAGTGAAGGCTTTTCCTCCAGTAGGAGTATTAATCCTCAAGATTTTCAGAGAAGGTTTAACTTCCAATTTCTATCGTTGAGCTACAAGAAAACTTATGAAAGAATGTGTAGCACTAGTGTCAACGGGAAGCAAAGTCAGTTGAGTAATGATTAAAACGGATCTTATTAATTATGTAGTACTTGATTAATTTTTAATTTTTACCTACATAGACCTTTAATAGTAAATCTTTTATACTTCTTAACTCTTCCAGTTAATCTTCTACTTAAGTTTCATATATAAAATATCATATATAGGCAAGTTGAATCTTGGCGTACCTATTACGACATATCCCTCCTCCATATATTTCATAGCTACTAAGTCAATAACTTAGTATTATTTAAGCTCTTTGTTCGCCCATTCACTTGCATATATGCCTTCTATAGCAAATGCTTGAGCATTTGCAACCTGGGTGTTAGCTCCTTATACTCCTTGCTTGACTAGTCTATTGGTTAGCCTTCCAATGATAGTTTTGGGTGCTATAACCTTCACTCTAGGTCCTTAGTGTCTCTTAAGGCAGACATTAGCCATAAAACCTTGTTGTCCACACATAAATCATATTGCAAAATTCTTCCATGAACAATTTGGTGCCTTGTGATCACTCGACCCACAACGAAAACATTTCCCCTTCAAGTGTAGGCAGTCTCGAGGATAATGTCTTTGGCTGCATTTCTAACAAACTAATGTTATAAGCTTTGCTGATGAAGAGATAACTAATGGTTGGTTTCTTGGTGGCCTCATGATGTGCTTAAAACTAAGCATAAACACACAAAATCCAATTAAAAGACCAATTACACAATGGCAATACAATTAGTCCTCCAATTACATAAATCCTCAATTCTTATAAACCAATTCTATAAACAAGGACGTGATCAAGATTGAATATCCAAGTATGATAAGCTCTAATACCAAAAGATGATATGCCTTAAATTGAATTAAAGCATATGCAATCACATAATTGAAACAACTTCAAAAGCAAATTTGGATCAACCTTCAATTTGGCATGAACCCCAATCCCTTTTGTAATCCAATTTGTTAATCAATGATTCTCAACACCAAATGATGTTATGCTAAATGGAATTAAGCACACAAGACTAGATCAAAATGAAATTCCAATTACCAACAACTCTTAAATTGGCGTGGACTTCATACAGCAAAGGAACTTCCACGCAATTTGAAGAAAATCAATCAATAATACAATATATAGGATGCAATTCCACTAACCTGATAACAATATAAGGATGAAATTGAACTTACAATTGACATGAAAATAAGAACCAAGAACCAATCCTAATCAACACTAGATATTACACACTAGTTATGAATAGGAAATCAACTAAAGGAATGACATTACTCACAATTCCTTTAGTTGCAAACTCGCCACAATTTCTTGATAAAATTAATAAGAGTCTAATGACCATTAGGAAGAACCCTAATTCTCACAAAAATGTGTAGCTAAATGTTTTTTCTCTCCCTCAAAACCTTACTTAAGCAAATACTTATGCTTGCTTCCTTTAGGGTTAAAATGACTAGAAAATTACAACTATGCCACTATAGGGTGGTTGGTCCTAAAAACACAAAATACAACCCAAATAAAATTTCCAAAAAACTTACAACATAAATGGTTTAAATAAATAAATTAAAAGTATAAAATAATCTTTAATGAGCTAGCTCTTCAGTAGAATTCGTCGGTCCAACTCATCGCCAGTTTGAGTCGGTCTATGAATAACCCACAAGCTGAGTCTTAGTAAGTTTGTCTATCGCCCTGTAAAGCTTGATAAGTGTGCTTGTTGGAATACACAATACAAGAGTAATAGCAAAGAAGTTAGTAAACAAATAATTCCAACATCGAGTTGTTAAAAAAAGACCTTCATCGTCAAGATTTGGAATCCTTTGGTTCTTGCCTTAATGATAAGTCTTATAGAATTTTGATTCCTATCACCTCACATTCAACATATGCCTTTTTCCTTTATCATTTGTACTTGATTGAAACAATGGTCTCTTTGCTAGAATATGTATCCCTACACTTAGTCAAGCTTAAGTTCTCATTTCTTCCACTCTTAGCTTTGTCTGCTATAAACTCGGACCTTATTTACCACTTTCGAATATGCCTTTAACTCAAACTCCTTAATTCGTTCTTACATATTTATATCTAATCCATTCATGAATAGCCGTTGCTTTAAGGCATCTAAATCCTTATAAATGTTTAGAGCAAATTGTAACAATTGATTGAATCCATTCTCGTATTGGTCAACCGTTTTTACACCTTTCTTTAATTAGAACAATTGTACACTTAGTCATATCTTGACACTCTTTGGGAAGTATTCTCAAAAAAATTCCCTCGGAATGTTTCCCTTGTAAACCATATATAGTTTGATCACCCAAACCAATTAATTAAAGGATTAGACTTAACTAAAATCAAGCATGCATTGCATAAAATCGATGGCCATCACTGCTATAGGGCACATCGGAAGTAATCAAAGGGTTACTACTTCGCCAAGTGTGAACTAAGTGATTAGGGGATTATCGTGCCTTGACGATTCCAAGTCCGATCTGTTCTTGAGGGTGTTTATTGCTTGATGTGTAAGTAACACTCGAGCTTGTGATATTGAAATTAAGAAACAATTTCTAATAAATAGATAAGAGTAATTAATTTAGCGTGAGGCTCGGGTAATATTGGTATGATCTAAATCCTTAACCTAAGGCCAAGCGGGGTGTAAACCCCAGACTTCACACTAGTTACCAAATGACCGCAGATAAGTATAAATTAACACTTGTATTTTAGATGAATTTTAGTTGTTTGTGTAATAAGTTGACGTTATCTTGAAGAATTTTGATACTTAAAAGAGAAATATTTCAGTTTCAGGGATGAGAACCACTATTTTGAGAGGACATATCGACTTGGATTGAGATCGGAGAAGAATACACGAAGAAAAATGCTTTTTAGAAGGAACAGGGGAAGTACATAGGTGTATATTTCCAGAGCACAACCATGTGTTGGGCTTGAAAAACCAACAAAAGCTTACACAGTTGAAGATACGGCCGTGTGTTGGCTTATTCACAAAAGTACTTGGCCATGGTTTTTTTTTTTTTACTTTACTTGAGACACTATTGCAAGGTACGACCGTGTATAACTATGGGTCGAGACCGTGTATATGGAAAAGTTTGGCCGTTTCAAGAGATTTTTCGGTTTCCATATATATATTTCTCTTCGTTTTCCAGGTGAAGGGGGTTCCTAACCTGAAGAAGATAGAAAAAATGACGAAAAGAAGAAGAGGAGGAGACCGGGAAAGATTATCTAAGGGAAAAGCAACATCAATGGATTCATCTTTCACTTCTAAAGGGTTTATGCACATGGGTTTTTGATCTTCATTGATTTGTGACTTGAAAACCATGAGTGGCTAATTTATTTCATACCCGAACCTTACAAACCCTAATTGTCATGTAACATTGGATTGATTGCATAGTTAATGAATAGTGGAATTCTCTGAATTTATTCATGTTGTTCATTTAGTGTTGCTAATTTGATGTATGCCTAGCATTGAGTTTGCATTGATTTCTTAGAAGTTGATTGGAAAATCTCTTGTTTAAATAGATCGTGCATGAATGAAGGAATTCGTATGTAATCTAGGGATGGAGAACATGAATTTTCCGTATTAGGTTAAATTAGACAATTCGACCTGATGGAGGGTTCAAGAGTGTTAATGTAATTCTAATTGATTTTGATAAAAGTAGGATCTTTATTAATGCAATTAGGGTTAGGAGCTAATAAATCTGGAAGGAATATTGGCTTAGTGTTAGATACTCCGCGGTTCGGGGATAACCATTGCTCGTTAACTAATTTATTGAAAGGGTGAAGTTACATGACAATTAGAGGAGTAGTAAGGGTAGGGTATGCTCTTAATTATTGGATTTAGTAATCAAGTTATTGTGTTAGTTTTAATTGCTATAGGTTTTGTCAAGTGTTTCTAATTTAAATTAAATCTTTTGAAATTGTGTGGTTGGATAGTTGGTTTAGAGTTATTATTAGTACTTGCTGATCCTTGGAGGAACGATATCTAAACTCAACTCTATACTATTACAATTAATAGGTGCACTTACCTAATTGATCGTAAAAGAGAGTCGTAGAAAACGACTTTAAAATTTGTGTGATTACGGTCATCAACAAGTTTTTGGCGTCGTTGCCGAGGATTGACGATATTAAGAAAGCTCAACGCTGACTAATTTAACCATTTATTTATTTATTTTGTTGTTATTCGTGGTATTACATCCAATCTTTTGAAGGTAACTAACTGTCTCCGATTTTCTTTGTGGTTCATGACAAGAAGCTCTTCGTCTAAACTTCTTGGTGTTAATCAAAATTCCAAAAAGGTTCACGTAAATTGTCTTCTAATTGGACCGGTTTGTAATAGAGTTATAGTTTGTTTTTCTTGATTCATTTGATTGTGCTTGGATTTGGTTTTGAGCACATCAAGATACTTGTAACTTGGTGATTCCTTTTCGCAATTATTGGAGCTGAGTACTTTGGGAGTAATTATCTTTGAAAAAAAAAAAAGAAAAGAAAAAGAGAAGTTCAGAAGTAAGCCTCATTAACTTGAGTAATTAAGCTTGAGGGGTGCCCTTTTGGTGATGAACTCGGGATCAATGGCTGAAAGCTCGCTACAAGGGTCGTGAGAAAATTCCGAGAAAACTGAACTTAATTGAGTTGTAATTGAAATTAATTAATTTAACTTTGATTGAAATGGTAGAGGTTCGATGGGGTATCTTAAAACTTAGTAGCCTAAGATTGTCTGGTTTGGGACTTACTAACCAAGGAAACCATTTCGGTTGAAAGGTTAAAGAAAATAGATAGTTGACTTGACTCGAACAAGTAAATCCAAGGGACACCTTCTACGCTGAGGGGATACCATCTGTTAACTTAAGTGATGAGCTCGGGATTATCGATTGAAAATTCATTACATGAGTCGGTTAACTAAGTTAAGTACTTAATGGAAAATCTCCCAATTTTATTTTAAAGGACTTAAGGAAAGAAAAATCCAGGAGATAAGTGGATACAACATGTCTTTACTCCTTATTGCATTGCTTATAGGACTAGTTAAGAGGGAAGTATACTTTACACTACTGGCATTGATCTATGTTTGATTTCACTTTTGGGAATTTGTGTTTATATGATGAGAGTACTAGTTTAAGTCACTTGGATTAGCCTTGAGAATTCTGGTATTTGTATCTTGTAAACAACTAGTGGTGGGATTGAGTAAAGATTACATATTATGGGGGTAAACTATGAGAATTAATTGCATTTTTTTTGCTTGAGGACAAGCAAACGCTTAAGTGTGGGGGGAGTTTGATAAGTATAAATTAACACTTGTATTTTAGATGAATTCTAGTTGTTTATGTATTGAATTGATGTTATCTTGAAGAATTTTGATACTTAAAAGAGAAATATTTTAGTTTCAGGGATGAGGACCACTATTTTGAGAGGAGATGTCGACTTGGATTGAGATCGGAGAAGAATATACGAAGAAAAATGCTTTTTGGAAGGAATAGAGGAAGTACATGGGTATGTATTTCCAGAGCACGGCCATGTGTTGGGCTTGAAAAACCAACAGAAGCTTACATGGTTTGAGTATACGGTTGAAGGCACGGCCGTGTGTTGGCTTATTCACAAAAGTACACGGTCGTGTGTTATTAGCCATGGTTTTTTTTTTTTTACTTTACTTGGGACACTATTGTAAGGCATGGCCGTGTATAACCATGGGCCGAGACCGAGTGTATGGAAAAGTTTAGCCATTTCAAGAGATTTTTCGGTTTCCATATATATGTCTCTTTGTTTTCTAGGTTGTGGGGGGGTGGGTTCTTAACCTGAAGAAGATAGAAAAAATGATGAAAAGAAGAAGAGGAGGAGACCGGGAAAGATTATCTAAGGGAAAAGCAACATCAATGAATTCATCTTTCTCTTTTAAAGGGTTTATACACACGGGTTTTTCATCTTCATTGATTTATAACTTGAAAACTATGAGTGGCTAATTTATTTCATACCCGAACCTTACAAACCCTAATTGTCATGTAACATTGGATTAATTGCATAGTTAATGAATAGTGGAATTCTCTGAATTTATTCATGTTGTTCATTTAGTGTTGCTAATTTGACATATGGCCAGCATTGAGTTTGCATTGATTTCTCAGAAGTTGATTGGAAAATCTCTTGTTTGAATAGATCATGCATGAATAAAGGAATTCGTATGTAATCTAGGGATAGAGAAAATGAATTTTCTATATTGGGTTAAATTAGATAATTCAACCTGATGGAGGTTTCAAGAGTGTTAATGCAATTCTAATCGATTTTGATAAAAGAGGGATCTTTATTAATGCGATTAGGGTTAGGAGCTAATAAATCTAGAAGGAATATTGGCTTAGTGTTAGATACTCTACGGTTAAGAGATAACCATTGCTCGTTAACTAATTTATTGAAAGGGTGAAGTTACATGACAATTAAAGGAGTAGTAAGGGTAGGGTATGCTCTTAATTATTGGATTTAATAATCAAGTTATTGTGTTAGTTTTAATTACTATAGGTTTTGTCAAGTGTTTCTAATTTAAATTAAATCTTTCGAAATTGTGTGGTTGGATAGTTGGTTTAGAGTTATTATTAGTACTTGCTGATCCTTGGAGGAACGATATCTGAACTCAACTCTATACTATTACAATTGATAGGTGCGCTTACCTAATTGATCGTAAAAGAGAGTCGTAGAAAAGGACTTTAAAATTTGTGTGATTACGGTCATCAACAAGTTTTTGGCGCCGTTGCCAAGGATTGACGATATTAAGAAAGCTCAACACTGACTAATTTAACCATTTATTTTTTTTATTTTGTTGTTATTCATGGTATTACATGCAATCTTTTGAAGGTAACTAACTGTCTCTGATTTTCTTTGTGGTTTATGACAAGGAGCTCTTCGTCTAAACTTCTTGGTTTTGACCCAGAGATTGAGCGAACATCTAGAAGAAGGTTGAGGAGTGCCTTTGAACAAGCTGCAGGAAATGCAGTTTTTGAAAATCAGCAATTAGGTGAAGAGGAATTGTAGTTTAGTGAGGGTGAGAATTCAATCGCAGCAATGGTAGATCAATGCCGAACGATGGTTGATTATGCCAGACCTACATTAGATAGCACGGGATCTTGTATAGTCAGACCTGCAATAGACGCCAACAATTTTGAAGTCAAAGCCTCTACAATAAACATGATCCATAATCAATGCCAGTTTAATGGTTTAGCTGATGAGGATCCCCATGCTCACATCCAGATGTTTCTAGACATCTATGAAACAGTTAGATAGAATGGGGTGACAGATGAAGCTTTGAAGTTGCATGCATTTTTTGATGTGCTGAAAACTACTTTGAAGCACAATCAAATGACTCAAGAAAACAAGTCTCAAGTCTCATACAAAACTGGTCCACCAAAGAAGCAATTCACGTGACACATTTATAGATTTTGATGGAAAATGTTGTTCAAATGATTTAATTATAATCTCTAGTGGTAACATTAACTAAGTAACCACAATAAGGATTGAAAAATCACATGGAAATCAGATCAAAGAAAGCAATAAAACCATGAAATCCACTATCCCTTTCAATCACAAATTCACGCCAACACTAAAAATGATATATGTAATTCAAGTGCTCAAGGAAACAATCAATCTTACATGATTGTTGTCCACGAAATATAACCATAAATATGTCTAAGAAAGATCCAAATCTACCCTAGATATCACTCACTAGAGAAGAAATGAACATACAACTATTATGGAATCGATATGACTCACAATTCCCCTTTGTCGCACTCGCCACAATTCCAATTCTTGGGTTGAAATTGATAAGAGTTTGGAACTAAGGAAAGAACCCTAATTCACACGTGAAATGTGTCTCTCAATTCTGCAAAATATAGCCTCCCCAAACCCTCTCTTAAGCAAGTATTTATACTTGCTACTCCTAGGGTTAGAAAGTGGTCAAAATTACAAGTTTGCCACTTTTAAGATAGCTAGCCTTAAATGAAAATTACAAGGAAATAAAAGTTTCCCAAAACCAAAATACAACCAAAATAGTTCATGAAACAATTACAAGATACAAAATAAAATAAGTCTTCATGATCCAATGCCTCGGAATAGAAAACAATCGCAGCGGGTTTTTGATTATCATCCTAAAAAACATTCTGTGTCCAACAGGAGTTGTAGGATATATTGGCATCTCATGGAGAATTATCATTGTACCTGTAAGATTATTCTCAAATATTTATTAGAAATAAAGACATAAGGTAAAATATGAGCAATTTGGATCATCATCCAAATTGGGTTCTGAAAAGGTCAACAGTGTCAGAAATTTTCCCATCATTGTTGCATTCATATGATTGCCCATGCAACACATATGATTTGAAAACTTGCTTAGAATTGCACTCCCATCTCACTAAGCTGTAGTATGCTCACCTCTCTATAGACTGTTTTACAAGAAACATCAAAAAGCTCAAGATGGGATAAGATATGATATGATGAGAGCTTTGGGAATCAAGAACGATAAAGATTTGTGATTAATAGATTATTTAGTTGTAATATTATTCTTAGGAACTTGATGTGGAAATTGAAATTATGAAACTTAAAATTAAGTTTTCCATTTTACTATTATGGTAGGGGATTTTGATTCTCTATGATCTTGGTCGACTATAGAATATGGAAATCTATAGTTATATTCTTATTATATGATTATATGTAATAAGATTAGTGTTAATTGTTTAAATATTTAATTAGAGTCTTGCGACCTCTAACTCACAAGGTGGTTATCATGTAACAAGTGCACACGTAATATAATAACTTTTGATGGAAAATTCCAAGCCCCTTTTAGGGCATGACAGCCATCATCTTAAATTGTTGAGTACTGAAATATATAAGCCACACTATATCTATAGGCTTAATCTTTTATTTAAGTCAACAAACCTATGTCTAAATCCTTTTGTTGTCATTTCAACCTCAATAACTAAGTTGTTCATTATTTAATGAGAGTTTCCTCCAATGGTCTATAATTTCACCCTAACTTTTGTAGCTTCTCTAAGGTTAAGTGTGGTTCTTTATCCACTTTATAGAAGCTGCAAAGAACAACGTATTAGCAAATACTTGCTTAAAGTTCACAAAAGTTGTATAAAATCTATGTTAATAATCTAAAGTGTCCATTTTGTTATTTTGTTGCCTAAGCATAAGGGCTTTACCTTTTAGGATAGCTAGAGGTAAGATATAGACTCTTTAATTTCACCACCAGATCCTTTTTTTTTTTTATCATATATCCTACACAAATGTACCTTCTTTGTGCCTAAGGTGCTTCGTATGCTATAAGCAATCCTTCAACTACATCTTATACATTGATTATCATCTCAAGGTAATGTAACTTAAAAACCAAATCCAAATGTATAAGCACACAAAAACTAATTGAGAACCAATTAACAATTCTCAAAAGGGGCATGAAGAACAATTACTAAATGATGATCACGCAAATAACAAATGAGAATCACAATTCATAATTGCAATGTCTGAATTCAATTTCAGTAAACACAATCTAAAGGATATGAAATCAAATTGAACTAAAGCCTAAAAATTACGTGAATGATAAACAAAAGGGATAAACTAATTCCTCACCAGATATGACTCACTAGTTAGGAATTATGATGGATTTGGCGTTGTTGATATTACACACAACAAGGATCAAATCCAATTCACCACACTTCACTTAAGAAATGATAAGAGTTCATGAAAAAGGAGGTGTTCCTCTCATTTTCCAAATTTGAAAAAAATATGGCTCAAAAAGCTCCTACAAACCCTACTTTAGCAAGTATTTATACTTGCTCTAATTAGGGTTAAAATGTCCAAATATTTACGTCTATGCTACTAATGTGGCCAATCTTAATTCAACAAATACAAGCAAATAAAAACATCCCAAAATGATTACAAAGTAACCGATTCAAAGAAAAATAACAAATATAAAGATGATTTTCAAAGAGTTGGTTCTTCAAGTCACTTATGATCATAGCGGGCCATTGGATGTGAGTCCGATGATGTTCCCAATTTGATCAATAGTGTAGGTCATGAGGCATCCCTTAAAGACTAATCACTGTACCTGCTATATTACAACTCAAACATCATTAGATAAAGAAAATGGATACATGTGAGTGATTTGGATCATCATCCAAATCAGGTTCCCTAATTATCGGGATCACAGGGTAGATTCCCATCATCTCCACGGGCCTTTGAAAGATTTTCCCTCAAATCTAGAAGGTCATTTCATGGAATGAACCTGGATGCCTTTGTTGCCCTTTTTGCCCAACTATGAGAAAGAATAGAAATAATCCTGATCTACTCTTGGAAACTGTGCACCTCTGATGGAGACATAAGAGTCAATACTATTCGAGACCCTCCCTTCCGAAACATGTAAATGTTTCTAAATCCGTCATGTAACACCTTCCTATCAAACATCCAAAGACTACCCAAAAGCAAATGAAAGGCACACATGGGAATTACATCACAAAGGATGATAGGAATAAAAATCCAACAAGACCTATCATTAGGGCAAGAACTGAAGGATTTCAAATCTTGGCGTTGAGGGCCCATTTTGAGTAGATTGACCCCGGAATTATTTATATATTAACCTCTTTTCTATTATTGTTGTATTGTGTATTCCAACAGGCACACTTATCATATTCTATAGGGCAATGGACAAACTCCCTCAGACTCAGCTTATGGGTTATCCATGGACCGACCTGAACCAGCGATGAGCTGGGCCGATGGATCCTATAGAAGACCGACATCTTGAAGACCATTTCTTTTATATATTTATTCTTTTATGAACTATTTTGGTTGTATTTTGGTTTTGGGACACTTTTATTTCCATGTAATTTTCATTTAGGGCTAGCCACCTTAAAAGTGGCAAACTTGTAATTTTGAACACTTTTTAACCCTAGAAGTAGCAAGTATAAATACTTGCTTAAGAGAGGGTTTAGGGGGCTTATCATTTTTCAGATTATACACTTCCTTTCACGTGAGAATTAGGGTTCATACCTTGGTTCCAAACTCTTATCAATTTCAATCCCAAGAGTTGAAATTGTGGCGAGTGCAACATCTTGAAATTGTGAGTTATATCAATTTCATTTTGTTGTGATTTCTTTTCTTCTCTAGTGTGTCATATCTAGGGTTGAATTGAGATATTTCTTGGTAAGAAATACATCTTATTATACACGAATTCTTGTGCTTATTTGAAGGAATTATCATATTGATCCGATTCATCTTTAAGGATTTCCTTGATAACGTGATTTTCACCATTGGAAAAGGATTCATATTTTACGATTTTTCTTTGTCAAATTGAGGCTTCTTTTGCGTGGATTATATGAAATTAAAGTTTTTTTAGAAGGAATTTTCATTGAGGTATTCTGATTATATCATTGGTTGTTTGAATTTCATCATTTCATCATTAGGGTTCATTTGAAAAGTGCCATTTTTGGATCCGATTTTGCCTTGACTTGAGATAGTTATTCTTAAGTCTTTTGGATGTGCTTTTAAGTTTGTTTAGGCACATCATCTTTTTGGTATCAGAGATCTTGTTGAGAGAAGGGAATTGGTTGTATTCAATTTCGTGGAAGTGATCAACAATTAGGGTTGATCAAGTGAAAAAAAAAAACACAATTGTGTAGTTGTTGTTATTGTTGTAGTTTGAGATTGCGAAATTGTTTTGGATTGGGATTTGATTTGCTGATTGTTGGAGTTGATTTGGGAAGGTTATTATATCACTTTGTGGACACTAATTCACGTGGAAGATCAGAAGTACAAAGTGAAGTTACTTTAGCAAATTGTTTTGAAATTGTGAAACTTACCAATTGTTGCCGTGAAGTAGCTTGTGGTGTGTGGAGTTGTGAAGTTTTTTTGTTTGAATTCCATTGAGTAATTCTGAATTTGTGAAGTTAAATTTTCAGATTACATTAAGTTTGGTTAGTAAGGAATTATTTGAATTCAAACACATGCAATTAAGTTGTGGGAGTTAATGATTGCTATTTGAATTTGAATTCATTACTTACCAATTGAAGAAGGCTTGCAATAAGTGAATTTGTTTGAATTTCAAATTGAAGTTGCTGCCTATATTGTTATGAATTGCGGTTAGAACTTGTGGGGAGTGAAGTATATTTGTTATTATTTCCGTGGAATTAGAGTATATTTGTTGTTGTTTCCATTTCTTATTTTGTCGTGGAGGTGGAGTGCAATTTGTTGTTGTTGCCGTGGGAGTTATTGGTGAAGTGAGTGCACCGTGATTGAGGTGTGTGTGGTGGTGCAAATTTGTGGAGTTTTGTGTAGTGTAAGGTGCTGCACATTGTGGTTATTTGAAGTGTGAAATCAAGGCAAGAAAAGGAAGGTTGAGTAGTGGAATTTAAAATTCAAACAAGTCATTAAAGTGTGAAAGTAATTGAACTAATTACTTAAACACTAGTAGTTGAATTTAATTCTATCTACTTAAAAGTAATTGTGTGTGTACTTCATTTATTTAACTTTACTTGAAGTACCAAGAATTATTTCATTGTGCTTCAATTATTTCACTTGACTTTACTTGAAGTAACAATAAGCATTTCTTGTATTGGTTGATTGTGAGCACCGTAGGTGTGTAGGGGCGTGTAAAGGTTGTGTTGCCGTGGTGTGGTGAAGTGTATTGAGGTTGTTGAAATTAGTAAGCAAAAATGTCAAGTGAGTTGTATTTGTCTACTAACATATTGCATCGGGACTTGACTCCATTTCCAACCATTGATGAGGGACAAAGAGAAAACTTGTTCCATACTTCTTATAGGGTACAAGGAAACTTGTGCGCAATTATTATTGATGGCGGTAGTTGTACTAATGTTGTAGCTGCATCATTAGTATCGAAGTTGAAACTTGAAACTATCCCACATCCCAAACCCTATACATTACATTGGTTGAATGATCAAGATGGTCTCTGTGTAACCCAAAGGGCTAGGGTACCCTTCAGTATAGGAGACAAGTACTATGATGAGCTTGAATGTGATATTCTTCCTCTTTGTGCATCCCATATATTACTTGGTAGACCATGGTTGTATGACAGGATGGTATTACATGATGGGTATAGAAATACTTATATGTTTAAAAAGGATAGTAAACGTATAGTATTGAACCCTATGTCACCATCAGAGGTCTAGGAGATGCAAAAACAGATAAAACAACCATCACAAAATCTTGAGGATCATAGCCACATGATCAAACCATCAGAGGACCAAACTGTGCAGATGCCGACACCGATGTGCTAACCTTCAGAGGATCCCGATGATCATAGTCAGACGAGCAGACCACCAGAGAGCCAAACAGTTCAGAGACAGTTATGTTCACCATCAGAGGTTTTAGAGGGTAATGAGCAGTTGGTCCAACCATTAGAAGACCATGAGGATCAGCAACATACAGATGAGTTAGAAAAAGAGGAAACAGTTTCAGTGGAACAGGTTGGTACAGGGGTAACTTTAGTGGATAATTGGTCATTATTTGTTTGCAGAAGAGATACATCTTGGAAATGGAAGAGAGAAGACAATCACCACCTGTAGTATTTCAGATATTGGGATTCTGCAGAGATATTTATTCAGGTGACTTACTAGGAGGAAACAAAGTCTCTACTGCATTTGATCTACTAGATTTGAGGACAAATCTTTTTGAGGCCCGAGGAAATGATAGGAATAAAAATCCAACAAGACCTATCATTAGGGCAAGAACTGAAGGATTTCAAATCTTGGCGTTAAGGGCCCATTTTGAGCAGATTGACCCCGGAATTATTTATATATTAACCTCTTTTCTATTATTGTTGTATTGTGTATTCCAACAGGCACACTTATCATATTCTATAGGGCAATGGACAAACTCCCTCAGACTCAGCTTATGGGTTATCCATGGACCGACCTGAACCGGCGATGAGCTGGGCCGATGGATCCTATAGAAGACCGGCATCTTGAAGACCATTTCTTTTATATATTTATTCTTTTATGAACTATTTTGGTTGTATTTTGGTTTTGGGACACTTTTATTTCCATGTAATTTTCATTTAGGGCTAGCCACCTTAAAAGTGGCAAACTTGTAATTTTGAACACTTTTTAACCCTAGAAGTAGCAAGTATAAATACTTTCTTAAGAGAGGGTTTAGGGGGCTTATCATTTTGCAGATTATACACTTCCTTTCACGTGAGAATTAGGGTTCATACCTTGGTTCCAAACTCTTATCAATTTCAATCCCAAGAGTTGAAATTATGGCGAGTGCAACATCTTGAAATTGTGAGTTATATCAATTTCATTTTGTTGTGATTTCTTTTCTTCTCTAGTGTGTCATATCTAGGGTTGAATTGAGATATTTCTTGGTGAGAAATACATCTTATTATACACAAATTCTTGTGCTTATTTGAAGGAATTATCATATTGATCCGATTCATCTTTAAGGATTTCCTTGATAACGTGATTTTCACCATTGGAAAAGGATTCATATTTTACGATTTTTCTTTGTCAAATTGAGGCCTCTTTTGCGTGGATTATATGAAATTAAAGTGTTGTTAGAAGGAATTTTCATTGAGGTATTCTGATTATATCATTGGTTGTTTGAATTTCATCATTAGGGTTCATTTGAAAAGTGCCATTTTTGGATCCGATTTTGCCTTGACTTGAGATAGTTATTCTTAAGTCTTTTGGATGTGCTTTTAAGTTTGTTTAGGCACATCAAAGGATCTCATCATGATATTTCTTTCCTACACTCACTAGCACCTTTTCCCTTTGTGTAACATGCATACTATCTCGATTGTTCAACCAATGCAAATTATAAGGACTAGGATGTAGATTAGTGGATAGTTGTAATTTGTCTACTAATGCAGCAGATATGACATTAGTGCAGCCACCACTATCAATGATTAGTACACAAAGGTTACCTTTGATCCTACAAGAAGTGTGGAATATGTTCTCCCACTGTTTATCCCTAGCATCAAGAGATATAGTCACAACCCTATGCAACTCATTAATAGGTAAATGTTGTTCACCTATTCCCTCCTCATGTGCCTCAGTATTCTGATCATCATAGTATTCCCACAATGCTATAGATAGGTTTGTAGCCCTACAGTTTCTTTTTTATCCTCATCTTCTTCTCCAGTATCCTCCATAACTATTATGACTCTCTTATTAGGAAACTATGCAGCCATATGCCCAAATCCCATGCATTTAAAGCATTTAATTTGGTGCATTTTTCCACTAGTTGTTCCTAGTACAGTCCACCTAACATCAGGTCCTATTACCTCTTTACCTTTCCTAAAAGTCATTTGCTCCCTGTCTGTGCTAAGGGTAGTTTTGTCTACTGCCCTGATTGGTTCTCTAATGTGCCTAAATGATCAAAGGATCTAAGCATATACACGTAACCAATTGAAACAAATTCAATCACCAAATCCAAGTCCTCAAAAGGTGTGAACCACTAAATCTTATGAATCTAAATTTATAAAACAAGTTGCTTTGATACCAAATTGTGATATGCCTTAATTTACAAAAGCATATACTTACAAATAATTGAAACAACTTCAATCAAATCCGAACAACAACCCTCCAAATGGCATGAACTCTAAGCCCTTTTGGATTCTAATTTATAAATCAAACAACCTTAACACCAAAATGGTAATGTACTTAATTGGATTAAGCACACAACATAATATCAAATGTAAATTCAATCACCAATAATACTAAAAATTGGCGTGAACTTCTTATTCAATAAGCTTCTACACAAATGAAGAATGGCAATTAACAAGATAATATATGATACAATTCCACTAAATTGTAAACAATATAATGACGGAAATTGACCTTACAATTGACGTGAAAATCAAGAACTAAACAAACCAATCCTAATCTAGGCTAAATATTACACACTAGCATGAAAAGGAAATCAACAAAGGAAATGATATGACTCACAATTCCTTTAGTTGCTACTTGCCACACTTCCTTGAAGAAATTGATAAGAGTCTTATGAAAATTGGGATGAACCCTAACTCTCACAAAAATTTAGGCAGCCAAATGTGTATACTCTCCTCCCCAAACCTTACTTAAGCAAGTATTTATACTTGCTCCCTTTAGGGTTAAAATGACTAAACAATTACAATTATGCCACTAAAGGGTGGCCGGTCCTAAATCGTCAAAATACAACCAAATAAAATGTCCCAAAAGCTTAAAAAATAAATGGTTCAAAGAAAAATAACAAATACAAAAATAGTCTTCACAAGCCAGCTCTTCAATGGAATTTATCAGTCCAGCTCATCTTCAGTTTAGGTCAGTCCATGCGTAACACACAAGCTGAGTCTTAGTGAGTTTGTCCATCACCTTGTAAAGCCTAATAAGTGTGTTCTTACTAGAATACACAATACATAAATAATAGAAAAGAGGTTAGTATATAAATAATTCCGGGGTTGATTTGTTAAAAAAGGACCCTCATCGCTAAGATTTGAAATCCTCTGATTTTTGCCCTAATGATAGGTTCTGTAGGATTTTGATTCCTATAATCTCTTCAAGCCTAAAAAAGATTTGTCCTCAAATCTGACAGATCAAAAGTAGTAAAGACTCTATATGCTCCTAGCAAGTCATTTGAAGAAGTATCATTGCAGAATCCCAATATTTGAAATACCATAGGGAGTGATTGCTTTCTCTCCTCCATTTATAGGATATACCTCGTCAGCAACATATATAATGGTCCATTATCCACTAAGACCTCCCCTGTCTCAAATCGTTCCACTGATGTTATTATCCTCTTTCCCGATTCAACTGTATGTTTTTAACCCTCTTGGCCCTCTAATGGTTTGCTTAACTACTCATAAACCTCTAGAACCTTTGAAAGTGAACACAACTACCTCTAAACAGTTTGGTCCTCTAGTGGTTGGCTCATTTGACTTTGACCCTCAAGATCCTCTAAAGGTTGGCACATCTGTGTCTGATAAGTTTTATACTCTATAGGTTGGCTCGTGTAACTAGGAGCCTCAGGAACCTCTGAAGGTTGGCATATCTACTTCTACACAGTTTGGTCCTCTGAAGGTTTGATCATGTGGCTATGATCCTTAGGAATCTTTGATGGTTGTCTTATTTTTCTTTGCATCTACTGGACTTCTGATGGTGACATAGGGTTTAATACTATACGTTTACCATCCTATTGGAACATATAAGTATTTCTATACCCATCATGTAATACCATCCTATCATACAACTATGGCTTGCTAAGAAATATACGGGATGTACACATAGGAAGAATATCACATTGAAGCTCATCACAGTACTTATCCCCAATATTGAATAGTACCTTAGCCCTTTGGATCACACAAAGACTCTCCTGGTCATTTAACCAATGTAATGTATAAAGCTTAGGATGTGGGGTAGTTACAAGTTTCAACTTCGATACTAATGATGTAACTACAACATTAGTACAACTACCACCATCAACAATAATTACACATAAATTTTCTTGTACCATACAAGAAGTATGGAACAAATTTTCTCTTTGTCCAACATTAGTGGTTGGAGAAAAAGTCAATACTTGATGTACCAAAATAGTAGAAGTATGCACATCATTTGACATGGTTACTAACTAACTTTAACAAGTTAACAACACACTTCACTACACGCACCACAACAACACACCTTCACACACCTACGGTGCACATACAACCAATACAAGAAATACTTATTGTCGCTTTAAGTAAAGTCAAGTAAAATAATTGAAGCACAAATAAATACTTCCAAGTGGTTAAGAAATTAAATTCAACTAATGAGTTCGGTTACTTTCACCCTTTAATGTTTGTTTTTCAATTCAAATTCTACTACTCACTTCCCTTTCTTGGTCATGGTTTCACACTCACAATTAGTGTTAATGTGTAGCACCTTACACCACATACAATTCCACAAATTCACAAGTGGCACTTCCCTCACTACACATTCGCATCGCCACACATACACACACAATCAACAATTCACTTATGGTGCACTAACTTCACCACAACTTTACTTCATGTACAACACCTTCACCTTAACGCACACACACTTCACGTTTCAACACTCCTTCATAATACAACTCCAATTCGCCACTCACAACAACTCACTTCACACCGCCACTTACAAACAATAGGCAGCAACAAATTCAAATTCCACTTTAAATGTAACCACTTCTACAAATGGTGAGAAGTAAATTCAAATTCAAGTGAACACACAATAACTTCTGTCACTTAATGTGTGTTTTGAAAATCAAATAGCTTCCATATATCCACACACTCGATTCTAAAAATGCACAACTAAACTCCTTATGTCCAAAATAACACAAGCAAAGAATACACCTCCACTTCTTCACAAATGAGGTAATTTTCAAGTTCTAAAAATCAATAATACACTTCTACTCCTCTTCCTTCACGAAAATTATCAACAATAAGGAGCTACAACAAGTCTTTCAAGTCAACTTCAACAAGCAACAAATTCAACTCCTCAACAAGACAATTACGTAACCTCAATTCATAACACACAATTTCGGACCACAAATTGAAGAACCCTAATTGATAAAGAAGATTAAGAAATCAACCAACACTAATCCCTTCTCTTAACCCTAAGCTCTATAACAAAAAAGTTGATGTGCCTAAATGATCAAAGGATCCAAGCACATACATGCAACCAATTGAAACAAATTCAATCACTAAATCTAAGTCCTCAAGAGGTGTGAACCACTAAATCTTATGAATCCAAATTTGTAAAATAAGTTGCTCTGATACCAAATTAAGATATGCCTTAATTTACAAAAGCATATACTTACAAACAATTGAAACAACTTCAATCAAATCCGGACAATAACCCTCTAAATGGTGTGAACCTTAAGCCCTTTTGGAATCCAATTTGTAAATCATACAACCTTAACACCAAAATGATGATGTGCTCAATTAGATTAAGCACACAACACAATATCAAATGTAAATTCAATCACCAATAACACTAAAAATTGGCGTGAACTTCTTATTCAATAAGCATCCATGCAAATGAAGAATGGCAATTAACAAGACAATATAGGATACAATTCCACTAAATTGTAAACAATATAATGATGGAAATTGACCCTATAATTGACGTGAAAATCAAGAACTAAATGAACCAATCCTAATCAAGACTAGATATTACACACTAGCATGAAAAGGAAATCAACCAAGGAAATGATATCACTCACAATTTCTTTAGTTGCTACTCGGCACAACTCCATGAAGAAATTGATAAGAGTCTTATGAAAATTAGGATGAACCTTAACTCTCATGAAAATTTAGGCAACCTGATGAGAAATTTTCCGGCACCACCTATACCATCAGGACTGGATTTGGCTAATGGTCCAAATCACTTATATTTTTACTTTATATCTTTTTTTCTAATAAATATTTGAGAAATAATCTTACAGGTACAATAATAATTCTCCATGGGATGCCAATATGTCCTACACTAGTTGATGGATATGTGATGTGCCTAAATGGGGGTCAAGCACAATCAACTAAAAAGGGACGAAATTCCAATGATCATCCACGCCACAAACAAAGGAAAAGCTTCAATTCCAAAAGAAATTCCGAAATATTGATGAGAAATCAAAAGGATATAAAGAACATCCGATGGCTAGATTTCAATGATGAACAATAGAACATGAAATGAGATTCCAATTCAATTCAAAGGTGCTTTCAAATTTCGAAATTAGAACCCTAATTTCACAAGAACAAGAACAACATAAAAGTAACTAAATCCTCACCAGATATGACTCACTAGTTTGGAATTAGGATCAACTTGTAATTTGTTGATATAACACACAACAAATCCAAGCCTACTCGCCACAATTTCACTAAGGAAATTGATAAGAGCAATTGCTTGAAAGAGGCACTCTCTCTCACGGCAAAAGGGGTGTTTTTTCTCCAATATCAAAAAGCTCCTCAAAAACCCTAATTTGCAAGTATTTATACTTGCACCCTTTAGGGTTAAAATGACAAGAAAATCACAACTATGCCACTATAAGGTGGCCGGTCCTAAAGGCAAAATTACAACCAAATAAAATGTCCCATAAAGCTTACAAAATAAATGGTTCAAACATAAATTACAAGTAAAGAAAATAATCTTCGGCAGGCTAGCTTCATGATGGAATCCGTCGGTTCAACTCATCGCCAGTTCAGGTCGGTCCATAGATAACCCACAAGCTAAGTCTTAGTGAGTTTATCCATCGCCTTGTGAAACCAAATAAGCATACCTGTTGGAATATACAATTCATGAATAAGATAAAAGAGGTTAGATAATAATTAACTCCAAGGTTGATCAGCTCGAAATGGGCCCTCATCGCCAAGATTCGAAATCCATCAATTTTTGTCCTAATGATAGGTTTTGTCGGATTTTGATTCCCATCATCTCCTTGGACCTCAAAAAGATTTGACCTCAAATCTTGTAGCTCAAATGCAACAGAGACTCCGTTTTCCAAAAGCAATCCATCTGAAGGAGTATCTCTACAGAATCCCAATATCTGAAATACTATAGTAGATGATTGTTTTCTTTCCTCCATTTCTTGGATGTATTTCTTCTGTAACAAAAACAAGGACTCATTATCTACTGATGTTTCCTCTGTCTCAACCCATTCCATCAAGTTTGTTTCCTCTTTTTCTGACTCATCTATATGATGTTGATCCCAGGGCTTTCTAATGGTTGACCCAACTGATCATTATCCTCTGAAACCTCTAAAGGTTGGCACAATGGTGTTTGACATCTTTCATCTGTGGAACCCTTATCATCAAGCGAAGGCATTTGTAGCTCTGCACACTCTGAGCCTCTAGGTGGTCTAAATTCCATTTTTGGGAATGGTTTAAGCCCAAAATTATCAACTCTATCTTCTCTAAGAGCATGATAATCTCCCTTTGCTCTAGGTGGCTCCTGAAGGTGTACCACTGGTGGTGGTGGCAATGTCATCCTATCAATCCTTGTTGCTAATGTAGTAACAAGTTTTCTAAGGTCCCGAAGTTGTTCATCTAAGGTCCTCCCACCTGCAACATTAGGACTCTGACCTCCACCAACTCGACTATATGCTACATCACTCCTTCCTCCATTCACGCTATTAATAGACATTTTTGTGGATGCAATCTATTTGATGTACTAATGTAATGTCTAGTAATTGTAGCACACTTACTTCACAAAACAATTCACGCCAAAACCAACTCACTCCGCCACTTGCACACTACACACACAACACACTAAATTCACGCCACTATAATATGTTGCAACTCTTCACTTCCACGGTAGCAACAAACAAAACTAACTAAAATGCTCCTTTAAATGGCAACAACAACAAGAAACGGCAACAACAACTATACACTCCACTTCCACCGCAACTTACATACATACACGGCAACGAATTCACAAGTGACAACCTTAATGCAACTTTGCCACAAATGGTAAGAATCAATTTCAAATTCAAATGAAATATAATCAATACCACTCTTAACTACTTGAAGTAAATGGATGTGTTTCAATTCAAATTATTTCCTCTTCTTCCACGCAAACTCAAATCTGGAAATTGTACACTTCCACTTCCAATTTGCACAAAATAACACCACACAAACACCTACACACCCACGGTGCACTTCTCCACTTCTACACAAGTCATCAACCACAATTTACATAAGAAGGCAGCAAATTAAATTTGAAAATCAAACACTTCAATAATTGCAACCCCTCCACATTTGGTAAGATGCAAATTTTCAAATTCAAACAAACACAATTAACTCCTTCACTCTTAATGCTTGTTTTGAAATCAAATAACTTCCTTTCTTACACACTAATCAAATTTGGAAAATTGTAAATATCCTCCACAATTCCGAATTCAACAATGCAAAAACAAACACAATTCCCTTCCTTCACAATTGCACTTCCGAAATTGCACTAACTTTCCTCTTCCTTCCTCACGTAAACAACACACGGCAAGGATGAAGACAATAACCAAACTTTTCTTTCAAATCAGAAGCTTCATTCATCCTCTTCAACAAAGATCAATCACGTAAATATCAAGGTGACAACAACAAAAAAAATACATTCAATTGTTCCTAATTTTCCACTCTCCTACAATTCGATTAACAATGGTATGACAAACTTCAATTCTCAAACTTCAATCAACAAAACCCTTCTCATCAACCTTCAAGTAACTCACGGCAAGATGAAATTAAAACAATCAATTTCCGAAAACTCAATTGCAACAATTCCTCCTCTTAACCATAAGCAACTCACGGCAATAGGAAGATAACAATATAAGGATCAAAAATCTCAAATTCAACAATCCCTCCTCTTAACCTTAAGCTCTGATACCAAAATATGATGTGCCTAAATGGGGGTCAAGCACAATCAACTAAAAAGGGACGAAATTCCAATGATCATCCACGCCACAAACAAAGGAAAAGCTTCAATTCCAAAAGAAATTCCGAAATATTGATGAGAAATCAAAAGGATATAAAGAACATCCGATGGCTAGATTTCAATGATGAACAATAGAACATGAAATGAGATTCCAATTCAATTCAAAGGTGCTTTCAAATTTCGAAATTAGAACCCTAATTTCACAAGAACAAGAACAACATAAAAGTAACTAAATCCTCACCGGATATGACTCACTAGTTTGGAATTAGGATCAACTTGTAATTTGTTGATATAACACACAACAAATCCAAGCCTACTCGCCACAATTTCACTAAGGAAATTGATAAGAGCAATTGCTTGAAAGAGGCACTCTCTCTCACGGCAAAAGGGGTGTTTTTTCTCCAATATCAAAAAGCTTCTCAAAAACCCTAATTTGCAAGTATTTATACTTGCACCCTTTAGGGTTAAAATGACAAGAAAATCACAACTATGCCACTATAAGGTGGCCGGTCCTAAAGGCAAAATTACAACCAAATAAAATGTCCCATAAAGCTTACAAAATAAATGGTTCAAACATAAATTACAAGTAAAGAAAATAATCTTCGACAAGCTAGCTTCATGATGGAATCCGTTGGTTCAACTCATCGCCGGTTCAGGTCGGTCCATAGATAACCCACAAGCTGAGTCTTAGTGAGTTTATCCATCGCCTTGTGAAACCAAATAAGCATACCTGTTGGAATATACAATTCATGAATAAGATAAAAGAGGTTAGATAATAATTAACTCCAAGGTTGATCAGCTCGAAATGGGCCCTCATCGCCAAGATTCGAAATCCATCAATTTTTGTCCTAATGATAGGTTTTGTCGGATTTTGATTCCCATCAATATGGGACATTTTCAGATTAACAATCAAAGACTCGCTGCGATTGTTTCCATTCCGAAGCATTGGCTCATGAAGACTTATGATATTTTTTGTACTTTGTAATTGTTCTATGGACTATTTTATGTTGTATTTTTCTTTTGGGACACTTTCATTTTATTGTGATTTCCATTTAGGACCGGCCACCTTAAAAGTGGCAAACTTGTAATTTTTGTCCATTTTCTAACCCTAAGAGTAACAAGTATAAATACTTGCTTATAGTAGGATTTGAGGAGGCTAAATTTTTTCAATTTGAACATCACATTTTCGTGAGAGAGCTTAGGGTTTCCCTAGTTCAATATCCTCTCATCAATTTCAATTTCCAGGAGTTGAAATTATGGCGAGTGCAACGAAAGGGCAATTGTAAGTAATATCAATTCCTTCTTTGTCGTTTTTCCTTATCATCACTAGTGAGTCATATTTAGGGTTGATTTGGATTTTCTTGGTCAAATTTTTTATTGCAATTGTGATCAAATATCATGTTATGAAATTGATTGTTTTAGTATTTGATATTATCATCAATATTGGAATCTTTTGTGATGTGAATGGTGCTTATTGGGAGAGGATAAAATCACGGTTTTAGACTTGTTCTTCTTGACATAATTCACGTGGATTTCACTTGAATTTGTTGTTATTTGGTGAGGTTTAACCTTGTTGGATTGTTGATTGCATCTTTGGACCTTTGGATTTCATCAAAATTCCAATAGGCTTCACGCAATTTCTAGTGCAATTGAACCGATTTATGTTGAGAGTTGGGGTTTGTTTCTTTGATTCATTTGCATGTGCTTGGGCTTGGTTTTGAGCACATCATCTTTTGGTATCAGAGCATCATCATATTTGGATCTAAGATTGATTACATCCTAATAGAAGAATTGGTTACATTCATTGGAAATTGACGCCATTGTTCATGAGATTAAGACTAGTTTGATTGACATTGTTTAATTGTCTTTCAAATTGGTTTTGTATGTGCTTAATATTGGTTTTAAGCACATCATCTTTTGGTATCAGAGTAGAAGTTAAGAGAAGGGATTTAGTGTTGGTTGATTTCTTAATCTTCATGTTCAATTAGGTTTCTTAATATTGTGATATGAAATTCTATGTTGTGAATTGAGGTTGCGTAATTGTCTTGATTGCGAAGTGAATTTGCTGCTTGTTGAAGTTGAATTGAAAGGCTTGTTGTGGCTTCTTGTGGTTGATCATTCTCGTGAAAGGGAAAAGGAGTAGACGTGCATTATTGATTCAAATTTTCGAATTTGAAAATTACCTCATCCTTACCGTGATTGATTTGTTGAAGAAGATAGTGGAAGCTCTTGATTTGATTTGAATTTCAAAAAATTAAGTTGTTATCTTCATCCTTGCCATGAGTTATTTGCTTGAGGAAGAAGAGGAGGCTCTTGAATTGAATTTCATCATTTAGGGATTTAAATAGTTGAAGCTTGTTGATGAGTGTATGTTGATTACTTGGCATTTTGGAATTGGAAGAGTCATTTCTTTGGCAGATTTCTTCAAGTGGCGTGGAGAATTTGGAAACTATTTTTGAATTGAAATCAAACATTAGTTATAGAGTTATTGTATGTTAATTACTTTAAATGCACATTAACTAGTTGGAATCAATTACTTGCCATCTGGAGAAGTATCCTTATTTAGTTCCATTTTATTGTTGTTGCCATGGAAGTGGGGTACTTTTTGTTGTTGTTGCCATGGAAGTGGAGCACTACACTGTGAGCATGTTATTGTTGTTTGAAGAAGCTTGTGGAGTGTGTTGTGTGATTTCTTGTCCAATTCGGAAGTGAAAGTGTATAATTTTCAGATTTGCATTGTGTGGGATAATAGGGAATTTATTTGAATTCAAACACATCCATTAAGTTAAGGAAGTTATTGAGTGGTATTGATTGTGTTCCATTTGAATTTGCAATTTGATTATTACCATTTGTGGAAAGTTGCATTAAGGAGTGCTATTTGAATTATTGCCATGTTGCATGTGTGTAAGTTACGGTTTGGGAAAATTGTGTTAGAAGTGGAGAGTGCACCGTGTATAGAAAGGGTGTGTGTATGGCGTTGTATGTGTGTTGATTGAAAAGGGGATTGCAAGTGGTGCATGTGGTGGTGGATTATAGAAGTGTTGCACCACGATGTGTTTATTTGTTATGGAGAAGAGTGCTACAAGTGGATTGTAATAGCATACATGTGCTTTGAGTGAAGTTAAGTGGAGTTGTTTGTTTTCCTTTTGTAGTGGCTATTGCGTGGCACATGGTTGTCAAAATCGCGATTTTACGTAGAATCGCCATGGAGTCCGTAGAATCAGAACGTAAAAATGTAAGTTTTTACAACATTTATAAAATAACCTTCAAATATTAAAAATTTATTTACTGTAGTCATTAAAAAATATAATGGATAATATAAATTAAAAATTTCAGCATAGAATTGGGTCATAAATCACAATAAAAGTCATAATATAGATAATCAAGTATAAGTTGTATAATATAAATAATCAACCAAAAGTCTCAGTAAAAGTTATGAAATCATAAATCATATTACGAAACAAAAACTAAAATAAATCATCACAATTTCCACCATCTCTCTCATCCATATCATCATCATCATTTGCATCTTCATCATCTTCTTCTTCATCAATGTCAACATCATCATGAGATGTACTGCTATCAATGATTTCCATATCCTCTAATTCCAAATTTTCTGAAGTTCCTATTTGCATTTCAGCTTTAACATTATCAATATTGTGAAGGTCCAAATCATTTGGGATTAGGGACTTACTGACAGGACTCTCCAAATTGACATAAGCACCAATTTCGTCCTCCTCCATATCATCTTTATCTTCATCCCTTGGACATGGAAAGATATGCAACACACCTTGACCTTCATTCTCATTTGATGAGTCAAACACATTTTCTTCTTCAACTATCCATTCATCATCAGATGAGAGATCTTCAACAGTGAAAGTAAAAGTGTCAGTGTCAGCAATGCATCTTTCTTTCCTATTTCTTAATTTCAAGTTATGCATTACAAAGACTAAATCATTCATCTTTTGTTGATGCAGCCTATTCCTCTTTTTGGTATGGACCTGAAAATGAAAAAGGTTATACATAACTTTATAAGATTCATAATCTTAATAAGTAATAATATATAAAATTGAATAAAAGAACTATTTGTATCGTACCATTTCAAATGCATTCCAATTCCGCTCACAACTTGAAGAACTACAAGTCAAACTTAAAACACGAATAGCAAACTTTTGTAGTTCTGGGCATTTATCTCCATATGAATCTTACCATTAAGCTGGAGCTTTTTTGTTTCTTGCTAACCTTGCAGCTTCAATGCCAAATAGTCCCTTAGCATCCTTAAATCTTTCAAGCTGCATATCAATCTTATACCTTTCTATTGGATTAGAAACCATATGCTCTATGTAACCATATAATCCAATCTTAACATCGGCATCAACTTTAAAATCATCACCATAATGATAATGGGGATTCAAATAATAAGCTGCAGCATGTAATGGTCTATGAAGTTGAAGCTCCCATCTCTTGTCAATAATCTTGAAGATAGGTTCATAACTACATTAAATAAATATGATTTCAATTTAGAAATGAAACTTTAAAATTAGCACTAATGAAAAAATATATATATCTATATATAGCTAATAAGTTACAACATTACCTTTTCTTCACATTGTTGAAGTTTGCTTTAATTTTCTGCTTAGCATGATCCATTTCTGGATAAAGGAAATCCATAGCGAGTTGATCATCAGAATCCACTAATCTAAGCAATTTAATCAAGGGAAATGTAGCTTTAAGGCAAACAATAACATTCTTCCAAAACCACTTGTTAAATCCGCTTTCCATCACTTGTGGTCGAATACTTACATGATTTCCAATGACTAGAAGTGAACATCATCATCAATGCACTTTTCAACTCACTAAAGCAACCTAATGTCAAATATGAAGTGGCAAAACGAGTTGCACCAGGTCTAATCAAGTCCCTCCCTTTAGTGTATCTTCTCAAAATTGAGATGAGTATAGTCCTAGAATAAATATATGTAGTAATTTGCCTTCCATTTACAATTGTCCCCTGATGGATCTTCAAATTCTTTTCAAAGTCTTCCAAGATCAAATCAATGCAAAGTGCAGCATAAGGTGTCCAATATAAGCATTTTCTCTTCTCCATTAATTTTTCTCCTGCTACTTTATAATTTCCAGCATTATCTATAATAACTTGTACACTATTTTCCTCTCCAACCTTCTCCACAATATCATCTAACATTGCCAAAACTTTGTTGATTGTCTTGGATACATTAGAAGCATCTATAGATGGTAAGAAGACTATACCTTTAAGGCAATTAACCAAGAAATTGCATATGGAATGCCTCTTTCTATCAGTCCATGCATCAGATATAATAGAGCAACATGTTTCTTTCCATTCAGCTTTGTAGTCATTAAGTAATTCCATTGTTTGAGCTACTTCTTTCTTCAAACAAGTCACCCTTAGCTCATGATAAGAAGGAGGTTTAAGCCCACATCCATATCAACCAACCACTTGAAGTATCTTCACAAACTCTAGATTTTTTACACAATTAAATGGAATTGCACTAGTATAGAAAAACGAGCAATTTGTTAGCTATATTCTTCTCTCAAATCTTTCTTCATGAATTAGTTAATTGTACCTTGCGTTGCCCATGTTCTACTTTCACAATTTTTTTTTTTTTTGTTTCAGAAAGAAGTCCATGCAATTCCTTTCCTTTTTGTTTATCCCTGTTTGCTTCACCTCATGATCAACATCATCAAATCTTCAATGCCATGAATTTTCTTTCTCTTCAATTCTGATATTTTTGCCGCTTTTAGCAACATTGTTAACATTTCATTTTTTATATCATCTGGGACATTGGTGCATGGCTCTACATCTATACGCGTACACCCCAAGTGATTCTTGAATCTGTAAATGCCTCTACTAACAACTTTATTACAATACTTACATATAACTTTTTTCCCATTGTTGTCTACATCAATGCCATGCTCCCAACCTACATCAAATCTACTTCCAAGTGAATTCTTTCTTTTTGAACTCTCTCTAGATGATTTGGAAGATGACATTTTAACTCAATCAATACTTAAAATCCTGTAAGAAAAAAAAAAAGAAAAAAGGAGTAAAAAGAGCTATGGTAGAAAGTAGAAACTATAAAGGACTATTACATATTTACAAGTTACATATATAAAGTAAATTGCTCATGCTCATGCTCATGTAACAAGTAATGACTAATTAGAACTAGAAGAGATAGTAAGAAAAATAACTATAAAGGTTTTCTTTAAATCATCATCAAGAAAAGGAAAGCAAAACATAAGGGGTAACAAGCTTTACATTCCATAAAGCTTGAAAAATGAGGATATTATAAATTTATAACTAAGTAATATAATCCCATTTCCAAATTATAACAATATAACTTAGCACACCACATGCTCAACCTAAACCCTCTAAATGCAACTTGTATGAAGGATTAAGTTTCTCTGGAATTGGCTTCATTGATATTTAAGCACATAATACATTTAGACGGGATATCAACTTAGATTGAGATTGGATAAGAAAATACGAAGAAAAATGCTTTTTGGAAGGAACAGGGGAAGAGCACAGCCGGGTAATTAAATTGCACGGCCGTGTGTCAAGGAAACACGCTCATAGAAGCACACGCGATTGAAGGCACGGTCATGTGTTGAGCTTGGAAAATCTACAGAAGCACATACGGTTGAAGGCACGGCTGTGTGTTGAGCTTGGAAAATCCACATAAGCACATACGATTGAGTTCACGGTTGAAGGCATGACCTTAAAAGCCATCAACCCATTCAAATACCCATTCGCAATCACAACTCACAAGCATAAAAATTCACATGATACACCACATTACAATTGTACAAGTACAAGTATTGCTAGTCAGTAGTCATACAAGTCATACTTAACACAAAACTCGTGTCTATGAAGATGGATCTCAACTCGGTGGCTTGCTACAAGAAGGATCGCTATATGGCGGCACTCACTGTTTCCAATTTCATTTAATACACAATCATAACAACATGAAGGAGAAGGATCACTGACTCGCTGCTTAGCGCTCTTTGTTCTGATAGTATCAGCTCAAGTCAATGTGGAAGTAAAACCATGGATCTCGGCTCGCCTCTCCTGTTTTCACTATCTCTCTTCTCCTCTCTCCATTGAACTTTGAAGAACTTCAATGTACAAGCTATAGCAGCAAGTCGGAAATTGCAAAGGACGCGCTGAGTCACCGGTTGGGCTGGGTTGGGTTGGGCTTGGATCCAATCCGAATGGCTTAAGCCTGCAATTGGAAATATTTGTGGAATCGGTTGAAACGGATAGAATCACGATTTTAAACGATTTTACTATTCAAAATTGCAATTTTATTACGATTTTGTTTCTCTCCGATCTTGTGTGTGAGTTAACTGGGAATATATATACAAACTCGTAAAATCGTTGAATCGTACAAGTTAAAAGGCGATTTTGACAATAATAGTGTGGCGTTAAAGACAGTGTGGTTGTGAGGTGTGCTCCTTTGCTTCAAATTGTCTTTGAGGTTCAATATACCGAGTCTACAACTATATCGAATGATAGCGTGAATGGGGAAATTGGCGATGAAGCCAACAGTCAGGTTGGTGGAGGTCAAGGTCATAATGTTGCAGGTAGGAGGACTTTAGAAGAACAGCTCTGAGATCTTACTACCATAGTTGCTACTCTGGTAACTAGGATTGATAGAATGACATTACCACAACCACTAGTGGAAAACCATTAGGCACCACCTCGGGTAACTCCATAGAATCCTCATAGAGACAGAGTATTGGGAGATGGAAATCTAAATAGAAGGATGGGTGAGGAACATCTTCCATACAGGGAAGAAAGGGATGACAATTTTGGGGCTAATCTATATCAGAATAGGGATTTCAGGCCGCCTCGGGGCTTGGAGTATGTGAAATTGCAGATGCCTTCTTATGATGGTAAGGGATCAACCGATGATTATTTAGATTGGGAGGATAAGGTTGAGGGTCTCTCTGAATGTTATGAGATCAATGATAATACCAAGGTCCGACAAGCTACTGTCGAGTTTATAGGATACGTTGCATTATGGTGGAAGAATCTGATTATTAGCAGGCGTAGGGATAGAGAGGCTAAGATTCAGACATGGAGGGATATGAAAAGGGTATTGAGAAAAAAGGTTCATTCCTGAGCACTACAAATAGGAACTGTTTATACGACTGTAGACCTGAAGGTAGGGAGGCAAGACGGTGGATGATTATGTGCAGGAATTTGAAACCCTCAAGATTAGGTGTGGGTCTGTTAAACCTCCAGAACAAACTATAGTACGCTTCGTCTTAGGCTTGAAATATGAAATAGCGTGTGTTGTTGAGCTGCAATATTATAGTCCGCTTGATGAAGCTATTCAGTTGGCCTTGAAAGTGGAGAGACAAAGGAGGTCCAACTTGTTTAGGGCTCCGAGTAGTAGGCCCAATGCAATTACTAGACCCATAGCAGTTGACGGTCGATCAGGGGGAACAAAGGTGGTAGGTGAGGCAGTGAAAGCAGTAGACAAAACTACCCCAAATACTATTAGAGAAAATTTACCTACTAGGAAGGGTAAAGAGGTAATAACGCTAGATGTGAGGCAGACTGTTCCCGGATCTACTAGTGGAAAGGCACGCCAAATCAAGTGCTTTAAATGCATGGGATTTGGGCATATGGCAGCACAGTGTCCAAATAAGAGGGTGATAACTATTTTGGAGGACACTAAGGAAGATGTTGAGGATGACAATGAATAAACTGAACCTATAGATTTACCAACGGCATTGTAGGAGTATTATGATGGCTAGACTATAGAGACACATGAGGACGGTATAGGTGAACAATATCTACCCATTAATGTGTTACGTAGGGCTTTAACTATATCTCCTGATACTAGAGACATTCAGAGGGAGAACATATTTCACACCTCTTGTAGAATTAGAGGTAACCTTTATGTACTCATCATCGATAGTGGTAGTTGCACAAATGTTATACCTACTGCACTGGTAGACAAATTACATCTGTCTACTATTCCACATCTTAACCCTTATAACTTGCATTAGCTGGATAATCGAGGCAATATGTATGTTACACTAAAGGCGAAGGTTCCTATGAGTGTTGGGCAGAAATATCATGATGAGACCCTGTGTGATGTAATCCCTATGCATGCATTCCATTTGCTATTGGGTCGACCTTGGTTGTTTGATTGGCGGGTGTTACATGATGGGTTTAGAAACACCTACATGTTCAATATGGGCGAGTCTCACATAGTTCTATCACCAATGACTCCATTTAAGGTACATCAGTTTTAAGAACAGATCAAAACTACATCCGGTACATTTGATAGCCAGAAGAGCAGGACAACAGAGACATTAGGGTTTAGTTCCAAAACTGATCCTCTAGATTTGAGGGCAAATCTTTGAAAAGCCCAAGGAGATGATGAGAAATTTTCCGGCACTACTTATACCTTCAGGACTGGATTTGGCCAATGGTCCAAATCATTTATATTTTTACTTTATATCTTTTATTCTGATAAATATTTGAGAAATAATCTTACAGGTACAATAATAATTCTCAATGGGATGCCAATATGTCCTACACTAGTTGATAGACACAAGACATTTTTAGATTTACAATAAAAAACCGCTGCGATTGTTTCCATTCCGTAGCATTGGCTCATGAAGACTTATGATATTTTTTTTACTTTGTAATTGTTCTATGGACTATTTTATGTTGTATTTTTCTTTTGGGAAACTTTCATTTTATTATAATTTCCATTTAGGAACGACCACCTTAAAAGTGATAAACTTGTAATTTTTGTCCATTTTCTAACCTTAAGAGTAGCAAGTATAAATATTTGCTTATAGTAGGGTTTGAGGAGGCCAAATTTTTCAGATTTGAACATCACATTTTCGTGAGAGAGCTTAGGGTTTCCCTAGTTCAATTTCCTCTCATCAATTTCAATTTCCAAGAGTTGAAATTGTGGCGAGTCCAACGAAAGGGCAATTGTAAGTAATATCAATTCCTTCTTTGTTGTTTTTCCTTATCATCACTAGTGAGTCATATCTAGGGTTGATTTGGATTTTCTTGGTCAGATTTTTTATTGCAATTGTGATCAAATATCATGTTATGAAATTGATTATTTTAGTATTTGATATCATCATCAATATTGGAATCTTTTGTGATGTGAATGCTGTTTATTGGGAGAGGATAAAATCACGGTTTTAGACTTGTTCTTCTTGACATAATTCACGTGGATTTCACTTGCATTTGTTGTTATTTGGTGAGGTTTAACCTTATTGGCTTGTTGATTGCATCTTTGGACCTTTGGATTTCATCAAAATTCCAATAGGGTTCACGCAATTTCTAGTCCAATTAAATCGGTTTATGTTGAGAGTTGGGGTTTGTTTCTTTGATTCATTTTCATGTGCTTGGGCTTGGTTTTGAGCACATCATCTTTTGGTATCAGAGCATCATCATATTTGGATCTAAGATTGATTATATCCTAATAGAAGAATTGGTTACATTCATTGGAAATTGATGCCATTATTCATGAGATTAAGACTGGTTTGATTGGCATTGTTTGATTGTCTTTCAAATTGGTTTTGTATGTGCTTAATATTGGTTTTAGGCACATCATAGCCAAATGTGTATACTTTCCTCCCTAGACCTTACTTAATCAAGTATTTATACTTGCTCCCTTTAAGGTTAAAATGACTAAACAATTACAACTATGTCACTAAAGGGTGGCTGGTCCTAAATCCTCAAAATACAACCAAATAAAATGTCCTAAAAGCTTACAAAATAAATGGTTCAAGGAAAAATAACAAATACAAAAATAGTCTTCACAAGCTAGCTCTTCAATGGAATTCGTTGATCCAACTCATCTTCAATTTAGGTCTGTTCATAGATAACCCATAAGCTGAGTCTTAGTGAGTTTGTCCATCACCCAGTAAAACCCCGATAAGTGTGCCTGCTAGAATACACAATACATAAATAATAGAAAAGATGTTAGTATATAAATAATTCTGAGGTCGATTTGTTAAAAAAGGACCCTTATCGCCAAGATTTGAAATCCTTTGATTCTTGCCCTAGTGATAGGTCCTATAGGATTTTTATTCCTATCATTCTCCTACTACCTTTGGTCTTCCCAACTAACCATCAATTCCTATGGGCTTGTAGTAGCATTAGGCCTACTACTCATAACCCTGAATGGATTGGATTGCCTCTACCTTTCCACTTTTAAGGCTAGTTGTATAGTCTCATCAAGTATACTATATCTTTGGAGCTCAACTACACATGTGATTTCATATTTTAACCTAGATAGAAAACATGTAAGGGTTTGCTCTAGAGGCTCTACTGACCCACATCAAATCATTAGGGTTTTAAATTCCTGGACATAATCATCTACCGTTTTGCCTCCCTATCCTAAAATCTAAAAACGCATAAACAGTTCTTGCTTATAATGTTCAAGAATGAACCTCTTCCTCAAAACCCTTTTCATGTCACTCCAAGTATGAATTTCAGCCTCTCCATCCCTCCGCCTGCTGATCACAAAATTTTTCCACCACAAGGTGGCATACCCTATGAATTCAATAGTAGTAAGTCGAACTCAGGTGTTATCATCTATCTCATAACATTCGAAAAGGCCCTTAACCTTATCCTCCTAGTCTAAATTGTCATCTACTGAACCCCTGCCATTAAATGAAGGCATCTGCAGCTTCACATACTCCAAGCCCCTAGGTAGCCGGAAATCTCTGTTTACGTAAGGATTAACCGCAAAGTTATCATCCCTCTCCTCCCTATAAGGATGATGATCTCCTTCTATTCTTCTTCCCATGTTTCCTCCTCCTCCTACTCCCTCTCTTTGGATGTTTTGTGGAGCTACTCTTAGTAATGCCTAAGGATTTGCCACTGGTAGTTGTGGCATTGTCATCTTGTTAACCCTTGTTGCTAGTGTAGCAACAATGGTAGTAAGTTCCTGAAGTTGTTATTCCAAGGTTCTTCTACCTGCAGTATGATGACCTTATCCTCCACCAACCTGGCTATTGGCCTTATTAACAATCTCCCCATTTACACTGTCACTCGACATGCTTGTAGATGTGATTTATTGAAGTATAATCTCACAATTTGTAGCACACTCCCTTTATAACACCACGTCACAATAACACATTTAGATAACAACACACATACACACTTATACACCTAAGATGCAACAAGTCACCCAAAATAATAAATGCTTCTAGACACCTCAAGTATAATCAAATAAATGAAGCACAAATAAACACCTCCAAGTAGTTAAGATATTAAATTCAACTAAGCAAGTGTTGAAGCAATGAGTCTCATTAACCTTCACACTTAAATGCTTGTTTTTGAATTCAAACTTCACTACTCAACTTCCTTTTCTTGGTCATGGTTTCACACTTACACTTAGTGCTAATGTGTAGCGCCTTACACCACATACAATCCTTCAAAACCACATTGCCACACACACTACCACACATAAGGTGCAACCACTACAATCACCACTACACACACCACAATCTACACTACCACTTACACTATATACACACACAGTGAAACCCTTTAATCAACAACACAACACTTCAAAATATAACACTTCCTTGCCACAACACTTCACGTTGCAACACCCCTTCACAACACAACTCCAATTCGCCACTCACAACAACACAATTCACACCGCCACTCACAACAAAGGTAGTAAGCACAATTTAAATAACTCCACTAAATGTAACCTTTCCACAAATGGTAACAAGCAATTTCAAATTCAAATAACCATTCAATCAACTAATACACAATAACTTCTTCAACTTAAAGATGGTGTTTGAATTTTAAATAGTTTCCTTTTCTTCACACAATTTCAAATCTGGAATTTACAAACAACAATACTCAATTTCCGAAATCACCAACACACCATTCACTCTTCTTTATTTCAAATGATCAATTCCCTCAAATGATTCAATGATCACTTCCCCTAAATCAATCACGGTTAACTCAAGAAAACAAGGAAATTACAAATGCTCCACATCTACAATAACAAGCAACAATTACAACTCTTCAACAACACAATCAAATAACTAATTTCCACTTTGCAATTTCGGATAAAGATGCTAACTCAAGAACCCTAAAATTTCTGAAATCATAACTTCACAATCCCTTCTCACAACTAAATCTCTGATGCCAAAAAAGATGATGTGCCTTAAAAACTAATCCAAATGTATAAGCATACAAAAACTAATTGAGAACCAATTAACAATTCTTAAAAGGGGCATAAAGAACAATTGCCAAATGATGATCATGCAAATAAAAAATGAGAATCACAATTCACAATTGCAATGTCTAAATTCAATTTCACTAAACACAATCTAAAGGATATGAAATCAAATCGAATCAAACCCTAAAAATTGTGTGAATGATAAACAAAAAGGATAAACTAATTCCTCACCAGATATGACTCATTAGTTAGGAATTAGGATGGATTTGACGTTGTTGATATTATGCACAATAAGGATCAAATCCCACTCACCACACTTCACTCAAGAAAAGATAAGAGTTCGTGAAAAAGGAGGTGTTCCTTACATTTTCCAAATCTGAAAAAAAATATGGTTCAAAAAGCTCCTACAAACCCTACTTTAGCAAGTATTTATACTTGCTTCAATTAGGGTTAAAATGTCCAAATATTTATGTCTATGCCACTAATGTGGTCGGTCCTAATTCAACAAATAAAAGAAAATAAAAACGTCCTAAAAAAATAACAAATACAAAGATAGTCTTCAAAGAGCCAATTCTTCAAGTAACTTGTGATCATAGTGGGCCATTAGGTGTGAGTCCGATGATGTTCCTAATTTATTCAATAGTATAGGCCATGTGGCATCCTATAAAGATTGATCACTATACATGCTATATTATAACTCAAACATTATTAGATAAAGAAAATGGATACATGTGAGTGGTTTGGACCATCATCCAAATCAGGTTTCCTAACTATTGGGATTGCTAGGTAGATTCCCATCACAAAGTTGCATTTTATTCATTCACTTCCTGCTTTACGAAGAAACAAGGAAATCTTTAGCTTAAAGACTGCTTTGAGTAATGCTATAGAAGAAATCTATGAGCTACGTAACTAAGCCCATGTTCTTAATGATTTTCACAGCAAGTGGTAAGATGATGTCTTGATCAGTTACATATCTAAGACCCATTTAGAAATAGACATGTTGCAAGTTCCATACCAATAAACTAACCTAGAGTCAGAGCTTTGTTAAGAATAGAGCATCACTTGTTTGACAATCAATTTAATTCAAGATTTCAAGTTGGAGAGCTAAAATTTTCATTAGACATAAGCATATACCTTTCATCAAATTAATAAGAAGTGAGCTATTGGCATTTATGGTGGACTGAAGCATTGGCCTAAAAACTAGGCTAAGATAGACTACCACCAAATCAAGAGCATTTCCTTTACCAAATTCCATTGCCTAAGTTTCAACTTCAATCTTGGATAGAAGATACCAAAGCTAATTCATACATATGCTAGTCAATCTCTATTTATGACATAGCATCTCAAAAAGAGGAAACATAGAAAATAAATGCTAACAGTGATTGTGTTGGGGATATTATAACAAGGACTTGTTATAAGGAAGCTCAATTTAGTTACCTTTTCTTCCTTTAAAAACTCTATCAGACTAACAAATATGAACCTTCACTCGATCTGCTGGCCATTTTGGAATAAAAATAACAACTATGCTTGAGACTATGATAATGCATTTGATCTTTGCTTCAACACATGCTTGAAGTACATTTAGAGTGCCCTTTACAGCTAGCTCAATTACTTCTACTTGCAAAAATCTCATCCCAATAGTACAACTTTTAAGATTTGCATATCGGAGTAGAAACAAAATGAAGTCTAGATTAAATGGATTAACTTTGAATTGGCTATAACATTATAAGGATAATGAAAATTTTCTTACCTTCAGATTTTCGAGATGAGTTGACGTATGGGGAAGGGGACTTGTAACATGGAACACACTAACATAACCTTTAGTTGCTAAATAAAGAGAGTTGTAGTCTAGCAAATCTGCCTTGAAAAGCTTAAGGTTCTTAGTTTCTTTTTCATATCTATACAAATGAGCATTCTTCTTCTTGTCTCTTAGAAAACCAATTAGAATTACAGAAGAAAAAACTTTAGCCATTAAATTGATGATCCTTATTAGCGGTTGATAGGACTTAAATTCCTATAGGACCTATCACCAGGGCAAGAGTCAAGGGATTATAAAATTTGGTGATGAGGGTCCTCTTTGAACAATCAAACCTCGAGAATATTTGTTTAGTATCTTCTTTTCTATTACATATTTGTTGTGCATTCTAGCAGGTACATTTGTTAGTTTTTACAAGATGATGGATAAATTCGCTAAAGCTCAGTTAGTAGGTTATTCGTAGACCTACATAAATCAAATAAGAACTAGACCACAATGTTTTATATTGAAGTGAAGAACCAACCATTTGAAGTCTTATTTGTACTTGTATTTTTATGTTTTATAACCGGTCATTAGGAGTAGCTTATTTGTAATTTTTTTATTGTTTTAACCCTAATTGTAGCAAGTATAAATACTTGCTAAGTAGGGTTTAAAGAGAGCTTTTTGAACAATTGAAAAACATACACCTTTTTGTTGTGAGCAAGGGTCCTTGCATGCAAAAATTCTCTTACCAATTTCACAAGTAAAATTGTGGCAAGATTAGCTCGAGAAGATTGTGAGTAATATCAATCTTTCTCTAGTTATTTCAAATTGTATTCTAGTGCGTCATATCTAGGTCTAATTTGTTTGTGCTACTTGTTCTTCTTCACGTGAATTAGGGTTCATCAATTTCATATTTAAATCAAGTCAATTTGAGTGGAATTCTAATTCATTTATATTGTTATCCATTGCTTCTTATACAATTGCATTGTTCATCAACACCGTTTAGTATCATTACCATTTGGTTCCATGTGAATTAAGGATCAAAGGAGTGTTGATGATCATGCATTTGTTTTGAAGTGAATGCAATTGGAATTGTAAGGCACATCATAATTTTTGGCATCAGAGCATACCATACTTTTTGGTATCAAAGAAAAGGTTTTGGAGAAGGGATTTGTGTGAATTTCAATTAGGAAATTAAGGTTATTGAATTTTCATTTCTTAATTGAAGTTGTTTGAAGTGGAATTGAAGTAGTTACTTATGATTGTATTATGATATACCTTATTGCATAATTGGAAGTGGAAATTTCAAAATTAATCTTTGTAATCTTCATCTTATCGTGAGAAAATAGGGAAGAAAAGGAAGTGCATTTTCTTGTGTGATGTTTTTGGAATTAAAAGTGCATTGTTTGTGGAAGAAGGGAAGTGCATTTTCTTGTGTGTTGTTATCGGAATTAGAAGTGTAATTTACATTTCTACATTTACCCTTCTTATGTGGAGGATTTAGAAACTATTTGAAATTCAAAAGCAATCATTAAGTTAAAGGAGTTATTATGTATTGTTAATTTTAATATACTTTGACTATTTATTGTTTCTTACCATTTATGGAGAAGCTTCATTAAGTGTTGCAATTGTGGTGTTGTTACCATGATTGGAAGTAAAGTGTAAAGTGTGTGTATGCTGCATCGTGAGTGAAGAGTGTGTGTGTGTGTGGCATAGTGAGTGTGTTGTGGTAAAAGGTTGTTGTAACATGGTGCAGTGAGTGTGTTGTGGTGAAAGGTTGCTGCACCGTGGTTATATGTGTGTGTATGTGCCGTGGTGAAGTGTGTGTGGCTTAGAAGAGTGTGTGTAGTGGTTAAGTTTTGAATTTCAAAAGCAAACATTAAGTGTGGAAGTTATTATGTATTGATTCTTTAAACACATTTTGCTTAGTTGGAATCATTAACTTAACATTTGGAGAAGTGTTTATTATTGCTTCTACTTATATTGTTTCCGTGATTGTAAGAGTGTTGTAGGTGTGTGAAGCTTAAGTGGAGTGCATTTTGTGTCTTAAAGTGATTGAGGACATGGAGTAATGATTGTTGTTGTTGGCATGAAAGGGTGATTGTGAGATATACTACACTTGCCTTGAATTGTCTTTATACAACTCAATTCAACAACCATGTCTAACATTATTGTAAATGGGGCATTAGTAAATGAGGCCAATAGTTAGGATGGAGGTGATTTGTATTTATCTATTAATGTATTGCACCAAACTTTGACTTCATTTCCTACTGATGATGATGAGCAGAGGGAAAATTTATTCCACAACTCTTGTAGAGTATAAGGTAACCTATGTGCTATTATTATTTATGGCAGTAGTTGTACTAATGTAGTGACTGCATCATTAGTGTCGAAATTGAAACTTGCAACTACCCGACATCCACACCTTTATAAATTGCATTGGCTAAGTGAGTAGGGTACTCTCCAAGTTACCTAGAGGGTTATGGTACCTTTCAGTATAGGGGATAAATATCATGATGAGATTGTATGTGATATCCTTTCCATGTATGCATCCCATATATTGCTTAGCAGGCCTTGGTTGTATGATAGGAGGGTTTTGCATGATGGTTATAGAAATACTTATATGTTCCAATAGGAGGGTAAACGTATAATGTTGAACCCAATGTCACCATCAGAGGTCCAAGAGGTTTAAAAGCAGATTAGTAAACCTTTAGAGGACTAAGAGGTTTAGAGGCAGATAAATAAACTTTTAAAGGTCTAACAAATTCAGAGACGGATGAGTAATCCTTCAGAGGACCAAGAGGTTTAGAGACATATAAGTAAAACTGGAAAGAAGAAGACTATATTAGGGGAACGATTTGAGTTAGGGAAGGCCATAGCGGATGATAGACCATTATATTCATTGCAGATGAGGTATATCCTAAAGAGGGAGGGGCAAGAACATCTACCCCCTCTAGTATCAGAGGTATTAGATGACTATAGTGATCTTTTAATAGATAAATTCCCTGGATCATACAAAGTCTCTACTACATTTAACGTTACAAAGTTATCACTCTATTTACCTGATGATGTTCATGAAGACCTATTAGGTTTGGGGGCAAATCTCCCTAAGGCCTAAGGTGATGATAGGAATCAAATTCCTACAAGACCTATCACTAAGGCAAGAGCCAAGGGATTACAAAATTTAGCGATGAGGGTTTTCTTTAAACAATTAAACCCTAAGAATATTTGTTTAGTATCTTCTTTTCTATTACATATTTGTTGTGCATTCTAGTAGGCACATTTGTTGGTTTTTATAAGACGGTAAATAAATTCGCTAAAGTTCATTTTGCGGGTTATTCATGGACCTAAATAAATCAAATAAGAACCTGTCTACAATATGTTATATTAAAGTGAAGAACCTACCATTTTAAGACTTATTTTTACTTGTATTTTTATGTTTTAGAACTGGTCATTTGGAGTGGCTTATTTGTAATTTTTTTTGTTTTTTTTACCGTAATTGTAGTAAGGATAAATGCTTGCTAAGTAGGGTTTAGAGAGAGCTTTTTTAACACTTGAAAAACATATACGTTTTTGTCGTGAGGAAGGGTCCTTGCATGCAAAAATTCTCTTACCAATTTCACAAGTAAAATTGTGGCAAGATTAGCTTGAGAAGATTGTGAGTAATATCATTCTTTCTCTAGTTCTTTCAAATTGTATTCTAGTGCGTCATATCTAAGTCCAATTTGTTTGTGCTACTTGTTCTTCTTCACGTGAATTAGGGTTCATCAATTTCATATTTGAATCAAGTTAATTTGAGTGGAATTCTAATTCATTTATATTGTTATCCATTGCTTCTTATACAATTGCATTGTTCCTCAACACCGTTTAGTATCATTACCATTTGGTTCCATGTGAATTAGGGATCAAAGGATTGTTGATGATCATGCATTTGTTTTGAAGTGTATGCAATTGGAATTGTAAGGCACATCATAATTTTTGGTATCAGAGCACATCAACAGTATCAAGGGGCAATTGTGTTACATGAAATCCTATTATATTTTTCAATATATATAGAGTAGGAATTTTACTTGACAATTATAATCTCGATGGTATTGCAACCAATACTTTCTTTGCAAACACACATAAAGAAAGGAGTTCATGCTCTTGCAACGACAAGGACTCTTCCATTCATACTTCTAACAAACTTCTCACAATGATTAGAAATCACTGGACATATAGAGAAAAATTATAATAAAAGGCTCCAAGTAAACTTGGACAAATTTCTGCAATGTAGGATTTTGATGTTTTGATTTTTCATTGTGGGGCTGAAGATTGTAAAAGTGAAACTTATTATAGCAGCTATCAAATATTACCTTAAGGATGCCATTTCTACAATTTCAGGTCCTAAAATGTGCAATAAAAAAGCCCTAACCTAAACTTTGGGAAAATAACATGAGGGGAGAATGCACCATTTTCAACTTCAATGGGTGGGTGCTCTAATGGAGAGAGAGAGAGTAATTTTCGGAGTGGCCGAAGAGGGCTTAGCAAAGATAGAACAAAGGAAAAATCTGGAGTTTTCTAGAGAGACAAATTTTTATAGTCGAAGAGGGCTTGGATAGAGAAAGAAAAGAGAGGGTTGGCTAGAAAAAGGAGAGAAAAGAGGGCTTTGACTTTTGAGTTTTTAAGGGTACTGTATGGTGAGTGTAAATTAATTTGTGGCAATTTGAGGTTTTTTTTCCCTTAATTTGGAGATCATTTGATTTTTATATAATGAATAAAAAATATTTAATAAGATTGTTTATATTTGATTTTAGAAAATTTTACAAATGAAATTATATGTGTAATGCTTCTAAATTTATTCATAAACATTATTAATATTATATTTTTTACAACATTTAATAAACATTACTAAATTATATACAAATTGCTAACGTTTGCAAATTTTGCAAACATTACCAAATCTAAAAATTCTTGTAGTGTTTCCAAGGGAATGTCTTCATTCCTTGAGCAAGAGATCTTGTTGGCTTAGATTCCTTATGTTGTTCGATTAAACTCGTTAGCTCCTCATTCATGAAAGTTAAGTGAGAGACATAGAGAGAAAGAGAGATAAAATATGAGGGATGGAAGTAATGGGAGGTAACTAAACTTTTTGGGGTATAAAAGGTGGGTTAAACATTTTTTTTTTTCATCGAAGAAAAATATTTTGAATTTTTTTAATAACATTTTTTTTAATTTATCAAGTCTTAAAATCTAAAAAAACTTGATTATTTTAAAATATATATATATATATATTTTATTAAATGAAAAAACAATTATAGCAGAAGAAAAAAATCAAGACTTACAATAAAAAAAATTATTAAATTAGAGTTTATATATTTAACTTTAGTAAAAAATGTCACTAAAAATACATTTTCTACAACATTTAATAAACATGACTAAAATACATTGAGATCAACGATATTTGTAAAATATACAAATGTTGCCAAATATAAAAATTCCTATAATGGGAGCCTAAAAGGGAATCTTATCAACTTGTTCTAACCTAGGATAATAAATTCATGTGCTTCATTTTACTTTGAAGTCGAACATTTGGAAGTTATCTACCATTAAGATGAATGTTGTGTGCCTACAACATGCTATGCTTTCTTTTTTTTTTATTTCATCTTATTGTAATAGAATTTTATAACTTCTATTTTTTTTTTCCATTAAAATCTACAATATGATATCCATGTTTCAACAATTGCCTCTACATCTGAAAGATGATGCTTAATTTGTATTACCCTTCAAATTTGTAATTTAATATTTTACTTAAGCTACATCCATTGATATTGGTATTTTTATTTCCTTTTTTTTCCCCATTATCTTTTACTTTGTCTTTACTCTTTATTTTATTTTCTTATAAGATTTTAAGTATTAGCTAAGTTAACATGTCATCTTCTAAATCATCTAAAGAGAGCTCCAAAAAGAAGAATGCACTTGGAAATAGATCTTATGTTGGTTAGGACCAAGGAATCGATGTAGATAATAATGGGAAAAAAAGTAAAATGCAAGTATTGTAACAAAGTTGTTAGCGGTAGCATTTACAGATTCAAGAATCACTTCAGGTGTACACATAAGGATGTAGAGCCATGTACCAATGTCTCAAATGATGTAAAAAAAATGAAATGTTAACAATGTTATTGAAAGGAATTGCATGGATTTCTTTCAAAATAAAAATAAAAATTGTTGCAAGTGGAACACAAGCAAACAAGGGTGAAGTTCACTAATTCATTAAGAAAGATCTAAGAGAAGAATGTTACCAACAAATTCCTTATTTTTTCTACACTACTGCAATTTCATTTAATTGTGTAAAAAATCCAGAGTTTGCCAAGATGCTTCAGTTGGTTGGTCGATATGGTTGTGGGCTTAAAGCTCCTTCCTATCATGAGCTAAGGGCAACTTGTTTGAAGAAACAAGTAACTCAAACAATGGAATTACTTGAAGGCTACAAAGTTGACTAGAAAAAAAGACAGGTTGCTCCATTATGTCAGATGTATGGACTGATATCAAGAGACATTCCATATGCAATTTCTTAGTGAGTAGCCCTAAAGGAATGGTCTTTTTACCATTTGTAGATGCTTTTGATATATCTAAGATAGCTGATAAAGTTTTTGACATGTTAGATGATATTGTGAAGAAGGTTAGAGAGGAGAATGTTGTATAAGTAATCACAAATAATGCTATAAATTATAAATCAATAGGGGAAAATTGATGGAGAAAAGAAAATACTTATATTGGACACCCTGTGCAGCATATTGCATTGATTTGATCTTAGAGGACTTTGAAAAGAATTTGAAGTTCCATCATGGAACAATTGCAAAAGGGAGGCAAATTACTATATATATTTATTCCAAAACTATACTTATCTCAATCATGAGAAGATACACTAAAGGGAGGGACTTGATTAAACCTAATGTAACTCATTTTTCCACTTCCTATTCAACATTAAGTTGCCTTAGTGAGTTACAGGGTGCACTAATGATGATGTTCACTTTATATCACTAGAAATTGATGAGATCCATGATGAGAGTCAAGCTGGAAGAAGGAATGTGGATCCTCTTGAAGTGCCGCCTGGACCAATCACAAGAAGTCGAGCGAAATGACTCAAGGAAGCACTTAACGGGTTGATAAAGGATGTCAATGAAGCCGGGAAGGATTGGGGAAATCATGAAGTTGGAACGGATTGGAACAACCATGGGAAGACCCTTGCTCTTATACAAGTCACACCGGATATGGGTTGAAGAGGGCATGTACTTTCAAGGCACGGCCGTGTATGGAGTCAAGTAAATCCACAGACAGATACATGGCTAAAGTACACGGGCGTGTATGTTGCCAGACGTTGCACAGAAAGATACACGGCCAAAGTACACGGGAGTGTATGTTGCCAGAAGTTGCACAGAAAGATACACGGCCAAAGTACACGGGCGTGTATGTTGCCAGAAGTTGCACAGAAAAGTACACGGCCAAAGTACACGGTTGTGTACACGGCCGTATATCCCCTGTCGGCCAGCTTGTTCTGTTTCGCGTTTTTATGTCACTTAACTAAACTATGTCGTTTTGGAATTGTTTTTACACGAATTGTAACCCTAGTATAAAAGCTCCTAGGGTTTAGAACAAAAAAGATTAGACATCTTTGAACATTAAACACTTTTGAGAGGCACCTCTCTTGGTTCTTCAAGAACTAAATTGAACTTATCGGATTGATTTCCGTGGCGTTCATCCCGACTTATCAATCGGTATTCCATCCCAATTGTGGTGTCTTCACTTTTATACCAAGGTTCTTGTCTCGCTTATAGACAACGGGTCGCGGTTTTCCACTTTAGGTGTTTGGGCGTCTTAGGTAACGAATTTCCGAACGTATTGGTATTGGGTTTTGTCACGGGTTAGCGTGGTTCGTATCAGTTTGGTATCAGAGCTTAGGTTTGTCAAAACATCAAGTTCGGTTGAGGAAGGTAATATCAAAAACCCTAACTCCAATCGTTCATATCCATTGTTAGCATTCAATTCTGCAATATTAATTGTCTTTTGATAGTGTAGTATTTACTAGTCGATTGTAAAAAAAAAAAAAGAGTAAAAATCACGACCAAAAAAAAAAGAAGGGAAAAGAAAAGAAAGGAGAAACGTGATCAAAAGCCAAAAACAGAGACAAAAAAAAAAATCGGATAGAAAAATAGAGGAAAATTTTACGAACCCTAGAGTTGGTTTTGAATTCTACGGAAGGAAATTGGTGTAGTTCGGGTTAGTTCCAAGAGAATTGAGAAGAGGAAATTGGTGAGTGATATCATCGTTGTTTGTGAGAATACACGAGTGACTGTGTGATATCATCATTTGAGTGAAACACGTAAGGGAGTGTATCGTGAGGTTTAATTATATATACATTTGTGTCAGTACTAATCTTTTATGCAGGAACTATGTCGAGGCAACATTCTCCGGAAGGTGAGAGGGGAAGGTTTGATGCTAGGTTAGTAATTAAGGCATTGAGGGGAGAAATGAGGAGGATGTTCCAAGAGGGAATGGAACAAATTCATGAGACGGTAGAGCAAAGACTAAAGCAATCCACAAACGTATTCCAAGGGCGTAAGAGGGAGAGTCGTTCTAGGAGAGTACCGAAGGGTGGAGATAAAATGTCGGATGATGATTTTTATGAGCCTTCTGTCGGGAGTTATAGAGGATATAGTGGTTGGAATAGAGGAACTAGAGATTGGGAAGATAGAGGAGATAGGAATAGAGAGGATGATCAAGTGAGTAGCATAAAGATGAAGATTCCTCCTTTCCAAGGGAAGAATGATCCCGAGGCGTATTTAGAGTGGGAGAAAAAGGTGGAGATGGTGTTTGATTGTCACAACTATAGTGGGAGAAAGAAGGTAAAACTTGCTGCCATTGAATTTTTAGATTATGCTATAGTGTGGTGGGATCAATTAATGTTGAATAGAAGAAGGAGTGGCGAACCACCTATTGAGTCTTGGGAAGAGATGAAGAGAGTGATGAAGAAGCGGTTTGTACCTGCATATTACTATCGTGAATTGCTCAACAAGTTGCAAACTCTGAGGTAGGGAAGCCGAAGTGTGGATGAGTACTTCAAGGAGATGGAAGTCACTATGATTAGGGCGAATGTAGAAGAGGATAGAGAGGCTACAATGGTTAGATTTCTTGTTGGATTAAATAGAGAAATAAAAAATGTGGTTGAATTGCAGCATTATGTAAAATTGGAGGATATGGTTCACATGGCTATAAAGGTTGAGAACCAGCACAAGCGGAAGGGTAGTAGTAGTGCACGATTTCAATAGGGTAATAGTTCATCCACTTGGAAGACTAATCAATGGAAGAAAGAAGAAAAGCCTTTACCCACCAAACCAAAAGGAGAGCTGAGGTAAGCGGGTTCTACTTCTGGTAATCAAGGTAATCCTGAATCTTCTACTTTTAGAAATCGTGACATTAGATGCTTTAAATGTCAAGGTAGAGGCCATATTGCTAGTCAATGTCCAAATAGGAGTGTGATGATTTTGCGTGATGATGGAGAGTATGAGACTGAGGGGGATAGTGAAGAAGAGGATATGCCTCCATTAGAGGATGTTAGTGATGATGAGGAGCCTGCAATGGGAAGGCTAGTGGCAGTAGTGAAGAGAGCTTTGAATGTGCAGGTGAAGGAAGAAGAGGAGGTGCAAAGGGAGAATATATTTCATACTAGATGTTATTTAGGAGATCACATTTGTAGTTTGATTATTGATGGGGGGAGTTGCACCAATGTAGTGAGCAATTTTATTGTTGAGAGGTTGGGGCTCAAAACTGTTAGACACCCTAGTCCATATAAATTGCAGTGGTTGAATGATAGTGGTGAGACTAAGGTGAGTAAGCAAGCCTTGATTGGGTTTCGCATTGGTAGGTATGAGGATGAGGTGTTATGTGATGTAGTGCCAATGTAAGCATGTCATGTGTTGTTGGGGAGGCCATGGCAATTTGATAGGAAGGTTGTGCATGATGGCTTTTCTAACAAGTATACGCTTGTTCACCAAGGGAAGAGCTTTAATCTTAAACCTTTAACACCTAAACAAGTGTATGAGGATCAGTTGCAGCTACAACAGTCATTTGCAAAACACAAGGTGAGTGAAAAGCAGAGTGAGAGTGAGAGAGCAAAAGACAATGAGAAGAAAAAGGAATATAAAAGTCAAGATCAAAAGGAAAAGGAGAGGAAGGCCGGAAAGAGTGTGAGAGGCCAAGTTGAAGGGGGATCAGCTTTGGTGGTGAGTGAAAAGGAGAGGGCAGCCTTGCAAAAGGAGAGTTGTGTGGCAAAAGCGAGTGTAGTAAGGAGAGTGTTAGTGATGAGGCAACCTATGTTATTGCTGGTTTTTAAGGAAACATGTTTGACTACTAACGACTTATCTAACTCTTTGCCTAGTGTGGTTGTGTCTCTTGTGCAAGACTTTGAAGATGTCTTTCCTGAGGAGATTCCAAAGGGATTACCACATGTTAGAGGTATTGAGCACCAGATTGACCTTGTATCTGGAGCATGGATTCCAAACAAGCCAGCTTACAGGAGCAATCCAGAGGAGACAAAGGAACTCCAAAGGCAGGTCGATGAATTAATGGAGAAGGGGTACGTGAGAGAGAGCATGAGTCCATGTGCAGTGCCAGTGATTTTGGTGCCTAAGAAGGATGGGACATGGAGAATGTGTGTTGACTGTCGCGCCATCAACAACATCACAGTAAAGTATTGTCATCCCATGAGTTACATGAGTCTAGTGTCTTTTCTAAAATTGATCTGAAAAGTGGATATCACCAAATTAGAATGAAAGAAGGTGATGAATGGAAAACTGCATTTAAGACAAAATATGGGTTGTACGAGTGGTTAGTAATGCCTTTCGGGTTAACTAATGCACCTAGTACTTTTATGAGACTTATGAACTATGTTTTGAGGACATTTATTGGAAAATTTGTGGTTGTCTATTTTGATGACATTCTTATTTATAGCAAAAGTTTGGAAGATCATATGTCACACTTGAGAGATGTTTTAGAAGTGCTTCGAAAGGAACAATTATATGCTAACCTCAAGAAGTGCACTTTTTGCACAAACAAACTTGTGTTTCTTGGTTTTGTTGTTAGTGCGCAGGGAATACAGGTTGATGAAGAAAAGGTTCGTGCGATCCAAGAATGGCCTAGTCCAACCAATGTAAGTAATGTGCAGAGTTTCCATGGACTAGCGAGCTTTTACAAGAGGTTTGTGAAGGATTTCAGCACCATTGTAGCACCACTTACTGAGGTAATTAAGAAGACGTGGGGTTCAGCTAGGGAGAGCAACAAGAGAAGGCCTTTCAGACGCTTAAAAATAAGCTGACTCAGGCACCGTTACTTGTTTTACCTAACTTTACTAAAACGTTTGAAATTGAGTGTGATGCTTCAGGATTAGGTATTGGAGCAGTGCTTATGCAGGAGAGAAGACCGATTGCATTCTTTAGCGAGAAGCTAAGTGGGGCAACCTTGCATTACCCTACTTACGACAAGGAGCTATATGCATTGGTTCGAGCCCTAGAGACGTGGCAACACTACCTTTGGCCAAAAGAGTTCGTGATCCACACTGATCATGAATCCTTGAAGTATTTGAAGGGGCAACACAAGCTGAACAAAAGGCATGCTCGTTGGGTGGAGTTCATCAAAACATTTCCATATGTCATCCATTACAAGCAAGGTAAAGAGAATGTAGTTGCTGATGCACTTTTTAGAAGGTATACTCTTATCTCTACACTTAGTTCTAGACTTCTTGGTTTTGAGCACATTAAGGAGTTATATGCTGCTGATCGAGATTTTTGTGAGGAGTATGTGCAATGTGAGAAGAGTGGGCATGGAAAATTTTATAAACATGACGGATTCTTGTTTTGGGAGAGTAAGCTGTGCATTCCAATTTGTTCTCTAAGAGAATTACTTGTGAGGGAGTCCCATGAGGAGGTTTAATGGGACACTTTGGAGTAGCTAAAACAATTAGGGGTATTGTAGGAACACTTCTATTAGCCTCACATGAAACGAGATGTTGAGAGGATTTGTGAGCGATGTGTCACATGTAAGCAAGCGAAATCTAGAGTCCAACCTCAAGGGCTTTACACCCCACTTCCCATTCCTCATGAGCCTTGGGTAGATATTTCTATGGATTTTGTGTTAGGATTACCCAGGTCTAGACATGGTCGAGATTCTGTTTTTGTAGTTGTTGATAGGTTTTCTAAAATGGCACATTTCATTCCTTGTCATAAAACGGATGATGCTTGTAATATTGCTAATTTATTCTTTAGGGAAGTTGTGCGATTGCATGGTATGCCTAGAACAATTGTATCAGATAGGGATGCTAAGTTCTTAAGCTACTTTTGGAAGACTTTGTGGGCTAAGTTAGGAACTAAGTTATTGTTTTCTACTACTTGTCATCCACAAACTGATGGTCAAACTGAGGTAGTGAATCGAACTTTGTCTACTTTGTTGAGGGCTGTAATTAAAAAGAATATTAAAAGTTGGGAGGATTGTTTGCCGCATGTTGAATTTGCTTATAACCGTACAGTGCATTCTGCTACTAAATTTTCTCCTTTCGAAATTGTGTATGGTTTTAATCCACTAACTCCTTTAGATTTATCACCTTTGCCTATTTCTGAGTATGTTAATTTAGATGGCAAGAAGAAGGCCGAATTTGTTCAACAGATCCATGAGAAGGCAAGGCTGAACATTGAACGACGAACAGAGTAGTATGTGAAACAAGCCAACAAGGGTCGTCGACAAGCTATTTTTGAACCTAGAGATTGGGTTTGGGTTCACATGCGCAAAGAGCGGTTTCCTGTGCAGCGTCGATCTAAACTACTTCCTAGAGGCGATGGACCATTTCAAATTCTTGAGCGCATCAACGACAATGCATACAAGATAGATTTGCCTGGTGAGTATCAAGTAAGTGCTACATTTAATGTTACTGATCTGAGTCCTTTTGATGTAGGTGACGATTTGAGGACAAATCCTTTTCAAGAGGAGGGGAATGATGAGATCCATGATGAGAGTCAAGCTGGAAGAAGGAATGTGGATCCTCTTGAAGTGCCGCCTGGACCAATCACAAGAAGTCGAGCGAAACGACTCAAGGAAGCACTTAACGGGTTGATAAAGGATGTCCATGAAGCCGGGAAGGATTGGGGCAATCATGAAGTTGGAACGGATTGGAACAACCATGGGAAGACCCTTGCTCTTATACAATTGCACGGCCGTATATGGAGTCAAGCAAATCCACAGACAGTTACACGGCTAAAGTACACGGGCGTGTATGTTGCCAGACCTTGCACAGAAAGATACACAGCCAAAGTACACGGGCGTGTATGTTGCCAGAAGTTGCACAGAAAAGTACATGGCCAAAGTACACGGTTATGTACACGGCCGTGTATCCCCTGTCGGCCAGCTTGTTCTGTTTCGCGTTTTTATGTCACTTAACTAAACTATGTCGTTTTGGACTTGTTTTTACACGAATTGTAACCTTAGTATAAAAGCTCCTAGGTTTAGAACAAAAATGATTAGACATCTTTGAACATTAAACACTTTTGAGAGGCACCTCTCTTGGTTCTTCAAGAACTAAATCGAACTTATCGGATTGATTTCCGTGGCATTCATCCCGACTTATCAATCGGTATTCCATCCCGATTGTGGTGTCTTCACTTTTATACCAAGGTTCTTGTCTCGCTTATAGACAACGGGTCGCGGTTTTCCACTTTAGGTGTTTGGGCGTCTTAGGCAACGAATTTTTGAACGTATTGGTATTGGGTTTCGTCACGGGTTGGCGTGGTTCGTATCAGAAATCATGTAAATAATTGAGCACAAGTGATAGAAAGTGAACTCAACAAGTGGTTTTGTATAGTAGGTTTTGGAAGAATGTTATTATTTGCCTTAAAATTGCATTTCCCTTGATTAAGGTGCTTAGATTAGTTGATTATGATGAACAACCAACTATGGGTTTCATTTATCAAGAAATGGATCGTGCTAAGAAGAAAACTAAAGAAAATTTCAACAATGTAAAGAAAAGGTAATATCTCATCTTATTAGCTATATATATACTTGGCTTTAGTGTTTATTTTAAAGTTTCATTTATAAATTGATATCATGTTTGTTTGATGTAGTTATGGATCTATCTTCAAGATTATTAACGAAAGATGGGAGCTTCAACTTCATAGTTCATTGCACACATCAACTTATTATTTGAATCCCCATTATCATTATAGTCCTAATTTCAAACTTAATGTTGATGTTAAGATTAGTCTATGTCATTGCATAGAGCGTATGGTTTCTAATCCAACTAAAAGGTGAAAAATTGTTATATAACTTCAAACATTTAAGGATGCTAATGGACTATGTGGTATTGAAGCTACAAGGTTAACAAGTGACAAAAAAGCTCCAACTAAATGGTGGGATTTATATGGAGATAAATGCCTAGAACTACAAAAGTTTGCTATTCATGTTCTAAGTTTGACTTGTAGTTCTTTTGGTTGTGCGCATAGTTATAGTGCATTTGAAATGGTATGGAACAAATAGTTCTTTTATTTGATTTTATATGTTATTAAGATTATCAATCTTATATATAGCCTTTTTCATTTTCAAGTCCATATGAAAAAGAGGAATTGGTTGCATTAACAAAAGATAAATGATTTAATGTTTGTAATGCATAATTTGAAATTAAGAAATAGGTAAGAAAGATGCATTGATAGCACTTTTACTTTCACTATTGAAGATCTCTCATCTGATCATGAATAGATAGTTGATTGTTGCCAACCGTAGTTTTAATATTTGTAATACCTGTTCCTAATTCTATCTACGTTGTAATAAGCAAGTATACCTACCGTAGACGTAGTATAGTGTTAAGTGCAGGGTCGTTCCACCGAGAGGAGATTACTAATTACTAGTACTAGCTCTTTCCCTATTATCTAACCATCAAATTGAGGTGAAGTGTATTAACGACTAAAATTAGTTAACAATCTAAAATCTTAACTAAAACTACTTCAACAAAACAAGGGTTAATTCTCTAACAAAGCAACCTAGATCTCATTATATACCTATATTGTCACATAATTCATTAGAAGCTAAGGATTAATGTTTCTGAGTTCTTAAGCTGTTAAGTTCTAAGAAGTAAGGTAATTACTTTGATGTTCCTAATTCCAAGCTTAAACACAATCAAAGAATCAAGGAAAACTCCTCAATTCACAAAACGCAAACCGATTCACCTAGTAAGCAATTTCACGTGAACACCTTGTAGAATTTGATGGAAATGGTTGTTCAAATGATATAATTGTAATCTCTAATGATAACTTAACCAAATAACCACAATAAGGCTTGAGAAACACGTGGAAATTCAGATCAAAATGAAGCAAAAATTGCAAATGTTCTCCCCAATTCCGAATTCAAACGATGTAAGAACCACAATTCTCTTCTTACACAATTGCACTTTCGAAATTACACTAGAAAAATGCACTATTTTTCCTCTTCCTTCACGGTGAAGTCCACAACATAGAAGCTTCAACAAGTACTTCAAAATCACTCCAACATGCAGCAATTTCAACTCCTACTCAAGACAATTCACTCCACTTCAAACAACCACAACAACAATTTCAATTTACCCGCAATTTTGGAATTGATGATGTAAGAACATAAACCCTAAATTTCCAAAATTCAAAGTCACATAATCCCTTCTCACAACCACAATTTCATGTGAACACCTTGTAGAATTTGATGGAAATGGTTGTTCAAATGATATAATTGTAATCTCTAATGATAACTTAACCAAATAACCACAATAAGGCTTGAGAAACACGTGGAAATCAAATCAAAATGAAGCAACACAAACCGTGAATTCCACTTCCCCTTTCAATACCAAATTCACGTCACAATGCATTAAAAATGTTAGTTAATTCAATAACTAAAAGAACAATCAATCTTACAAGATTGATGTCCTCGAATTACAATAACCAATAAGTCCAAGAAAGATTCAAATCTACCCTAGATATGACTCACTAGAGAAGAAATGAACAACAACAAAGATGAATCGATATTACTCACGATTTCTCCTTGTTGCACTCGCCACAATTCTAACTTCTTGGGATTGAAATTGATAAGAGAATTTTGGAATTAGGAAACCCTAAGCCCTCTTACGAAATGTGAAGTGTTTTTTCTGAAAAATTAAGCCCCCTCAAACCCTCTCTTAAGCAAGTATTTATACTTGCTACTCTTAGGGTTAAAAAGTGCTCAAAATTACAAGTTTGCCACTTTTAAGGTGGCTAACCCTAAATGAAAGTTACAAAGAAATAAAAATGTCCCAAAACCAAAATACAACTAAAATAGTTCATAAAATGAAAAATACATAAAAGAAATGCTCTTCATGATGCCGGTCTTCTATAGGATCCATCGGCCCAACTCATCGCCGGTTCAGGTCGGTCCATGGATAACCCACAAGCTGAGTTTAAGTGAGTTTGTCCATTGCCCTGTAAAGCATGATAAGTATTCCTGTTGGAATATAAAATACATGAATAAGATAAAAGAGGTTAGTATATAAATAATTCCGGGGTCGATCTGCCCAAAATGGGCCCTCAACGCCAAGATTTGATTTCCTTTGGTTCTTGCCCTAATGATAGGTCTTGTCGGATTTTTATTCCTATCATCTCCTCGGGCCTCAAAAAGATTTGTCCTCAAATCTAGTAGATCAAATGCAGTAGAGACTTTGTTTCCTCCTAGCATGTCACCTGAAGAAATATCTCTGCAGAATCCCAATATCTGAAATACTACAAGTGGTGATTGTCTTCTCTCCTCCATTTCCAGGATGTATCTCTTCTGTAATACAAATAATGACCCATTATCCACTAAAGTTACCCCTGTATCAACCTGTTCCACTGAAACTGTTTCCTCTTTTTCTAACCCATCTGTATGTTGTTGATCTTCATGGTCTTCTAATGGTTGGCCCCACTGCTCATTGTCCTCTAAGACCTCTGAAGGTGAACACAACTGACTTTGAATAGTCTGGCTCTCTGGTGGTCTGCTCGTCTGACTATGATTATCAGGATCCTCTGAAGGTTGGCAAATCGGTGTCTGACAAATTTTATGCTCTAAGGGTTGGCTCGTGTCACTAGATCCCTCAAGAACCTTTGAAAGTTGGCATACTTGCGTCTGCATAATTTGGTTCCCCCAGTCTAGGTAATCATCTGTAGAACCCCTACCATCAAATGAAGGCATCTGTAGCTTCGCACACTCTAGCCCTCGAGGTGGTCTAAATTCCCTGTCTGGATATGGTTTAAGCCCAAAATTATCATCTCTATCTTCCCTAAGAGCATGATAATCTTCCTTTACTCTAGGTGGCGCCTAAAGGTTTACCACAGGTGGTGGTGGCAATGTCATCCTATCAATCCTTGTTGCTAATGTAGCAACAAATTTGCTAAGGTCCCGAAGTTGTTCGTCTAGAGTTCTTCCATTTGTATTTCGACGACTTAGTTTGCTACCCACTTGGCTATTGGCCACATTGCCAATGTACCCATTCACACTATCATATGACATGTTTGTGGATGCGATTTATCTAAAGTACAAATGTAATCTCAAATAATTTGTAGCACACTCCCTTCACTTCACCACGTCACAGTAACAAGTTTGGATAATAATACTCACACTTATACACCCATGGTGCAACAAATCACCAATGCAATAAATACTTTTATCACTTCAAGTATATTAGAATAAGTGAAGCACAAATAAATACTTCTAAGTAGTTAAGAAATTAAATTCAACTCACAAGTGTTGAAGTAATAAGTTCAATTACTTTCTCACTTTAATGTTTGTTTTTTAATTCAAATTCTACTACTTAAATTTTCCTTTCTTGCCATGGTTTCACACCCACAATTGATCTTAATGTGCAGCACCTTTAATCCACATAAATCCATAAATTTACACCGTCGCTCACACCACTACATACACATAACACTTTACGGTGCAACAAATTTTTTCTACTTTCCAAAAGTCACTCCCACGGCAACAACACAAATACAACACTCCACTTCCACGGTAACAATAAGAAATGGCAACAACAACAAATGCACTCCCACTTCCCACAATTTAATCCACAATTCACAACAAATGGCAGCTTAATTCAAATTCAAAATGAGATCATTAATTGCAATATTCCACAAATGGTAAGGAGCCACTTTCAAATTCAAATGAACACACAATTAAACAATGACTTAATGTGTGTTTTGAAATTCAAATTGCTTCCTTAACTCACACCTCAAATCTGGAAATTGCAAATGGTTTCTCCCCAATTCAGAATTACACAATGGAAATCACAACAACAAACTTCACAACCTCCTTCACACCACAACTAGTCACGGCAAGAATAAGGCAATTTTTGCAAGTCCCAAAAGTTGTTGAATTAAACAACACTCTATGCTACTGCCCTTCCACGAGATTATTGACCATAAAATGATACAACAACCTTCCCAATCCAACTCCAACAATCAGCAAATTAAAGCTCCAACCAAGGTAATTTCATAAGTCACAAACTACATAACACAATTGCGGTTCACAATTTGATTAACCCTAATTGAAGATGAATATCACAAAATCAAATAACCATAAATCCCTTCTCTCAACATGTGTTCTGATACCAAAATATGATGTGCCTAATTCCAAGCTTAAACACAATCAAAGAATCAAGGAAAACTCCTCAATTCACAAAACGCAAACCGGTTCACCTAGTAAGCAATTTCACATGAACACCTTGTAGAATTTGATGGAAATGGTTGTTCAAATGATATAATTGTAATCTCTAATGATAACTTAACCAAATAACCACAATAAGGCTTGAGAAACACGTGGAAATCAGATCAAAATGAAGCAACACAAACCGTGAATTCCACTTCCCCTTTCAATACCAAATTCACGTCATAATGCACTAAAAATGATAGTGAATTCAATAACTAAAAGAACAATCAATCTTACAAGATTGATGTCCACGAATTACAATAACCAATAAGTCCAAGAAAGATTCAAATCTACCCTAGATATGACTCACTAGAGAAGAAATGAACAACAACAAAGATGAATCGATATTACTCACGATTTCTCCTTGTTGCACTCGCCATAATTCCAACTTCTTGGGATTGAAATTGATAAGAGAATTTTGGAATTAGGAAACCCTAAGCCCTCTCACGAAATGTGAAGTGTTTTTTCTGAAAAATTAAGCCCCCTTAAACCCTCTCTTAAGCAAGTATTTATACTTGCTACTCTTAGGGTTAAAAAGTGCTCAAAATTACAAGTTTGCCACTTTTAAGGTGACTAACCCTAAATGAAAGTTACAAAGAAATAAAAATGTCCCAAAACCAAAATAAAACTAAAATAGTTCATAAAATGAAAAATACATAAAAGAAATGCTCTTCATGATGCCGGTCTTCTATAGGATCCATCGGCCCAACTCATCGCCGGTTTAGGTCGGTCCATGGATAACCTACAAGCTGAGTTTAAGTGAGTTTGTCCATTGCCCTGTAAAGCATGATAAGTATTCCTGTTGGAATATAAAATACATGAATAAGATAAAAGAGGTTAGTATATAAATAATTCCGGGTCGATCTGCTCAAAATGGGCCCTCAACGCCAAGATTTGATTTCCTTTGGTTCTTGCCCTAATGATAGGTCATGTCGGATTTTTATTCCTATCATACTTTCTCAAGTAAATTACTTATCTAATCTTAGATTTATCAATTAGGATCTCTCCTCAATCAATAGCAATCTAGAATCACATGAAGCATATGAACTCGATTCGAATGAATGTTCAATAGAAGATTTTCGATATTCTATCTCTAGAAACACAAGCAAATCTCATCCAAAACATAAATCTGATCATAAAAGTGATTTCTCAATCAAATCAAATGATATTAAGCATAAACTCATATTTTGGAAATATGAATCTAAGATAATTATGCAGCACATGTAATGGAACAGAAGAACATCAATAAAACTTCAATTAAATGATATTTTCATCATATGACAAAATAGTTCAAATGAGATCTAGGTATAGGTTTACTCTTCCATAGACCTAACAATGAAAGAACAAATACATGAAGAGAAACTAGAGTTCATGATTACAACTCGGATAGATTGAATCTTGAATGCCTTGGTTGAATCTCCTTAGATTGTTGAGTGGAAAACTAAAGAAAGAGAGAAAAATGAAGAGAAGTGTATTTTAAAACCCTAGGTCTGCCGTCTCTCCCCCCTCTTCTCATATGTATACATATATATATATGTATGCTAGGGTTGGAGGAAAGAGAAAAGAAAAAGTAAAAAAAAAAAACAGGTCGTAACTCCATATGCCCCTTACCACGCCCTGTGGCAAGGGGTGTGTTGGTCTTGGGTCATCTTTTGAAGCTGGCACGCCCCCATATCAGGGGCGTAGTGGCTTTATCTTTCTCTTCTAGTCCCATACGCCCTCTGCCACGCCCCGTAGCGAGGGTTGTGGTAACTTCTATTCCTGATTTCTCTTCCATACCCCTCTGATATGGGGCTGTGGTAGTGGTTTAATTCATACGCCCTTGATATAGGGGTGTGGCAGGCATAAGAGATGCTCTTCTTCCTTTCTATTTATTGTTTTCTTCTCAAATTCTTTCAATGATCTTCATTACACCTGAAAGCAACATATTCCTTGATTAAGCATCAATTTCGGATGATTTTTGATTAATTATCAACTTAAAAGAGCTTAAAATCTTCCTAGAATTTAGAGTTTTATGTCGATTATCAATAGTTGAGGAAGAAAATATGTTTAACTTATCACATGAGGATAAGGGTATGTTACATATCCTTCCAAGTGTAAGGGGTGAAGACAAAGACGATGAGGAAGAGGAGGAAATCGGTGCCTCTTTAAATTTGGAGAGTCATGGAAGTAAGTCCCCAAGCAAGAAGATTTAGAGATTCATGATATTGATGCTATTGAAACTGAAATATAAATGGGGACTTTAAAAGATTTTGAATTAGAAGATCTGGAAATCATTAGTAGTACTATACTCCATGATGATGTTGACATTGATGATGAAGATGATGAAAAAGATGCAAATGATGATGGTGCTATGGATGGGAGAGATGGTGGAAATTGTGATGATTTATTTTAGTTGTTATTTTGTATTATGATTTATGAATTCATAACTTTTATTAGAACTTATGGTTGTTTATCACTAAGGTTGGTTTTCTGTATTGCCCAACTTATGCTTGATTATCTATATTGTGATTTTTATTGCGATTTATGATGAAAATATATGCAGAATATCCTTATTTCTATTATCCATTATATTTTTTTATGACTACTGTAAGTAAATTTACAAAATTTCAAAGTTATTTTACAAAGGTTATAAAAACTTATGTTTCTACATTCCAATTCTATGGACCCCCCTAATTATTATATGTAAAATTTTGAGTTTGACAACCTTATTGTTAACCATTGATCAACTCTTGTATGTAGAAGAGTCGCTACTTTGATACCAAATGTAGGTCCTAAATTGGCAAACAAGAAAAGGAGGGTAGGAGGGTGGTGAATTGTTTACTGAAAAGAACATTATCAAATTCTAATTAAACAATCACTTTTTAAATTTCCTTATTGATGAAAACTGTATGTGATGAGCCAAAAATAAAGAAAACAAAATTAATGTGCAACAAAAGTAAAGAAGACTATAATGTGTAGAGGTTTCTCCTGTTGAGTATATCCTCTCTTCTAGTTATGCTATTAGAGATCCGGTCTTCCACACCGATTGTTCCACTAATCCAATTACTAAAGAATGTGATGTGCTCAAAACCAAGATTAAGCACATGCAAATGAATCAAAGAAATAACTTCAATTCACAAGATCAAACCAGTTCCAAGGAATCAAAGATTACGTGAACCCTAATGGAGATTTAATGAAATCCGAATGCTCAAAGTTGCAATTAACAATCCAACAATGATAATTTTCTGCAATAAAAAATAATCACAAGTAATTCCATGTGAATTACACACAAGAATAACAAATTCCAATTCCGTGATCCACTTTCCCTAACAAAATGTTCCATGGTTTAAAATGATGCTAAATTGAAGGTTAAAACTAAGGCTAAAACCAATCAGTTAAGCAACAAGAATTTGATAACAAATGCAATCAAATTCAATCAATAAAACATCCAATTTAACCCTAGATATTACTCACTAGAAAGGGAAGGAAATTGTAACAAAGTAAATTTGATATTACTCACAAATTAACCTTGAAGCCACTCGCTATAACCTCAAATTGGGATTTGAAATTGATAAGAGTAATTGAATTAGGAATAAACCCTAATCCTCTCACGTAAAAGTGAAGTTCTATTCTGAAAAACATGGCTCCTCAAACCCTACTTTAGGCAAGTATTTATACTTGCTCTCTTTAGGGTTAGAAAATGCATAAAATTACAACTACGCCACTTTTAAGGTGGCTAGTCCTAAATGGAAATTACAATTAAAATGAAAGTGTCCCAAAAGAAAATACAACATAAAATAGTCCATAGAACAATTACAAAGTACAAAATATCATAAATCTTCTTGAGCCAATGCTTCGAAATGGAAACAATTGCAACGAACCTTTGATTGCAAATATGAAGATGCCCCATAGCCATCAACTAGTGTAGGACATATTGGCATCCCATGGAGAATTATTATTGAACCTATAAGATTATTTCTCAATTATTTATTAGATAAAAAGATATGAAGTAAAATATGAGCAATTTGGATCGTCGACCAAATCTAGTTCTTAAACCATAGGCGATGCCGGAAAATTTCCCATCATCTCCTCAGGCTTCTGAAAGATTTGCCCTCAAATCTAGAGGATCATTTTTGGAACTGAACCCTAATATCTCTATTGGCTTACTCTCCCGGCTATCAAATGTAGTGGAAGTAGTTCTGATCTATTCTTGAAACTGATGTACCTCAGATGGAGTCATTGGTGACAATACTATGCGAGACTCACCCATATTGTACATGTAGGTGTTCCTAAACCCATCATGTAACACCTGCTAATCAAACAACTAGGGCCTACCTAATAGCAAATGGAATGCATGCATAGGAATTACATCACATAGGATCTCATCATCATATTTCTACCCAACACTCATAAGGACATTCGCCCTTAATGTAATACGAACTACGCCAACCCGTGACGAATCCCAATACCAATACGTTCGGAATTTGTTGCCTAAGACGCCCAAACACCTAAAGTGGAAACCGCGACCCGTTGTCTATAAGCGAGATAAGAACCTTGGTATAAAATGAAGACGCCACAATTGGGATGAAAGACCGATTGATAAGTCGGGATGAACGCTACGGAAAATTAATCCGATAAGTTCGATTTAGTTCTTGAAGAACCAAGAGAGGAGCCTCTCAAATATGTTTAATGTTCTAAGATGTTCTAAACCCTAGGAGCTTTTATACTAGGGTTACAACTCGTGAAAATACAAGCCTAAAACGACGTCACTTCAATAAGTGCGTAAAAATAACAAAACAGAACATGTTAGCCGGCAGGGGATACACGGCCGTGTATGATTCTGTGCCAATTCTTGTCTCCTTACATGGCCGTGCCTTTTAGTCGTGTGTTTGACCGTGTATGATTCTGTGCAATCTTAAGATTCCTACACGGCCGTGCCTTGAAAATACATGCCCTCTTCAACCCGTGTCCGATGTGACTCGTATAAAAGCAAGGGTCTTCCCATGGTTGTTCCAATCCGTTCCAACTTCATGACTGCTGCAATCGTTTCCGGCTTCATGGACAACCTTTATCAATCCGTTAAGTGCTTCCTTGAATTGTTTCGCTCGATTTCTTGTGATCGGTCCAAGCGGCACATCAAGAGGATCCACATTTCTTCTTCCGGCTTGGCTCTCATCATGGATCTCATCATAGTGTAACATACATACTGCCTCAATTATCTAACTAATGCAAGTTATAAGGGCTAGGATATGGGATAATAGAAAACTGTAGTTTGTCTACTAGTGTAGTAAATATAGCATTCGTGCAACTACCACTATTGATGATGAGTACACAAAGGTTACCTTTGATCCTGCAATAGGTGTGAAATATGTTCTCCCTCTGAATGTCTCTAATATCAGGAGATATAGTTAAAGCCTTGCGTAACACATCAATAGGTAGATATTGTTCACCTGTACGCTTCTCATGTATTTCTATAATCTGGTCATCATAATACTCCTACAGTGCTACTGGTAAATCTGTAGGCTCAGTTTGTTCCTCGTCATCCTTAACATCTTCCCCAACGCTCTCCATAACAGTCATCACCTTCTTATTTGGACACTATGCTGCCATATACCCTTCTTAGTGGGTAGATTTTCTCTAGAAGTGTTTGAGGTAGTTTTGTCCACTACTCTCACTACCTCACCTCCTGCCTTTGTTCCCCCTGATTGATTATCAACTACTATGGGTCTAGTAATAATATTGGGCCTATTGCTCAAAGCCCTAAACAAGTTGGACCTCCTTTGTCTCTCCACTTTCAAGGCCAACTGAATAGCCTCATTAAGTGTACTGTAGCACTATAGCTCAACAACACACGCTATTTTATATTTTAAGCCTAAGACGAACTGTGCTACGATTTTTTCTAGAGGTTCGATGGACCTACATCTAATCATGAGGGTTTCAAATTCCTGCACATAATCATCCACTGTCTTGCCTCCCTACCTCAAAGTCTGCAATCGCATAAACAGTTCCTGTTTGTAGTGCTCAGGAATGAATCTTTTTCTCAACACCCTTTTCATATCCCTCCATGTCTGAATCTCAGCCTCTCCATCCCTACGCCTGCTGATAATCAAATTCATCCACCATAGTGCAGCCTATCCTATAGACTCAACAGCAGCCAATCGGACTCTGGTATTATCATCGATCTCATAACATTCAAAGAGACCCTCAACCTTGTCATCCCAATCCAAATAATCATCAACCGATCCCTTACCATCATAACATGATAGGAAACAAAATCCGACAAGACTCATCATTAGGGCAAGAACTAAAGGATTTCAAATCTTGGCGATGAGGGCTCATTTTGAGCAAATTGACCCTGGAATTATTTGTTTACTAACCTCTTTTACATGTATTATATATTCCAACAGGCATAGTTATCATATTTTATAGCACAATGGACAAAATCACTCAGACTTAGCTTGTGGGTTATCCATGGACCGACCTGAACCGGCAATGAGCTGGGTCGATGAATTCTATGGAAGAGCTAGCATGATGAAGACTATTTTCTTTTATTTTTTTTTTGTAATTGTTATTTGGACTATTTTATGTTGTATTTTCTTTTGGGACACTTTCATTTTGATTGTAATTTCCATTTAGGACCGACTACCTTAAAAGTGGCATAGTTGTAATTTTGTGCATTTTCTAACCCTAAAGGGAGTAAGTATAAATACTTACTTCAAGTAGGGTTTGGGGAGGCCATTTTTCATAATAGAACTTCACTTTTACGTCAGTGGGCTAGGGTTTATTCCTAATTCAATTGCACTTATCAATTTTAATCCCACTTTGAGGTTGTGGCGAGTGGCTTCGAGGTTAATTTATGAGTAATATCAAATTTACTTTGTTGCAATTTCATTTTTCCTCTCTAGTGAGTAGTATCTAGGGTTGAATCAGATTTTTTATTGATCAAATTTGATTGCATTTGTAATCAAATTCTTGTTTCTTAATTGATTGGTTTTAGCCTTAGTTTTAACCTTCAATTTAGCATCATTTTGAACCATGGATCGTTTTGTTGGGAAAGTGAATCACGGAATTGGATCTTGTTGTTCTTATGTGTAATTCACGTGGAATTAATTGTGATTATTGTTATATTGGAGAAACTTATCATTAGTGGATTGTTAATTGCAACTTTGAGCATTCGGATTTCATTACATCCCCATTAGGGTTCACGCAATTTTTGACTCCATTGAACCGGTTTGATCTTGTGAATTGAAGTTGTTTTTTTGATTCATTTGCATGTGCTTAGACCTTAGTTTTAGGCACATCATAATTTGGTATTAGAGCATCATCATACTTGGATTCATTCTTGATCATGTCCTTGTTGTGAGAATTGGTTCATAAATATTGAGGAATTGTGCAATTGTTGAACTAGTTTGATTGATATTGTCCAAATGTCTTTCAAATTAGTTTTGCATGTGCTTAATCTTGGTTTTAGGCACATCATCTTTTGGTATCAAAGCTTGAGGTTTAAGAGGATGGATTTGCAAATTGAATTTTGGAAATTTAGGGTTCTTGAGTGTACATTTTGATTCTGAAATTGAAAGTGGAAAATTGAATTGTTTATGTGATTGCTTGAAGTGGCGTGATTGTCGTGTTTGGGAAGTTGAAGTTGCTGCTTGTTGAGTGATTTTTTAGTACTTGTTGAAGCCTCTTTGTTTTGGAATTCACCGTGAAGGAAAGGGGAAAGATAGTGCACATGTGGATATAATTTTGGAAATACAATTGTGTAGGAAGAGAATTGTGATTCTTACATTGTTTGAATTCAAAATTGGGGAGAGCATTTGCAATTTCTAGATTTAAGTAGTGTGGGAAAAAGGAAGTTATTTGATTTCAAAACAAGCATTAAGAGTGAAGGAGTTAATGTATGTTTGTTTGAATTTAAAAATTACCTCTTATCAAACGTAGAAGGGTTGCAATTAGTGAAATAGTTTGATTTTCAAATTTGAATTGTTGCTATTTTGGTGTATAAATTGCGGTTTGCTTTAGTGTTTGGTGGTGAAACTTGTATGTTTGGGAGTGTAAATTGTGGAGTGTGTGTAGAGTTGTGATTACAAAAAAAAAAAAAAAATTGTGGAGGTTGTTGCACCATGGTTGTATGTGTATGCATTGTGGTGTAAAAAGGAGTATTGAATTGTTGGCGTTGTGTTTGTGTGTTGAGTGAGGGAATTGCCATTTGTGAATTTGTGGAGTTGTGTGGAGTAAGATGCTGTACATTGAGGCTAAAGTGTGAGAGTGTAGTGTATGGATAGCAAACCGTAAAAGGAAAGAGTGGTGTTTCAATTGTGAAGTAGAATTGTGTAATGTGTGCATTTTCGAAAATTGGAGGAATTACAATTATTATTTTTTGATTTCAAATCAGAATTGAAGGTGTACATTAAGAGGTCAATTTGAAATTTCAAATACACATTAAGTCATAGTTAATTGTGTATCTTTTGAATTTGAAAAAGCCTCTTACCATTTGTGGAGTTGTGCACTTATTGAATCTCTTTTGAATTTGAAAGTAGGTTGCCTTTTTTTTTTTTATGTTGAAGTTGCGATTTAATGTTTGTGTGGAATTGGGGAAGGTACACCGTAGCTTGAAGTAGTGTGTATGTAGTGTTGTATTTTTTAAATTTAGTAAAGGATTTGTGTATTTTTGGTGTGGTGTTTTGTGTGTTATATAGAGAGGTGTTGATTAGTGGTGTGAATTGTGTGGAACCAAGAGCAAGGGGAAGTTACGTGGTGGTGAATGGTGTGTTATCTATGTGTTTTAATTGCTGCCAATTGAGTATTTAAGTGGTGAGAAGCGAAGGCAAGACAAAACAAAAGTGAGTAGTAGAATTTTAAATTCAAACAAGTAATTAAAGTGTGAAAGTAATTGAACTAGTTACATAAACACTTGTAGTTTAATTTAATTCTATCTACTTGAAAGTAGTTGAGTGTACTTCACTTGTAGCTTGGTTGTGTACTTGAACCGTGGGAGTGTGAGGATAATTATTGTGTTGTTTGGTTTGAACACAATCATGTCTAGTGAGATATTTCATTATACTAATATATTGCATCAGACATTGACTATAGTTACTACTAAAGATGATGAACAAAGGGAAAACTTGTTCCATACTTCTTGTAGGGTACAAGGAAATTTATGTGTCCTTATAGTTGATGGTAGTAGTTGTACCAATGTGGTAGCAACATCATTAGTATCGAAACTGAAACTTGCCACTACTCCACATCCTAAACCATATAAATTGCATTGGCTTAGTGATTAAGGGAGTTTGCATGTGACCAAAGAGCTAGGGTACCTTTCAGTATAGGCGATAAATACTGTGATGAAATCGAGTGTGATATTCTACCTATGTGTACATCCTATATATTGCTTGGTAGGCCTTGGTTATATGACAGGAGGGTTTTATATGATGGCTTCAAGAATACTTATGTATTCTAGAAGGAGGGAAAACAAATTATTCTGAATCCGATCTCGCCTTCAAAGGTTCAAAGGGTTCAGCAACAAATCAGTAAACCGTCAGTAGGCTATGAGCAGTTGAACCAACCTTTAGAGCACAAAATTTGTCAGATACAAATGTGCAAACCTTCAAAGGATCCTGATGAACAAAGTCAGATGAGCATATCACTAGAGGACGAAACTATTCAAAGGCAGTTCTGTTCACCTTCAGAGATATTAGAGGCTTATGAGCAGTTGGGTAAACCTTCAAGGGATACCAAGGGTCAGAGTGATATGAGCAGATCACTAGAGGACCAGACTGTTCAGAGACATTTGTGTCCATCATCAAAGGTTTCCGAGGGCCATGAGTGGTTGAACTAACTATTAGAGGGTCATAAGGGTCAGCGCCATATAGATGAGTTAGAAAAGGAGGAAACAATATCAGTGGAATGGGTTGAGATAGGGGATACCTCAGTGGATAATGGGTCATTATTTGTATTGCAAAAGAGATACATCCTGGAAATGGAGGAGAGAAAACAATCACCCCCTATAATATTTCATATTTGGGATTTTGCAAAGATACTTCTTCAAATGGATTGCTAGGAGAAAACAAAGTCTCTATTGCATTTGATATACTAGATTTGAGGACAATTCTTTTTGAGTCCCGAGGAGATGATAGGAATCAAAATCCGACAAGACTTATCATTAGGGCAAGAACTAAAGAATTTCGAATCTTGGCGATGAGGGCCCATTTTGAGCAAATCGACCCTGGAATTATTTTTTTCCTAACCTCTTTTATCTTATTCATGTATTATATATTCCAATAGGCACATTTATCATATTTTATAGGGCGATGGACAAGCTCAATCAGACTCAGCTTGTAGGTTATCTATAGACCGACCTAAACCGGCGATGAGCTGGGCTAATAAATCCTATAGAAGTGCTAGCATGGTGAAGACTATTTTCTTTTATTTTGTAATTGTTATTTGGACTATTTTATGTTGTATTTTCTTTTGGGACACTTTCATTTAGATTGTAATTTCCATTTAGGACCGGCTACCTTAAAAGTGGCATAGTTGTAATTTTATGCATTTTCTAACCCTAAAGGGAGCAAGTATAAATACTTGCTTAAAGTAGGGTTTGAGGAGGCCATTTTTCATAAATAGAACTTCACTTTTACGTGAGAGGGCTAGGGTTTATTCCTAATTCAATCGCTTTTATCAATTTCAGTCCCAATTTGAGGTTGTGGCGAGTGGCTTCAAGGTTAATTTGTGAGTAATATCAAATTTACTTTGTTGCAATTTCCTTTTCCTCTCTAGTGAGTAGTATTTAGGGTTGAATCGGATGTTTTATTGACTGAATTTGATTGCATTTGTAATCAAATTCTTGTTGCTTAATTGATTGGTTTTAGCCTTAGTTTTAACCTTCGATTTATCATCATTTTAAACTGTGGATCATTTTGTTGGGAAAGTGAATCATGGAATTGGATCTTATTGTTCTTGTGCGTAATTCACGTGGAATTACTTGTGATCATTGTTATATTGAAGAAAATTATCGTTGTTGGATTGTTAATTGCAACTTTGAGCATTCGGATTTCATTACATCCCCATTAGGGTTCACGCAATTTTTGACTCCATTGAACCGATTTGATCTTATGAATTGAAGTTGTTTCTTTGATTCATTTGCATGTACTTAGACCATGGTTTTAGGAACATCATAATTTGGTATAGAGCATCATCATACTTGGATTCATTCTTGATCATATCTTTATTATGAGAATTGATTCATAAATATTGAGGAATTGTGCAATTGTTGAACTAGTTTGATTGACATTGTCTAATTGTCTTTCAAATTAGTTTTACATGTGCTTAATCTTAGTTTTAGGCACATCATAAGAAGGCATATGTAGTTTCAAATATTCCAATCCTCGAGGTGGCCTAAAATCCCTATTCTGATATGGATTAGCCCCAAAGTTGTCACCCCTTTCTTCCCTGTATAGATGATGATCCTCACCCATCCTTCTATTCAGATTTCCATCTCCCACTACTCTATCTCTCTGAGGATTCTATGAAGCTACCCGAGGTGGTGCCTGAAGGTTTACCACTGGTGGTTGTGGTAATGTCATTCTATCAATCCTAGTTGCCAAAGTAGCAACTATGGTAGTAAGATCCTAGAGCTGTTCTTCCAAAGTCCTCCTACCTACAATATTATGACCCTGACCTCCACCAACCTGACTATTAGCTTCATTGCCAATTCCCCCATTCATACTTTCATTGGACATGTTGTGATTTAAGAAGTGATTCCCTAAACTTCAGCACACTCCTTCAACAATACCAACCCACTCATTTAATATCCACAATAATGCAATAGCTCACGTTCCAAGAAGAATTATAGGCACAAGGAAATAATTTAGTACTCTAAGTAAGGTTCAATAAATGAAGTATACACAAAACTTTCAAGTAGCTGGAATTAAATTCAACTACAAGTGCTTAAGTAACTAGTCAATTACTTTCACACTTTAATGACTTGTTTGAATTTCAAATTCTACTACTCAAACCTTCCTTTTCTTTCCTTGATTCCAAACTATAATTAACCACAATGTGCAGCACCTCAACAAATACAAAACTACACAAATCCACCGCCATAAAAGTCCCCTTTTGCTTACGGTGCAAGATACTTCACGCCACTACTAATAATGTACTTGACAACACATGCAATAACCAATATCAAATATATACAACCTCTTCTAATTAAGAAGAATAACTCCAATATTCACTTCTCAAGCCATGATACAATTTCACTTCTACAATTACAAAAAAAAAAAAAAAAAAAAAAAACCGCAACTTCCAAGCAAGATAAGGCAGCTCACTTTCAAATTCAAAATGGAGTTCAATAAGTGCACAAGTCCAAAAAATGGTAAGAAGCTATTTCAAATTCAAATGAGCACACAATTAATCAATCACCTAATGTGTGTTTTGAAATTCAAATTGCCTCCATAACTCACACCTCAATTCTGAAAGTTCAAATATAAAAATCACAAGTAATACTCTTCACTTCCAAAAATGTAACAACACTAATCCACTTTAATAATTGAACATTACTCTTATAGGCTTCAAATTTCAACTTCCTCAAATGATCACAAGGATCACTTCCCCTTAATCAATCGTGATCAACTCAATGATGGGAAAAATTCTAGCACTGTCAACCTCTTCAGAACCCAATCTGGATGATTGACGAAATTGCTCATCTTTTATATTATGTCTTTATTTCTAATAAACTTTGAGAATAATCTTACAGGTACAATTATATATCTCCATGGGATGCCAAAATGTCCTACAACTTCAGTTGGACACAGGACATTTTTCTGGGTAACAATCAAAGGCCCGCTGCGATTGTTCTCTATTCTGAGGCATTGGATAATGAAGATTTATGTTATTTTGTATCTTGTAAATGTTTATTGAACTATTTTGGTTGTATTTTGGTTTTGGGACACTTTTATTTCTTTGTAACTTTCATTTAGGGTTAGCCACCTTAAAAGTGGCAAACTTGTAATTTTGAGCACTTTTTAACCCTAGAAGTAGCAAGTATAAATACTTGCTTAAGAGAGGGTTTGAGGGGGCTTAATTTTTCAGAAAAACACTTCACATTTTCGTGAGAGGGCTTAGGGTTTCCTAATTCCAAAATTCTCTTATCAATTTCAATCCCAAGAAGTTGGAATTGTGGCGAGTGCAACAATTGGAATTTGTGAGTCATATCAATTCCTACTTGTTGTGTTTTCTTTTTCTTCTCTAGTGTGTAATATCTAGGGTTGGATTAGAAAATTCTTGGTCAGATTTACTTGTTGTAGTCACGAATTCATATGATTATTTGAAGGAATTATCAAGTTGATTCAATTCATCTTTAAGGATTTCCTTGTTAACATGATTTTCACCATTGGAAAAGGGATTGTTTTGTTACGGTTTTTTTTTTTTATCAAATTGAGGCTTCATTTTCGTGGATTATATGAAATTAGAGTGTTGTTAGAAGCCATTTCCATTGTGGTATTCAGATTATATCATTAGTTGTTTGAATTCCATCATTTCATCATTAGGTTTCATTTGAAAAGTGTCATTTTTGGATCCGATTTTGCCTAGACTTGAGATATCTTTTCTTAAGTCTTTTGGATGTGCTTTTAAGTGTGTTTAGGCACATCATCTTTTTGGTATCAGAGCTCTTGTTGAGAGAAGGGAATTGGTTGTATTAATTTCGTGGAAGTGATCAACAATTAGGGTTGATCAAGTGGAAAAAACGCAATTGTGTAGTTGTTGTTGTTGTTGTAGTTTGAGATTGCAAAATTGTTTTGGATTGGGATTTGATTTGCTGATTCTTGGAGTGATTTGGGAAGGTTGTTATATCACTTTGTGGACACTAATTCACGTGGAAGAGCAGAAGTACAAAGTGATGTTACTTTAGCAAATTGTTTGAAATTGTGAAACTTACCAAATTGTAGCCGTGGAGTAGCTTGTGGCTTTTGGAGTTGTGAAGTTTGTTGTTTGAATTCCATTGTGTAATTCTGAATTTGTGAAGTTAAATTTGCATATTACATTAAGTTTGGCTAGTAAGGAATTATTTGAATTCAAATCATATGCAATTAAGTTGTGGGAGTTAATGATTGCTATTTGAATTTGAATTCATTATTACCAATTGAGGAAGGCTTGCAATAAGTGAAGTTATTTGAAATTCAAATTGTAAGTTGCTGCCTATAGTGGGATTCAGAATTCATTTTGGAAAGCTACTTATTAATCTATTATCTTCATTATTTGCCGTGGAAGTTGAAGATTACTTGTATTCATTGTTCACTTTGTTGTTGCCATGGAAGTATTACATATTAGTTGTAGTTGTTGCTTGTGTGTTGCCGTAGAGTAAACTTGTGGAAATTAATTTTGCTACACCGTGTACTTGTGGCTTATTGTGGAGGAGATTATTACACGTGAGTTGCAATTATAAATTGTAACATTAAGTGGGTTTGTTGTTTGTCTTTTGTAGTTACTATTGTGTGAAGTTTAAGGAAGTATTGTAGTGGAAGTGTATATCCTTGAATCATATCATTTTGAGAAACAATATACAAGGATCTACAAATATGTCTAATGATAGTGTGAATGGGGGATTGGGTGAAGAAGCCAATAGCCAGGTTGGTGGAGGACATGGACGTAATGTGGCAGGTAGAAGAACTCTGGAGGAACAACTTCAGGAGCTTACTACTATGGTTGCTACACTAGCAACTAGAGTTGACAGGATGACTTTACCACAACCACCAGTGGTAAACCAACCGGCACTACCTCGAGTAGCTCCACAAAACCCTCATCGAAACAGAGTAGTGGAAGAAAGAGATGACAATTTTAGAGTCAACCTAAATCAGAATAGGGATTTTAGGCCACCTCGGGGTTTGGAACATGTGAAACTACAGATGCCATCCTATGATGGTAAGGGATCAGCAGATGAGTACCTAGACTGGGAGGATAAGGTCGAAGGTCTTTTCGAATGTTATGAGATCGACGACAGTACCAGGGTCAGATTGGCTGCAGTTGAATTTGTAGGGTATGCTGCACTTTGGTGGAAGAATCTGATCATCAATAGGCGTCGGGATGGAGAGGCTGAGGTTCAGACCTGGAGGGATATGAAGAGGTTGTTAAGGAAAAGGTTCATTCCTGAGCACTATAAACAAGAGCTGTTTATGCGACTGCAAACCTTGAGGCAGGGGGGCAAAACAGTGGATGATTATGTGCAGGAATTTGAGACCCTTATGATTAGGTGTGGGTCTATTGAGCCTTTGGAACAAACTATAGCACGATTTGTCTCAGGTCTAAAATATGAGATAGCGTGTATTGTTGAGCTACAGCGCTACACCATACTTGATGAGGCTATTCAGTTGGCCTTAAAAGTAGAGAGACAGAGGAGGTCCAACTTCTTTAGGGCTCCTAGCAGCAGGCCCAATACTACTAATAGACCCATCTCAGCCGACAGTCGATCAGGGGGAGCGAAGGCGGTTGGTGAGGGAGTCAAGACAGTGGACACTACTACCCCAACCATCATCAGGGAAAACTTACCCACTGGGAAGGGTAAAGAGGTCATGGCACCAGAAACGAGGCAGACTATTCCCGGATCTACTAGTGGAAAAGCACGCCAGATTAAATGTTTTAAATGCATGGGATTTGGGCATATGGCTGCACAGTGTCCAAATAAGAGGGTGATGACTATTATGGAAGACATTGGAGAGGATACTGAGGATGACCATGAACAGATTGAGCCTTCAGATCTACCAACAGTATTGCAGGAATATTATGATGATCAGAATGCAAATGCGCCTGAGGAGCATACTGGAGGAAAATATCTATCCCTCAATGTATTACGCAGGATTTTGTCCACATCTCCTGATGTCAATGATATTCAGAGGGAGAACATATTTCATACCTCTTGCAGAATCAGAGGTAACCTTTGTGTAGTCATCATTGATAGTGGTAGTTGCACGAATGTTGTATCTACTGCACTAGTAGACAAATTACAACTGTCTACTATACCTCATCCTAGTCCTTATCATTTGCATTGGCTGGATAATAGAGGTAGTATGCATGTTACCCTTAGGGCAAAGGTTCTAGTGAGTGTCGGGCAGAACTATCATGATGAGATCCTTTGTGATATAGTTCCTATGCATGCATTCCATTTGCTGTTGGGTCGGCCCTGGTTGTATGATCGACGGGTGATACATGATGGGTTTGAAAATACCTACATGTTCAGCATGGGCGAGACACGTATAATCCTATTACCAATGACTCCATCTGAGGTCCAGAGTTTTCAGAAAGAGGTCAGGCAACCATCCACTACCATGGTTAGTCGGGGAAGCAGAACAACAGACATCCTAGGGTTCAATTCCACAATTGATCCTCTAGATTTGAGGGCAAATCTTTCAGAAGCCCGAGGAGATGATGGGAAAAATTCTAGCACTGTCAACCTCTTCAGAACCCAATCTGGATGATTGACGAAATTGCTCATCTTTTATATTATGTCTTTATTTCTAATAAACTTTGAGAATAATCTTACAGGTACAATTATATATCTCCATGGGATGCCAAAATGTCCTACAACTTCAGTTGGACACAGGACATTTTTCTGGGTAACAATCAAAGGCCCGCTGCGATTGTTCTCTATTCTGAGGCATTAGATAATGAAGATTTATGTTATTTTGTATCTTGTAAATGTTTATTGAACTATTTTGGTTGTATTTTGGTTTTGGGACACTTTTATTTCTTTGTAACTTTCATTTAGGGTTAGCCACCTTAAAAGTGGCAAACTTGTAATTTTGAGCACTTTTTAACCCTAGAAGTAGCAAGTATAAATACTTGCTTAAGAGAGGGTTTGAGGGGGCTTAATTTTTCAGAAAAACACTTCACATTTTCGTGAGAGGGCTTAGGGTTTCCTAATTCCAAAATTCTCTTATCAATTTCAATCCCAAGAAGTTGGAATTGTGGCGAGTGCAACAATTGGAATTTGTGATTCATATCAATTCCTACTTGTTGTGTTTTCTTTTTCTTCTCTAGTGTGTAATATCTAGGGTTGGATTAGAACATTCTTGGTCAGATTTACTTGTTGTAGTCACGAATTCATATGATTATTTGAAGGAATTATCAAGTTGATTCAATTCATCTTTAAGGATTTCCTTGTTAACGTGATTTTCACCATTGGAAAAGGGATTGTTTTGTTACGGTTTTTTTTTTATCAAATTGAGGCTTCATTTTCGTGGATTATATGAAATTAGAGTGTTGTTAGAAGCCATTTCCATTGTGGTATTCAGATTATATCATTAGTTGTTTGAATTCCATCATTTCATCATTAGGTTTCATTTGAAAAGTGTCATTTTTTGGATCCGATTTTGCCTAGACTTGAGATATCTTTTCTTAAGTCTTTTGGATGTGCTTTTAAGTGTGTTTAGGCACATCACTCAAGGATTCCAAGAGTGTTCTAATCTCGAATTGTACATCTGCTAATCAACAAGAGAACAAAATTCAACAATCACAACAACAAAATGCAATTTCACGTCAACAAATTTTTGGATCAACGTGCTTCACAACATACCCCTAACTTTTGAATTCAATTGACAACCAAACCGTTCTCACCACCTCAAGCTCTGATACCAAAAGATGATGTGCCTAAAACCAAGATTAAGCACATGCAAATGAATCAAAGAAACAACTTTAATTCACAAGATCAAATCGGTTCAATGGAATCAAAAATTGCGTGAACCTTAATGGAGATTTAATGAAATCCGAATGTTCAAAGTTGCAATTAACAATCCAACAATGATAATTTTCTCCAATAAACAATAATCATAAGTAATTCCACTTGAATTACACACAAGAACAACAAGTTCCGATTCCGAGATCCACTTTCCCCAACAAAATGTTCCACGATTCAAAATGATGGTAAATTAAAGGTTAAAACTAAGGCTAAAACCAATCAATTAAGTAACAAGAATTTGATTACAAATGCAATCAAATTCAATCAATAAAACATCCAATTCAACTCTAGATATTACTAACTAGAGAGGAAAGGAAATTGCAACAAAGTAAATTTGATATTACTCACAAATTAACCTTGAAGCCACTCGCCACAACCTCAAATTGGGATTTGTAATTGATAAGAGCAATTCAATTAGGAATAAACCCTAACCCTCTCACGTAAAAGTGAAGTTCTATTCTGAAAAATATGGCCCCTCAAACCCTACTTTAAGCAAATATTTATACTTGCTCCCTTTAGGATTAGAAAATGCACAAAACTACAATTATGCCACTTTTAAGGTGGCCGGTCCAAAATGGAAATTACAATAAAAATGAAAGTGTCCCAAAAGAAAATATAATATAAAATAGTCCATAGAACAATTACAAAGTACAAAATATCATAAATATTCTTGAGCTAATGCTTCGAAATGGAAACAATTGCAATAGGCCTTTAATTGCAAATCTGAAGATGTCCTATGGCTATCAACTAGTGTAGGACATATTGGCATCCCGTAGAGAATTATTATTGTACCTATAAGATTATTTCTCAAATATTTATTAGATAAAAAGATATGAAGTAAAATATAAGCGATTTGAATCATCAACTAAATCTAGTTTTCAAGGCATAGGCAGTGCCAGAAAATTTCCCATCAAAATGTTACAAACATCAATAGCTCTTACTCTGTCTTTCTAGCCTACAACTCGGCTAAGCATAGACTATAAGACTTTGTAACTTCACGTTCTTCAACCAATCTTTACACGAAAATAATGAAGAAAATTTTACAAAAATGATAAATATAAATTCTTTAGTTTAAGCTTAGGAAAACAAAGAATAATTGTTTGTTTTAGCTTTGTTCTTATTTTTTCTATCTCTACTTATATGTGTCTCTATATTTGTTTTTTGGTGTCATCCTTTTTATTTGAACTTCAAATCTTTAGTTTATATATTCTTCTTTGTCTATCAAAGCCTTTCAATGTTCACAAGGTCTTCTAATATTTATAATATCCTTGCATTTGTGGAATTTCAAAAAATCTTATTTCAAATTCAAATTCGAATTCGAATTCCTTAACTATGTAACTAATTCTACTCAAAATTTAATTTTCTTGATTTTTTATGTTCATCTACCTCATCAATAACCTTATATGGATTAGTGTCAGTTTGAAAACAAAAAATCCCTCTTTTTGTAAGTGTGCCTTAACTGATAATCCTTATCCTTATCACGTTCTTCTTATTTGGACAATAATTATTTAAAATAAGTCTTAAACTAATTTGATTCATTTAAAAATAAAATTGCTAATTGAAGTTACAAATAGATCAAATTTGCAAATCAAACTTATATCAAATATAGATAAGAACTGTAAAAGCATACATTTTTCAAACTAAAGTTTATTAACCACAGTATCAAACTATCTGCTTAAATGTCTAACAAATTGTCTGTATCAAGCTACTTATTTAAGTATACTTAATTGTCTATGTCAAAATTTTTGTTTAAGTGTTTGGAAACTACTGTCTGCCTAAGTATTTAGAAAAATAAATACTTCTGTTCTATGTACTTAACACATATTTACTAATAACTTTTTCGTTATCATGATGTATTTCCAAGAACTCAACACCTATAAATAAAATAAATATTAAAGAATTATGCAATTGTTGAACTAGTTTGATTGACATTGTTTGATTATCTTTTAAATTGGTTTTGAATGTGCTTAGACTTGGTTTTAGGCATATCATCTTTTGGTATCAAAACTTGTGGTTGTAACAAGGGGTTATGTGAATTTTGATTTTGGAAATTTAGGGTTCTTGAGCTTACATCTTGATTCTAAAATTGAAAGTGAAATTTTGAATTGTTTGATGTTGTTGCTTGAAGTAGCGTAATTATCTTGCTTGAGGAGTTAAACTTGCTACTTGTTGAAGAGAGTTTTGAGGTCTTGTTGAAGCTCCATTTGATTGATAATTTTGTGGAAAAAGAAAAAGAGTAGTAGCACATCTTGTGATTTAAAAGTTATTACTTGAAGTTACCTCAATTGTGAAGAAGTGAAGGTGTATTTTTGTTTGGAGTGATTCGGACATAAGGGGGGCTTAGTGTACATTTTCAGAAGTGAGTGTGTGGGTTAAGGAAGTTATTTGAATTTCAAAAAATACATTAAGTGATAGAAGTAATTGTGTGTTCATTTGAATTTGAAAGTGGCTCCTTACCATTTGTGAAATATTGTAATTAGTGAACTCATTTTGACTTTGAATTTGAATTTGAGTTGCCTTTTGTTTTGAGTTGCGGTTTGAAACTTGTATAGAAGTGGAGAAATTCAAGTATGGAAGAGTGTGTATGTGTGTGCTGCAACGTGTATAAAGGTGTGTGTGTATGGTGTTGTGTTTTGTAAATTTAGTAAAGGATTTGTGTATTTTTAGCGTGGTGTTTTGTGTGTTATACAAAGAGGTATTAATTGGTGGTGTAAATTGTGTGGAAACAAGAGTAAGGGAGTAGTGTGGTGATGAAGTTTTTTTATTTTTGTATGTATTGAGGTGCTACCCATTGTGAAGTAATTGGTGTGAAACTAAAGCAAGAAAAGGAAAGTTAAGTAGTGGAATTTGAATTCAAACAAAACAATTAAAGTGTGAAAGTAATTGAACTCATTACTTCACACTTATGGTTGAATTTAATTCTTAACTACTTAGAAATAATTGTGTGTACTTCATTTATTTAACCTTACTTGTTGTGCCTAAAATCAAGATTAAGCACATGCAATTGGAGAAATTTGTAAACCTCAATGACTAGTCAAATTTCGATTCAAAACTACTAGAAATGGCGTGATTCTTATTAGAGTGCAAGTAGATCTGAATGCTATAACTTACAAATTAATAATCCACAATGATCAAATTCTTCAAAACAACACTAAACAAACTTGAATGCCACGTGAATTCAATAAAAACAACAAGAACCAATCCGAGATCCCCTTTCCCCACAAAATGATCCACGATTCAAATGAAGCAAAATTGATGGTTAAAAATAATATTAAAACCAATCAATCTTATAACATGATAAAATGATTACAATTGAAATCAAAATCTTCCCAAGAACAATCATAATCAACCCTTGATATAACTCACTAGTGATGAAAAGGGAATACAACAAAAAGGAATTGATATTACTCACAATTTCTCTTTATTGTAACTCACCACAATTTCAATTCTTGGTATTGAAATTGATAAGAGCAATTTAGATTTTAGGAAAACCCTAACCTCACACATGAAGTGTTTTCTATTTTTGAAAATTTTGGTTAACCTCCAAAACCCTACTTAAGCAAGTATTTATACCTACTCACTTTAGGGTTTAAAAGTTCACAAAATTACAACTATGCCACTTTTAGGATGGCTGGTCCTAAAAGACAATTACAAGCAAATGGAAGTGTCCCAAAAGAAAGATTACAACTTAAATAGTCTAAATAAACAATTACAAATACAAACATAATAAGTGATGGAAGCCATGATGGGAGCCAAGCAAGAAGGTGGAATGTGGATCCTCTTGAAGTGCCACTTGGACCGATCACAAGAACTCGAGCGAAATGATTCAAAGAAGCACTTAACGGGTTGATAAAGGACATATAAGAAGCCAGAAAAGATCTGAGCAACCATGAGAATGAACTTGCATTTGTATAAGTCATTCAAGGTTTTAATAAAGGAGATCTGATACGCTCAGAACGTATATATAAAATGGGAGCGTAAATTGCAGCAAGTGCACTGGTCGTATCAAGTAATAAAGTGGTGAAAAGTAAGGTTGTCGATCCCTCGAGGAACCAATAGAGTACTAGATCTATGGCAATTCTTATCAATATCTAGGTGATTAAAAAGGGGTTTTGAAATGTCTAATCTAAAAATTTAACTTAAAGCAACAAGGAAAATTTTATGAAGAATCTATCAATTATGAACAAGGGAAATTAGAATTCACCCTAGATTTGTTAATCAAATTGCTACCATGTTATATCAACTTGTGGTTATAAGTTTATTCAAGTGAGTTTAGAAAATCCTTTTTAGGGATGTTGACCTTAAATTAATTAGTCGGCTTCCGCGTCTCCAATTAACCAAGGAATCAAAATTATGTTCATACACCTCCCGATGCTACAAACAACTAATGCCCTAAATCAATTAACCCTAATCCCTTAGTGATTAATTAACAAGAAACATTGCATTGTGCCCTCCATAGACTCTAATTAAACCAATTATCGCAACTCCCGTATTGACAATCAATCTAATTAAGAATTCCTAACAAATCCTCATCAACTCCCGTATCAAAAGGATTTCTAACAATTATAATGAAAGACCAATTATAATTGAAATCAAAGGAATTGCAATCATGAATAATCCTAATAATTCCTAATCATATAACATGGCTACAATTATCCTTTTAACATTCTAGGGTTTCATCCAATTTCCCACAAGGATGATTTAGAACATTATAGTATGAATTGCATAAAAACAATTGAAATAAATAGATGCAATGGAATTCATATTAAACAACAAGATTAAACTAATAAATGGCATAAAAGAAAATAAAGTAAATGGAACAATTGCTATAATCTTCAAGAGCTTCAATCTTCCAAAATGACTCCTTGAATTCTTCAATTGAAAGCAAACTTCAACAAAATGACATTCTTTCTTCAAACTAAACTTTGGAAAAATCTAAAGTACCTAAGGAAATTCTAATGAGGCTAGAACAAAGAAGAAGAAAAAGAATTCTAAACAAAAGAAAGGATGGATTCTCCAACAAAAAGGGATGCTCTCAAGGTTCACACAAGGGGCCTATTTATAGATCCAAAGAGGAGGGGGATAAGGTTGATCTGATGAGGATTTGAGTCAGCAAATTAAATAAGATACGATTTTGGAGAGATTTTCGCAATGGATATCCGGGGAGTAATGAAGGCCGGTTCAAGGCCGGCGGCCTTGAATGTAGGCCGGCTTTAAGGCTTTTTAAGGCCGGTTTAACATAGGCCGGCTCAAAGCCGGCGGCCTTTATTGCAATCCTCCGCTCGCTTCTTCAATTTTGTGAAAAACTCCTCCAATTAAATTGTAATTTACTTTTGGGTCCTCAAAACCTGTATTTTCACAATAAACACCATTAAGTATCATTTCTTTATATTTTCTTATAATATTGAAATAAATTTAATATAAGTCCAAAAGAAAATATAAGTATAATGTGATCTTATCAAGATCAAAGCTGCTAGCTTAGGTAGAGAAATAGCCGGCCTTGAAATACGTTGGATTAACACTGCCGGCTTTGAGCCGGCGTACATTGCCTAATGAGAAGATTCACTTTATTTTGTTATTTTTCGCAACTTTATTATGTTGTGCCGTTTTGGGATTTTTCCTTACGAGTTGTAAACACTATTAATAGTTTGTTAGGGTTGGAAAACACACATACAACTTTGATTAATATAACTTGAAGAGTATTCCTCTCTTAGTTCTCCAAAGAACTTCTTTTGAACTTATCGGATCTCTTCCGTAGCGTTCAAATCTGACTTATCAATCAGGCTTTTGTCCCGATTGTGGCGTCAACATAATATACCAAGGTTCTTACCTTATCTATAGGCAACGGGTCATAGTTCCACTTCAATTATTTGGCATCTTGGGTTACAATTCCAAATGTATTGGTATAGGGTTTCGTCACAGGTGGGTGTGGTTCGTATCAGTTTGGTATCAGAGCCTAGGTTTGTTAAAAATCAGTTTGGTTTGAGAAAGGTAACATCAAAACCCTAACTCTAACCGTTCGTATTACCATTACTTCATACTCAAGTCCATAGTGTTAATTGTTTCTTGAGTAGTTTAGTTTCATTCTATCAATCCTGTTTCAAAAAAAAAAAAAAAAAGGAAAATTCAAGCCGGAGATTTTGTTCTTGAATTCTACTGAAGAATTTGGTGTGGTTTGGATTAGTTCCAAGAGAACTGAGAAGAGGGATTGGTGAGTTGATATCATCTCTATTTGTGAGAATACACGAGTGAATGTGGGATATCCTTCTTTGAGTGAAACACGTGAGGGAGCGAATTGTGAGGTTTAATTCTATATATATTTGTGTTAATACTAACCTTTTTATTACAAGAACTATGTCGAGGCAAAATTCCCCTGAAGGTAAGAGGGGGAGGTTTGATGCTAGGTTAGTAATTGAGGTGTTGAGGGGTGAGATGAAGAGAATGTTTCAGGAGGGAATGGAGTAAATTCATGAAACGGTGGAGGAGAAACTGGAGCAATCTAAGAACGTCTTTCAAGGGCGTAATAGGGAGAGTTTTTCTAAAAGAGGACAAAGGGGTGGAGATGAAAATTCTGATGATGAGTTTGATGAACCTTCTATCGGGAGTCATAGAGGTTATGGTGGTAGGAATAGAGGAACTAGGGATTGGGAAGATAGAGGAGATAAGAATAGAGAGGATAATCAATTGAGTATTATAAAGATGAAGATTCCTCCTTTCCAAGGAAAGAATGATCTTGAGGCATACTTAAAATGGGAGAAGAAGGTGGAGCTGGTGTTTGATTGTCACAATTATAGTGAGAGAAAGAAAGCGAAGCTTGTTGCCATTGAGTTTTCGGATTATGCCATAGTGTGGTGGGATCAACTGATGTTGAATAGGAGAAGGAATGGCGAACCACCCATTGAGTCTTGGGAAGATATGAAGAGGGTGATGAAGAAGAGATTTGTTCTTACTTACTACTATCGCGAATTGCACAACAAATTGCAAACTCTTAAGCAGGGAAGCCGAAGTGTAGATGAGTATTTCAAGGAGATGGAGGTTACTATGATTAGAGAAAATGTTGAGGAGGATAGAGAGGCTACCATGGCTAGGTTTCTTGCTGAGTTAAATAGATAAATTCAAAATGTAGTAGAATTATAGCATTATGTGGAATTAGAAGATATGGTCCACATGGCTATAAAGGTTGAGAACTAACACAGAAGGAAAGGTAGTAATACTGCCCGGTTTCAACAGGGTGCTGGTTCATCTACTTGGAAGACTAACCATTGGAGGAAGGAAGAAAAGTCTTTACCCACCGAGCCAAAAAGAGAGCAGAAGCAAGGGGGTTCTACTACTGGTAATCAAGGTAAACCTGATTCTTCTACTCCTAGAAATCGTGACATTAAATGTTTTAAATGCCAAGGAAGAGGCCATATTGCTAGTCAATGTCCGAATAGACGCGTTATGATTTTGCGCGATGATGGTGAGTATGAGATTGAGAGGGACAGTGAAGATGATGATATGCCTCCATTGGAGGATGTTAGTGATGAAGAGGAGCCTACAGAGGGGAAGTTAGTGGCAGTAGTGAAGCGAGCTTTGAATGTGTAGGTGAAGGAAGAAGAGGAGGTGCAACGAGAGAATATCTTTCATACTAGATGTTACCTAGGTGACCATATTTGTAGTTTGATCATTCATGGGGGGAGTTGCACTAATGTAGTAAGTACTTTCATTATTAAAAGGATGGGGCTCAAGACCACTAAACACCCTAGCCCTTATAAATTGCAGTGGCTGAATGATAGTGGCGAAACTAAGGTGAGTAAGCAAGCCTTAATTGCTTTTCGCATTGGTAGGTATGAGGATGAGGTATTATGCGATGTAGTGCTGATGCAGGCTTGTCATATGTTGTTGGGGAGGCCATGGTAGTTTGATAGAAAGGTTATTCATGATGGCTTTTCTAACAAGTATACGCTTGTTCACCATGGCAAAAGCTATAATCTTAAACCCTTAACACCTAAACAGGTGTATGAAGATCAGTTGCAGCTACAACAATCTTTTGCAAAATATAAGGTAAGTGAAAAACAGAGGGAGATTGAGAGAGCAAAAGATATAGAAAAAGAAAAGGAACACAAAATTCAATACCAAAAGGAAAAAGAGAGGAAGGCTGGAAAGAGTGTGAGAGGCCAAGTTGAGAGGGGATCAACTTTGGTGGTGAGTGAAAAGGAGAGTGTAGCCTTGTAAAAGGAGAGTTGTGTGGCAAGAGCGAGTGTAGTGAGGAGAGCGTTAGTGATGAAGTAAGCCATGTTGTTGCTGGTTTTTAAGGAAACTTGTTTGAATACTAACAAACTTCTTAACTCTTTGCCTAGTGTGGTTGTGTCTATTTTGCAGGACTTTGAAGATGTCTTCCCCGAGGAGATTCCAAAGGGGTTACTACCTATTCATGGTTTTGAGCACTAGATTGACTTTGTACCCGGAGCATCTATTCCAAACAAGCCAGCTTATAGGAGCAATCTAGAGGAGACAAAGGAACTCCAAAGGCAGGTTAATGACTTGATGGAGAAGGGGTATGTGACAGAAAGCATGAGCCCATGTACAGTGCCTGTGATTTTGGTGCCTAAAAAGGATGGGTCATGGAGAATGTGTGTTGATTGCCGAGCTATCAACAACATCACGGTAAAGTATCATCATCCCATTCCTCGCTTAGATGATATGTTAGATGAGTTATATGGGTCTAGTGTCTTCTCCAAAATTGATTTGAAAAGTGGATATCACCAAATTAGAATGAAAGAAGGCGATGAATGGAAATCAGCATTTAAGACAAAATATGGATTATATGAGTGGTTAGTAATGCCTTTCGGTTTAACTAATGCACCTAGTACTTTCATGAGACTTATGAACCATGTTTTGAGGACTTTTATTGGAAAATTTGTGGTAGTCTATTTTGATGATATCCTCATTTACAGCAAGAGTTTGGAAGACCATATAATTCACTTGAGGGCTGTTTTGGAAGTGCTTCGAAAGGAGCAATTATATGCTAACCTCAAAAAGTGTACTTTTTGCACAGACAGACTTGTGTTTCTTGGTTTTATTGTTAGTGCACAGGGAATACAGGTTGATGAAGAGAAGATTCGTGCGATCCAAGAATGGCCTAATCTAACTAATGTAAGTAATGTTCGGAGTTTCCAAGGACTAGCGAGCTTTTATAGAAGGTTTATGAAGGATTTTAGCACCATTGCAGCACCACTTACTGAAGTAATCAAGAAGAAGGTGGGGTTCAGTTAGGGAGAGCAACAAGAGAAGGCCTTTCAGACGCTTAAAAATAAGTTGACTCATGCGCCACTACTTGCTTTACCTGATTTCTCTAAAACTTTTGACATTGAGTGTGATGCTTCAAGAATAAGTATTGGAGCAGTTCTCATGCAAGAGAGGAGACCAATTGCATTCTTTACTGAGAAGCTAAGTGGGGCAACCTTAAACTACCCTACTTATAACAAGGAGTTATATGCATTGGTTCGAGCACTGGAGACTTGGTAACACTATCTTTGGCCAAAAGAGTTCGTGATCCACACTGATCATAAATCCTTGAAGTACTTGAAGGGACAACATAAGCTAAACAAAAGGCATGCTCGTTGGGTGGAGTTTACCAAAACATTTCCCTATATCATCCACTACAAGCAAGGTAAAGAAAATGTTGTTGCTGATGCACTTTCTAGAAGGTATGCTCTTATCTCTACTCTTAGTTCTAGATTGCTTGGTTTAGAGCATATTAAAGAATTGTATGCTGCTGACTGAGATTTTTGTGAAGAGTATGTTCACTGTGAGAAGAGTAGCCATGGTAAATTTTCTAAGCATGAGGGATTCTTGTTTAGGGAGAATAAACTTTGCATTCCCAATTGTTCTTTAAGAGAGTTATTAGTGAGGGAGTCTCATGGAGGAGGATTAACGGGGCATTTTAGAGTAGCTAAAACCTTAGGGACTTTATACCTCACTTCCAATTCCTCATGAGCCTTGGGTAGACATTTTCATGGATTTTGTGTTAGGATTACCCAAGTCTAGATATAGTAGAGACTCTATTTTTGTAGTCGTGGATAGGTTTTCCAAGATGGCACATTTCATTCTTTGCCACAAAATAGACAATGCTTGCCATATTGCTAATTTGTTCTTTAGGGAAGTTGTGAGATTGCATGGTATGCCTAGAATAATCGTATCGGATCGGGATGCTAAGTTCTTAAGCTACTTTTGGAAGACCCTATGGGCTAAGTTAGGAACTAAGTTATTGTTCTCTACTACTTGTCATCCACAGACTGATGGTCGAACGAAAGTAGTAAATCAAACTTTATCTACTTTGTTGAGGGCTGTCATTAAAAAGAACATTAAGAGTTGGGAGGATTGTTTGCCTCATGTTGAATTTTCTTATAATCGCACATTACATTCTGCTACTATGTTTACACCTTTTGAAATTGTGTATGGTTTTAATCCCCTAACTCCTTTGGATTTATCTCCCCTTCCTATGTATGAGTATGTCAATCTAGATGGTAAGAAGAAAGCAAAGTTTGTTAAACAACTCCATGAGAAGGCAAGGCTCAACATTGAGCGGAGGACAGAACAGTATGTGAAACAAGCCAACAAGGGTCGTCGATAAGCTGTCTTCGAACCTGGAGATTAAGTTTTGGTTCACATGCGCAAAGAGCGGTTTCCTGTGCAACGTCGGTCTAGATTACTTCCTAGAGGTGATGGACCATTTCAAATTCTTAAGCGCATCAATGATAATGCCTATAAGTTAGATTTGCCAGGTGAGTATCAAGTAAGTGCTACTTTTAACATTACTAATTTGAGTCCTTTTAATGTAGGTGACGATTTGAGGACAAATCCTTTTCAAGCAGAGGGGAATGATGGAAGCCATGATGGGAGCCAAGCTAGAAGGTGGAATGTGGATCCTCTTGAAGTGCCACTTGGACCGATCACAAGAACTCGAGCGAAACGATTCAAAGAAGCACTTAACGGGTTGATAAAGGATATCTAAGAAGCCAGAAAAGATTTGAGCAACCATGGGAATGAACTTGCATTTGTACAAGTCATTCAAGCTTTTAACAAAGGAGATCAAAGCTGCTAGCTTAGGTAGAGAAACAGCCAGCCTTAAAATACATTGGATTAACGCTGCCGGCTTTGAGCCAGCGTACATCTTACACCGGCTACTACGCCACTTGCTACGCTGCCGGCGTACATTACCTGACGAGAAGATTCACTTTATTTTGTTATTTTTCGCAACTTTATTATGTTGTGTCGCTTTGGGCTTTTTCCTTACAAGCTGTAAACACTATTAATAGTCTGTTAGGGTTGGAAAACACACATACAACTTTAATTAATATAACTTGAAGAGTATTCCTCTCCTGATTCTCCAAAGAACTTCTCTTGAACTTATCGGATCTCTTCCGTGGCATTCAAATCCGACTTATCAATCGGTTTTTCATCCCGATTATGGCGTCAACATAATATACCAAGGTTCTCACCTCATCTATAGGCAATGGGTCGCAGTTCCACTTCGATTATTTGGCATCTTGGGTTGCAATTCCAAATGTATTGGTATAGGGTTTCGTCACAAGTGGACGTGGTTTGTATCAATAAGAATCCTCAAAGAGCCAATGCATCAAAGAGATGTTTATCACAGCGGGTCACTAGATGAGAATTTGATGATGTCCCTTTGTGATCAACAAATGAAAGTCATTTGGCATCCTATAGGGAAATATTATTGTACTTGTAAGATTATTACTCAAATATTTATTAGATAAAAGAAATAAAGGTAAAACATGAGTGATTTAGATCATCATCCAAATCGACTTCTGTAACCATCTTGGTTGTCGAAAAAATTCTCATCATCTCCTCAGGCCTCTAAAAGATTTGCCCTCAAATCTGGAGGGTCATTTCTAAACCTGAACGTTGGCCTATTTTCTTGGTTACTAGATATAATGGAAGTTGTTCTGATCTGCTCCTGGAATTTGTGCACCTCAGATGGAGTCATTGCCAATAGTACTATTCGAGACCCTCCCATACTGAACATATAGGTGTTTCTGAAACCATCATATACCACCTTCCAATCAAACATCCAGGGCCTACCCAATAATAAGTGGAACGCACACATAGGGATCACATCACATAGAATCTCATTGTGATACTTCTGCCCAACACTCATAGGCACCTTTGCCTTTAGCATAACATGCATACTACCTCGATTATCCAACCAATACAAGTTATAAGGCTTAGGATGTAGACTAATAGATAATTGTAATTTGTCTACTAGTGCAGTAGATATAACATTCATGCAACTACCACTATCAATGATAAGTACATAAAGGTTATCTCTAATCCTACAAGAAGTATATAATATGTTCTCCCTTTGTATGTCCTTAGCATTAGGAGATAAGGTCAGAGTCCTACATAACACATTAATGGGTAAATACTGTTCACCTTTACCCTCCTCATGTGTTTCTACAGTTTAATCATCATAATACTCCTGTAGTGCTACAAACAGATCTGTAAGCTCAGCCTGTTCCTTCTTATCCTCAATATCCTCTCCAGTGCTCTCCATAACGGTCATAACCCTCTTATTTGGACATTGTGCTGCCATATGCCTAAATCCCATGCATTTAAAGCATTTGATTTGGCATACCTTTCCACTAGTAGATCCTAGAATAGTCTGTCTCACGTCTAGTGCTATTACCTCTTTACCCTTCCTAAAGAGTATATATTCCCTATCAGTGCTGAGGGTAACTCTATCCAATGCCCTCACTGTCTCACCTACTGCTTTTGTCCCGCCTGATAGACCATTAACTGCCATAGGCCTAGTAGTAATATTGGGCCTGCTACCCGGAAGCTTAAATAAACTTTCAAGTCCAATTGAATAGCCTCATCAAGTGTACTATATTGCTGCAACTTGAAAACACACGCTATCTCATATTTCAACCCTAAAACGAAGTGTACTAGGGTTTGTTCTAAAGGCTCAACTGACCTACATCTAATCATGAGGGTTTCAAATTCCTGCACATAATCATCAACTGTCTTGCCTCCCTACCTCAATGTCTGCAGACACATGAACAGTTTCTGTCTATAGTGCTCAGGAATAAATCTTTTTCTCATAATCCTCTTCATGTCCCTCCATGTTTGTACCTCAACCTCCCTATCCCTACATCTGCTGATAATTAGATTTTTCCACCATAAAGCAGCATATCCTATAAACTCAACGGCAGCCAATCAGACTTGAGTGTTATCATTGATGACATAGCATTCAAAGAAACCCTCAAACTTGTCCTCTTGATAGGAATAAAAATCCGACAAGACCTATCATTAAGGTAAGAACTAAAGGAATTCGAATTTTGGCGATGAGGGCCCATTTTGAGCAAATCGACCCCGGAATTATTTATATATTAACATCTTTTCTATTATTCTTGTATTGTGTTTTCCAACAGGCACACTTATCAAATTTTATAGGGCAATGGACAAACTCCCTCAGACTCAGCTTGTGGGTTATCCATAGACCGACCTGAACCGGCGATGAGTTAGGCCGATGGATCCTATAGAAGATCGGCATCTTAAAGACCATTTCTTATATATATTTCTTCTTTTATGAACTATTTTTGGTTGTATTTGGTTTTAGGACACTTTTATTTCCTTGTAATTTTCATTTAAGGTTAGCCACCTTAAAAGTGGCAAACTTGTAATTTTTATCACTTTTTAACCCTAGGAGTAGCAAGTATAAATACTTGCTTAAAAGAGGGTTTGAGGAGGCTTATTTTTGCAAATCAAACACTACCTTTCACGTGAGAATTAGGGTTCCTAATTGACATCTAAACTCTTATCAATTTCAATCCCAAGAGTTGAAATTGTGGCGAGTGCAACATCTTGAAATTGTGAGTTATATCAATTTCATTTTGTTGTGATTTCTTTTCTTCACTAGTGTGTCATATCTAGGGTTGAATTGAGATAGTTCTTGATCAGAAATACATCTTATTGTTCACGAAATATTGTGTTTATTTGAAGTACTTAGCAATTGGATTCAGATCATCATTGAGGAATCCACTTAAAAACATGTTTTTCTTTATTGGAAAGGAATTCTTATAATTGAGGTTTTCTTTTGAATTTGTGGATTATTTTCGTGGATTATATGAGATTAGAGTGTTTTTAGAAGATATTACCATTTTCGTATTATAATTATATCATTGGACATTTGGATTTCATCATATCTTCATTAGGGTTCATGTGATTTAGCCTTGTGGATCTAGTTTTTGCCTTGACTTGAGATTGTTTTTTCTTGAGTCTTTTAATTGTGCTTCTAAGTGGAATTAGGAACATCATCTTTTTGGTATCAGAGCTCATTTTGAGAGAAGGGAATTGGTTTCATTTGATTTCATGGAGTTAATCATCCATTAGGATTGATTTAGTGGAAACCGCAATTGTATTGATTGTTGTGGTTTTGAGCTTGTGAAATTACCTTGTCTTCGAGTTTATTTTGCTGTTTGTTGGAGTTGGTTTCGGAAGGTTGTTACATCAATTTATGATCACTAATTTTCGAGGAAGGGCAGAAGTATCAAGTGTTGTTTAATTCAACAATTTTTGGAACTTGCAAAACTTACCAAAATCCTTATTGTGGCATGGAGGAGGATGTGTAGTTTGTTGTTTTGATTTCCATTTAGTAATTCTGAATTGGTGGAGTACAATTTGCAGATTGCATTGAGTTTTGATTAGTAAGGAATTATTTGAATTCAAAAATATGCAATTAAGTTGTGGGAGTTAATGATTGCTATTTGAATTTGAATTCATTATTACCAATTGAGGAAGGCTTGCAATAAGTGAAGTTGTTTGAATTTCAAATTGAAAGTTGCTGCCTATTGTGGAATTCGGAATTCATTTGTGGAAAGTCACATATTAGTCCTTTATTATCGTTATTTACCGTAGAGGTGGAAGTATATTTATTGTTGTTTCCATTTCTTACTGTTGTCGTGGGAGTGGAGTGTAGTGTTTGTGTTGTTGCCGTAGAGTTATTGGTGGAGTGAGTGCACCGTGATTGAAGGTGTGTGTGGTGGTGTAAATTTGTGTAGTCGTGTGGAGTAAGTTGCTGCACATTAAGATAAAGTGTGAGTGTGAACCGTGGCTAATTAAGGAAGTTAAGTAGTGAAGTTTGAAATTCAAATATAAGCATTTAAGTGTGAAAGTTATTGAGTATTGTTACTTAAACACTTGCTTAGTTGAATTCAATATCTTAACTACTTAGAAGTATTTATTTGTGCTTCACTTATTCTAATATACTTGAAGTGATAAGAAGTATTTGTTGCATTGGTGACTTGTTGCACCGTGGCTGTACAAGTGTGTGCGTTGTTATCTAAACTTGTTATTGTAACGTGGTGAAGTGAAGGGAGTGTGCTACAAATTATTTGAGATTACATTTTTACTTCAGGTAAATTGCATCCACAAACATGTCATATGATAGTGTGAATGGGTACATTGGCAATAAGGCTAATAGCCAAGTGGGTAGTAGACCAAGTCGTCGAAATACAAATGGAAGAACTCTAGATGAACAACTTCGGGACCTTACCACAATTGTTACTACATTAGCAACAAGGATTGATAGGATGACATTGCCATCACCACCTGTGGTAAATCTTCAAGCACTACCTAGAGTAGAGGGAGATTATCATGCTCTTAGGGAAGATAGAGATGATAATTTTGGGCTTAATCCATACCCAAACAGGGAATTTAGACCACCTCGAGGACCAGAGTGTGCGAAGTTACAGATGCCTTCATTTGATGATAGGGGTTCCATAGATGATTACCTAAACTAGGAAGACCAAGTTAAGGGTCTTTTTAAGTGTTATGAGATTGATGAAGACTCCAAGGTACGCCTTGCAGCTGTAGGGTTCACAAGGTATGTTGCTTTGTGGTGGAGGAATATGGTGATCAGTAGGGATGGAGAGACCGAAATACGCACTTGGGGAGACATGAAACGAGTTTTGAGGAATAGGTTTGCACCGAAACACTACAGGCGTGAGTTATTTATGCGTCTCCAGACACTGAGACAGGGGGGTAAAACAGTGGATGACTATGTACAAGGAGTTTGAGACACTAGTGATCAGATGTGGATCAGTTGAACCTCCTAAACAAACCCTAGCACGTTTTGTATCTAGGTTGAAGTATGAGATAGCTTGTGTAGTTGAGCTTCAGAGATATAGTACACTTGATGAGGCTATACAGTTAGCCTTGAAAGTGGAAAGACAGAGGCAATCCTATTCATTCCAAGTTACTAGGAGCAGACTACCACGGAACCAAATTGTTCAGGTTCAATTATGTTCTCCTTCAGAGACACTAGAGGTTCACGAGCAGTTGAGTACACCATTGGAGTATTCTGAGGATCAGAGTTAGATGAGTCTATCCTTAGAGGGTCAGAATGTACAGAGACAGTTGTGTTCACCTTCAGAGGTCTCAGAGGACAATGAGCAGTTGGGTCAACCATTAGAAGACCATGAAGATCAGCGACATACAAATGAGTTAGAAAATGAGGAAACAGTTTCAGTGGAAAAGGTTGATACAATGGCGACTTTATTGAACAATTGAGCATTATTAGTGTTGTAGAAGAGATACATCCCAGAAATGGAGGAGAGGAAACAATCACCACATATAGTATTTCAGATATTGGGATTCTGCAAAGATACTTCTTCAGATGGATTATTAGCATAAAACAAAGTCTTTATTGCATTTGACCTGCCAGATTTGAGGACAAATCTTTTTAAGGCCCGAGGAGATGATAGGAATAAAAATCCGACAAGACCTATCACTAGGGCAAGAACTAAAGGAATTCGAATTTTGCCGATGAGGGCCCATTTTGAGCAGATCAACCCTGGAATTATTTATATATTAACATCTTTTCTATTATTCTTGTACTGTGTTTTCCAACAGGCACACTTATCAAATTTTATAGGGCAATGGACAAACTCCCTCAAACTCAGCTTGTGGGTTATCCATGGACCGACCTGAACCAGCGATAAGCTGGGCCGATGGATCCTATAGAAGACCGGCATCTTGAAGACCATTTCTTTTATATATTTCTTCTTTTATGAACTATTTTTGGTTGTATTTGGTTTTGGGACACTTTTATTTCCTTGTAATTTTCATTTAGGGTTAGCCACCTTAAAAGTGGCAAACTTGTAATTTTGAGCACTTTTTAACCCTAGGAGTAGCAAGTATAAATACTTGCTTAAAAGAGGGTTTGAGGAGGCTTATTTTTGCAGATCAAACACTACCTTTCACGTGAGAATTAGGGTTCCTAATTGTCATCTAAACTCTTATCAATTTCAATCCTAAGAGTTGAAATTGTGGCAAGTGCAACATCTTGAAATTGTGAGTTATATCAATTTCATTTTTTGTGATTTCTTTTCTTCTCTAGTGTGTCATGTCTAGGGTTGAATTGAGATAGTTCTTGGTCAGAAATACATCTTATTGTTCACGAAATATTGTGTTTATTTGAATTACTTAGCAATTGGATTCAGATCATCATTGAGGAATCTACTTGAAAACGTGTTCTTCTTTATTGGAAAGGAATTCTTATAATTGAGGTTTTCTTTTGAATTTGTGGATTATTTGTGTAGATTATATGAGATTAGAGTGTTCTTAGAAGATATTATCATTGTCGTATTATAATTATATCATTGGACATTTGGATTTCATCATATCTTCATTAGGGTTCATATGAATTAGCCTTGTGGATCCGGTTTTTGCCTTGACTTGAGATTGTTTTTTCTTATGTCTTTTAATTGTGCTTCTAAGTGGAATTAGGCACATCACCTCTCAATCCAAATAATCATAAGCTAAACCCCTACCATCAAAATAAGGCGTTTGCACTTTCACATATTCCAGTCCCGAAGTAACCTGAAATCCTTATTCGGGTAAGGATTAGTCCCAAAGTTGTTGTCCCTCTTTTCCCTGTGGGGGTGATGATCTCCCTCCATCCTTCTACCCAGATTTCCTTCTCCCATTACCCTTTCTCTCTAGAAGTTCTATGGAGCTACTCCAGGTGGTGCATGAGGGTTCACCACTAGTGGTTGTGGTAATGTCATCTTGTCAATCCTAGTTGCCAAAGTAGCAACAATAGTACTAAGGTCTTGGAGCTGTTCTTCTAAAGTCCTCCTACCTACAGTATTATCACCTTGACCTCCATCAACCTGGTTATCGGCCTCATTGCCAATTCCCCCATTTATACTTTCGTTGGACATGTTGTGATTTGAAGAAATAATCCCACAATTTACAGCACACTCCTTCAACAACACTAAACCACATGTTTAACAACCACAATAATACAATAGCTCATGTCTCAAAAAGCTTTAAGGCACAAGGAAATGATTTAGTACTCCAAGTAAAGTTCAATAAATGAAGTACAAGCACAACTACTTTCAAGTAGATAGAATTAAATTCAACTACAAGTATTTAAGTAATTAATTCAATTACTTTCACACTTTAATGATTTGTTTAAATTTTAAATTCTACTACTCAACCTTCCTTTTCTTGCCATGGTTTCACACTACAAATAACCACAATGTGCAACACCTCACCACACACACAAATGTACAATTTCACACCGCCACTCCTTCCTTTGCTCACAATGCAAACAATCTCTACCACCACTTGCAATCCCCTTTACTTCAATACACATAAACAATGCCACACACATACACCCTTCACTCATGGTGCAGCACACACACACACTTCCAAATATATAATCTTTCACCACTACAAAACATAATCCAAACCATAACTCACACACAAAAAGGTAGCGACAATTCAAATTTCAAATTACTTCACTAATTGCAACCTTTCCACAAATGGTAAGAAGCAATTTTCAAATTCAAATGACCACACAATAACTTCTTCAACTTAATGTTTGTTTTGAAAATCAAATAATTTCCTAATATTCCACGCAACTCAAATCTCAAAATGTTCAATTACACTTCTTCTTTCTTCATAAATTGAGATACTTCCCAATTCCGAATTTAGTTCAAGAAATGCACTACTTTCTTCCCTTCCCTTCACGGTGAATTCAACAACAGAAGAGCTACAACAAGACCTCTACTTCTACTTCAACAAACAATAATTACAACTCTTCAACAATACAATCAAACAACTCAATTCTTCAATACACAATTTCAAATCAAAAGTGAAGAACCCTAATTGTCAATGAAGATCACAAATTCAACCAACATTAAATCCCTTCTCTTAACTTGTGCTCTGATACCAAATTATGATGTACCTAAAATCAAGATTAAGCACATGCAATTGGAGCAATTTGTAAACCTCAATGACTAGTCCAATTTCGGTTCAAAACTACTAGAAATGGCATGATTCCTATTAGATTGCAAGTAAATCCAAAATCTATAACTTACAAATTAATAATCCACAATGATCAAATTCTTCAAAACAACACCAAACAAACTTAAATGCCACATGAATTCAACAAAAACAACAAGAACCAATTTGAGATCCCCTTTCCCCACAAAATGATCCACGGTTCAAATGAAGCAAAATTAATGGTTAGAACTAATGTTAAAACCAATCAATCTTATAACATGATAAAATGATTACAATTGAAATCAAAATCTACCAAGAACAATCCTGACCAACTCTAGATATAACTCACTAGTGATGAAAAGGGAATACAATAAAAAGGAATTGATATTACTCACAATTTCTCTTTGTTGTAACTCGCCACAACTTCAATTCTTGGTATTGAAATTGATATGAGCAATTTAGATTTTAAGAATACCCAAAACTCACATGTGAAGTGTTTTCTATTTTTTAAAATTTTGGATGACCTTCAAAACCCTACTTAAGTAAGTATTTATACTTGCTCACTTTAGGGTTTAAAAGTTCACAAAATTACAACTATGCCACTTTTAGGATAGCTGGTCCTAAAAGACAATAACAAGCAAAAGGAAGTGTCCCAAAAGAAAGATTACAACTTAATTAGTCCAAAAAAATAATTACAAATACAAAAATAACAAGAATCCTCAAAGAGCCAATGTATCAAAGCGATGTCGATCACAGCGGGCCACTGGATGAGAATCTGATGATGTCCCTTTGTGATCAACAAATGAAAGTCATTTGACATCTTGTAGAGAAATAGTATTGTACTTGTAAGATTATTACTCAAACATTTATTAGATAAAAGAATTAAAAGTAAAACATGAGTGATTTGGATCACCATCCAAATCGAGTTCTGTAATCATCTTGGTTGCTACAAAAATTCCTATCATCTCCTCAGGTCTTTGAAAGATTTGCCCTCAAATCTAGAGTCATTTCTAGACCTGAACGTTGGCCTATTTTCTTGGTTACTAGATATAATGGAAGTCGTTCTGATCTACTCCTGGAATTTGTGCACCTTAGATGGAGTCATTGGCAATAATACTATTTGAGACCCTCCCATATTGAACATATAGGTGTTTCTGAAACCATCATGTAACACCTTCCGATCAAACATCCAGGGCCTAGCTAATAGCAAGTGGAACACATACATAAGGATCACATCACATAAAATCTCATCGTGATACTTTTGCCCAACACTCACAAGCACCTTTTCCCTTAGCATAACATGCATACTACCTCGATTATCTAACCAATGCAAGTTATAAGGGCTAAGATATGGACTAGTAGATAATTGTAATTTGTCTACTAGTGTAGCAGATATAACATTCGTGCAATTACCACTATCAATGATGAGTATACAAAGGTTACCTCTGATCCTGCAAGAAGTCTGGAATATGTTCTCCCTCTGTATGTCCCTAGCATCAAGAGATAAGGTTAGAGTTCTACATAACACATTAATGGGTAAATACTATTCACCTGTACCCACCTCATGTGTTTCTGTAATCTGATCATTATAGTACTCCTGTAGTGCTACAGACAGATCTATAGGCTCAGCCTGTTCCTTTCATCCTCAATATCCTCTCCAGCACCCTCCATAACGGTCATAACCCTCTTGTTTGGATATTGTGCTGCCATATGCCCAAATCCCATGCATTTAAAGCATTTAATTTGGTGTATCTTTCCACTAGTAGATCCTAGAACAGTCTGCCTCATGTCTAGTGCAATTACCTCTTTTCGGGACTTTTTTATTTACTCATTTTTTGGACTTTTGATTTACTTGTATTGTTTTGCTTAGAACTGGCCACTCAAGTGGCTTAGTTGTAATTTTCCTATGATTTTACCCTAATAGAAGCCAGTATAAATACTTGCTAACTAAGGTTTGTTGGAGACTTTTGAACATTTTAGAAAAATCATACACTTTGCCATGAGGAGAGTCCTTGCTAGCAAATTTGATCTCTTATCAATTTCAAGTGTGGAATTATGGCGAGATTGGCTTTGGGAGTATTGTGATTCATATCAATTCTTCTTAAGTTGCTTCCAATTATTTCTAGTGCATCATATCTAGTTATGATTGGTTGTGATACCTTGTTCTTGTTCACGTGTTTTAGGGATCCAAATTTTCAAATTTAAATTCAATTCCAATTTAATTGGAATTTGATTCATCTTTGTGTTATCCTTTACATATATTACAATTTCAAGTGATCCTCTTTATAATTTGGCATTATAGTCATTTGACTTCACGCAATTAGGGTTCGTTTAATTGTTGATATCACGCTATCTTGTGGAATTGATTTTGGTGTTCTTGCAAATTGATTATAGGCACATCACAATATGGTCTAGGTTTATTAAGATGTCCCAGCCAAAGCTTTACCTTATGCTTCATTTACTTTATATAATCTAATGGTATACAAAATCAAACATTTGGGAGTAAATTTTATGTCTACAACAAGAAAGGGAAAATACTGAATCAAACATATAGGTGTAAATGGTATGTCCCCCACATGAAAGGGAAAAGACAGTAGTCCTAATATAAAGATTTAATGAATACCTCGTTTGGAAGATTTCACATAGACTCTAAATATTACTCATGTATATCATTTAAAATGAGAGAAAAAAGTATAAGAAATCATATATGTATCATGTACCATTTTTCCCTTTGCATACTCACACTCTTTATTTGTTGGTTGGTTGTGGCTTCACCAATTTTACTCAAGGAACAATTTGTAGTCTTAAATTAAATCAGAATTGGCCCACCACACTTGTTGTCCCCATCCCCCAAGCCCCACCTTACTTTTGAAGATGACACTCAAGTCTATTACACCATCAACCATGTGATGCAATTAACTTATACGTAATTTATGTATGAACCAATTATTAAGATAGTGAGATAAATTGATTACTTGAAAGGTATATCATTAATATTTTATAGTTCTTATGGATGATATACAATGCATCCAAATCACAAAGCGTTATCTAAATTTACCACCTCTAACTACTATGCTAAGGAACAATGATAGGCTACTTTTTGGATATATGAGATGTGTGCAAAAGTCATAAATGAAATTGCAAGCATTTTCATGCTATGAGTGGAACCGTATAAACTTGGATCCATGAGTTTATATTGTTGGGGATGGTATTTTAAAGGTCATATATATCTATATATATATATATATATATATATTTGATAGAAAAGTAAAAGTTGAAATACATAAACATCCCATAAAGCTTTTGAAATTATAAAGAGCACCAATATTTTCAAAGTTTGAACTTACATCTCCTAAAACAATTGTTGAGAATTTACATTTCATGAGTTAACTATCTAATTGTCTCATCTTGTTGATGTAGACAAAAACTTTAACATATTTAATCAACTAATACTAAAAAAAGTGACTTTATAATCGTATTTTTATTTTGTTAACTCTTCACCAATCCTATGTAACGACATAATTATCATGCACTAATACCATTATATTGTCTTGTAAACTTTCCAAGAGCAAAGTCGAGAAAAGAAAATTAAAATACTCTTAAAATGTTTTTATAAATTGCTATCACATTAAAGAATACTTTAAAAGGCAAAAAAACAAAAAAAAAAAAAAACAAAATCCTTCCATACCCAAAGACATTATGTAATCTTTTAGGATCGTTTTCATTAATGATGGTATGAACAATTTAGTTGCCTAAGTTTTTTTAATTTTTATTTCTATAACCTTTGAAGTTCCTTTTAGTGGTGTGAATTATAGAAAAATATTTTGTATTTAAATGTAGAAAATGTGTATATTCCAATTTTTTGTTCCTGAAAATTGATTAGGGAATAACATTGTAGTTAAACTTCATTAAGCACTAATCTTCATTTGATTAAAATTGCATGATAGAATAAACATGGTGATTGTTACATGCTTTACTTGAAATAGGAAGAGAATTGTGATGAAATTGATATTTCAATCTTTGTTTGGTTGCAATTCCACTATAGGAATTAAGAAAAATAAGTAGAAAGAAAACTTCTTACTCATCTATATTCATCAACACTAATGGTTGCCTCTAGTTATTTTTGTTACAAAGATGTTTTTTCGTCACCCTTACTATATAAAACCATACCACTTCTCTTTACTATTGTTATTAGATTTCATCTCTCTAATATGGTTGCTAACCACCCCTTACTCTTAAATTGTTAGTAACAATTTCATGTTTGTTTCTAAACCACCCCCCCCCCCCCCCCCCCCGCCAGAATTTCCCCCAATTTTCTTTATTTTTATTTTTTATTTTTGAACATTCCTACATATTTTCAATTTTCTTTTATTTTTTTATTTTTTCTTTTTGGCATTAGTTATTTAAATACATCAAATTAATTGTCCATATTAATAAAATGAGGCTTAAGCAACCTGTTTATATATATATATATATAATATATATCAATCACTACCATAACTATTGCCTTTTTTCATGAAAAATTTAAGCAATTGAAACACCAAACAATTGATTATAGAAGCTAAATATTCTTCAACAATTGAATTAAATAGAGCATACTTGAAGATCAAATTCAAGAGACATGGCTAAAATTTTAAAACTGTGGACTCTTGATTTTTCGACTTTCTTAATATTATGCTCCTCTATAAAAATAAATAAATAAATAATAAGTGACCTCCAAAACTTCCCTCTAATCAAGCTCACATAGTAGATGCCATCTCTCTCCCTCTAGGTTTCTTTTGAAAGCCATTTCCAATTTCTCTCTAAATCTTGAGTCAAAACACCCACCCTTGGTTAAAATCACCTCAGCCTCATAAAACACCTTATTACCACTAAAATTACTTGAAATGACCCTCTCATATGGCCTTAGAACACTAGGAGTAGCCCAAATCTAGAATCCTAAAGCAGGCACTCATGGACGCCTTTGAAAATTCCCCTCACCATTGCTGTACTGTTGTGCTACCACCACCGTTAGGATTTTTAAAATTAAAAAAAAAAGGTAACATCTTATTCTTTTTCCCATGAAGATTTATGCTCTTGAAAATAGAAACATAATATATATATATATATGATTCATCTAAATTAAAAAAGAAAAGCAAATCAATCAATATAAAACAAAATTTTCAAGTGTCTAAATATAAAAAATAAATAATAATAATAAAAATCTAAAATGAATAATCATTATTCCACTATTATTCAAGATTTTATTTATTTTTATCCACCAACTATCCATTGATTTGCCCTCGTTTCCGACCATCATATACATCGTTTAACCTATATTTTGATAAAATGAATATTCGATGAATTTTAGGTTGGCTGTGTAGCCTAATTTCTATCAAGATGCATAACATGCAATTCAGATATTTTTCCGATCGTATGAACTTCGATTCTCATCTACCCACCTTGAAGGTAATAGATTGATTCATCCTAGCTATATCAATAATATGGTCTAGGTTTATTAGGGCACCTAAGCTTAGGCTTCACCTTGTGCTACATTTCCTTTATATAATCCAATGGGATACAGAATCAAACATTTGGGAGTAAATGTTATGTCCACCACATTAAAGGGCAACACTGAATCAAACATGTGGGTGTAAATGTTATATCCCCCACATGAAAGGGAAAGGATAATAGTCCTAATAAGAAGATTTAATGGACCCCTAGTTTGTAAGATTTCACACTGACTCTAAATATTACTCATGCATATCATTTGAAATGTGGGAAAAAAAAAACAAATCATATCTGTATCATGTACCATTTGCCCCTTTCCATACTCACACTCTTTATTTCTCTATTGGTTATGGCTTCACCAATTTTACTCAAGAAATAAATTGTAGTCTTAAATTAAATCGGTATTCGCATGCCACACAAGCTATCCCCACCTCACTTTCGAAGATGACACTCAAATCTGTTACATCATCAACCAAGTGTTGCAATTAACTTATACGTAATTTATGTAAGACCCAATTATTAACACAGTGAGATAAATTGGTTATTTAAAAGGTATATGATTGATATTTTATAGTTCTTATTAATGATATACAATGTATCAAGATTACAAAGAGTTATCTGAATTTACCACCTCTAACTAATAAGCCAAGGAACAATGATAGGCAACTTTTTTTATGTATGAGATGTGCGCAAAAGTCATAAATGAAATTTCAAGCATGTTCATGCCATGAGTGGAACTGAATAAACTTGGATTTATGGGTCTATATTGCTGGTGATGGTATTTTACGGTTATATATATATATAGAGAGAGAGAGAGAGAGAGATCCCATAAAAGCTTTTTAAATAATACAAACCCCTAAAATTTTCAAAGTTAGCACTTAAATCTCCTAAAATAATTGTTGGGAATTTACTTTTTATGAGTTAGTTGTCTATTTGTCTCATCTTGTTGATGTAGACAATTACTTTAATATATTTAGCTAACTAATGCTAAAAAAATCTATTTATAATCCTATTTTTATTTCATTAATTTTTCACTAATCCAATCGAATGACATAATTATCATGCACTAATACCATTACATTGTCTTGCAAATTTTCCACGAGCAAAGTCGAAGAAAAAAAATTAAAATACCACTAAAATGTTTTTAAAAATCGTTGTCATATTAAAGAATATGTGAAAGGACAAAAAAATGAACAAAATCGTTTCATATTTAGCGACATTATGTAATCTTTTACGATCATTTTCATTAATGATGGTATGATCAATTTATTTTCCTAAATTTTTTTAATTTTATTTTTTTAACCTTTGAGGTTCTTTTTAGTGGTGTGAATTATAGAAAAATATTTTATATGTAAATATAGAAAATGTGTATATTCCAATTTGTTGTAGTTGGAAATTCATTAAGGAATGACATTATGGTTAAACTTCACTAAGCATCATTCTCCATTTAAATAAAATAGCAGTTGAATGATAGAATAAACAAGGTGACAGTTACACACTTTACTTGAAATAGGAAGAAAATTTTGATGAAATTGATATTTCAATCTTTATTTGGTTGCAATTGTACTATAGGAATCGAGAAAAATAAGTAGAAGGGAAACTTCTTTCTCGTCTATATTCATCAACACCAATGGTGCCTCTAGCTATTTTTGCTACAAAGATGTTTTTCCATCACCCTTACTATATATAACTATACCACTTCTCTTTACTATTGTTATTAGATTTCACCTCTTTAATGTGGTTGCTAACCAGCACTTGCCCTTACATGGTTAGTAATGATGTCATGTTTGTTCTTTTTATTTTTTATTTCCTCCAAATGATCAATTCTAGACACTAAATATCCTTTAGTAGTTGAATAAAATAGAGAATACTCGAAATTCAAATTCAAGTGACATGGCTAAAATTTTAAGACTGCGAACTCTTCATTTTCTAACTTCCTTGACATTGTGTTCCTCTATAAAAATAAATGAAAAAATAAAAAGTGACCTTCTGAACTTCTCTCTAATCAAGCTCACACAGTAGATACCTTCTCTCTCCCTCTAGGTTTCTTTTGAAACCCATTTCCATCTTCTCTCTAAATCTTGAGCCAAAACACCCACCCTTAGGTAAAATCATCCCTGGCCCCATAAAACACCTTATTACAACTAAAATTTCTTGAAACGAGCCACTCACTTGGCCTTAGAACACTAGGAGTAGCCCTAAACCTAGAATCCTAAAACAGCCACTCATGTACGCCTTTGAAACTACCCCTTACCATAGCTCTACTATTGCACCACCACTACCATTAGGACAAACAAGTTGAGATGAGCTGGTCTGACACGCATCATTGTGCAATATTTTAAGGATTTTTTCTTTTTTACTTTTAGGAATTCTTAGGTCTTTAAATATAAAAAATAAAAAAATATAACTATAAATTCGAGATAGTGAATAATCATTACTCCACTGTTATTTAAGATCTTATGTATTTTTATCCACCAATCGCTCATTGATTTGCCCCTATTTTTAGCCATTGTATACTTCGTTCAACCTATATGATAGGAATCAAAATCCGACAAGACCTATCATTAAGGCAAGAACTAAAGGATTTCGAATATTGGCGATGAGGGCCCATTTTGAGCAAATCAACCTTGGAATTGTTTGTTTACTAAACCCTTTTCTCTTATTCAAGTATTGTGTATTCCAATAAGAATGCTTATCATGCTTTATGAGGCGATGGACAAACTCACTCAAACTTAGCTTGTGGGTTATCCATGAACTGACCTAAACCGGCAATGAGCTAGGCCGACGAATCCTATAGAAGAGCTAACATGATGAAGACTATTTTTATTTATAATTATTTCTTTGGACTATTTATGTTGTAATCTTTCTTTTGGGACACTTTCATTTGCTTGTAATTGTCTTTTAGGACCGGCCAACTTAAAAGTGGCATAGTTGTAATTTTGTGGACTTTTTAACCTTAAAGGGAGCAAGTATAAATACTTGCTTATAGTAGGGTTTGAGGAGGCTAAAAATTTTTCAGATTTGAACATCACTTTTCATGAGAGGGCTTAGGGTTTCCGAAATCCAATTTCTTTTATCAATTTCCAAGAGTTGAAATTGTGACGAGTGCAACAAAAGGTAATTGTAAGTAGTATCAATTCCTTCTTTGTTGTGTTTTCATTTCATCACTAGTGAGTCATATCTAAGGTTGATTTGGATTTGTCTAGGTTAGATTTTTTATTGCATTTGTGATCAATTATCTTGTTATAAGATTGATTGCTTTAGTTCTTGATATCTTCATCTTCATTGGTGGCATGAATTGAAATTGTAGGAAAGATTTGAGATCATGATTTTTGGATCTTTTCTTTTGATATAATTCACGTGGATTTCACTTGTTTTATTGTTATTTGTTGAGGTTTAACCTTGTTGGATTGTGATTGCATCTTTGGACCTTTAGATTTTCATCAAAATTCTAATAAGATTCACACAATTTCCATTCTAATTGGACCGATTTTGTATGTGAGTTGGGGTATGTTTCTTTGATTCATTTGATTGTGCTTAGACCTTGGTTTTGAGCACATCATCTTTTGGTATTAGAGCATCATCATATTTGGATCTAAGATTGATTACTTCCTAATTGAAGAATTGGTTACATTCATTGGAAATTGACGCCATTGTTCATGAGATTAAGACTAGTTTGATTGATAATATTTGATTGTCTTTCAAATTGGTTTTGTATGTGCTTAATCTTGGTTTTAGGCACATTATCTTTTGGTATCAGAGCTTGAGGTTAAGAGAAGGGAATTTTCGTGATCTTCACTTTCAATTAGGGTTCTTCATTTCTTTTAATCCAAGATTATATGTGTGTGGAGGATTGAGTTACTTAATTGTTTGATTGGGGAGTTGAATTTGTTGTTTATTGAAGTGGAATTGGAAATCTTGTTGTAGCTCATGTGTTTTTGAGAACACCATGAGTAGAAGGTCATATATGTGTGTGTATGTATGTATAGCGTATTGTGTGTGTTGATTAAAGGAGTTACAACGCAGTGTCCTTGAGTTTGTCGTGAGGAAGAGTTGTGTTTCTTTGTGATCACTTGGAAAAAGTCGAAAATTTGAAAACAAAGAAGGGCAAAAGGAGAGTTGATGATTTCGGGATTGTAGTTTGAATTTTGAAAGCAAAGAAGAGTGAATGGAGTGTTGATGATTTTGGAATTGTGATTGTCTTTTATAATTTTCAGATTTGAACTTTTATGGGAAAAAGGAAATCATTTGAATTCAAACACATTCCATTAACTTGAAGTAGTTATTGAGTGGTATTGAATATATTTCATTTCAATTTGAAATTTGATTATTACCACTTGTGGAAAGTTGCATTAAGGAGTGCTACTTGAATTGTTGCCGTGTTGTATATGTTTGAGTTGCAGTGTAAGGGGAGTGTATTGAGTTGTTAGAGTTGTCTATGTTGAGTGAAGGGTAATTTGCACCGTGAAGTGTTATGAGTGAAGTGGTGTTAAGTGATCTTGAAGTGGACATGAGGAGTAAGAGTGTTGATCCTTTGTGATCAATTGAAGAAGTGTGAATTGTGTAATGTATTTTCGGAAGTGAGGAATAGTAAATTGTAATTTTCAGATTTGAATTCAAAATTAAAGTGTGAATTAAGAAGTCAATTTGAAAATTGAAAACACACATTAAGTCATAATTTAATTGTGTGTCATTTGAATTTGAAATAACTTCTTACCATTTGTGGAATTGTGCACTTATTGAATTCCATTTTTGAATTTGAAAGTTGAGATGCCTTTTTTGTGTTGGAGTTGCGGTTTGATATTTGTGTGGAAGTGGGGAAAAGTGTATTGTGGCTTGAGGAGGAATTGTATGTAGTGTTGTATGTTTTATTTTGTTTTGTAAGTTTAGTAAAGAGTGTTAACATTTGGTGTTAGTTGTTGTGTGTGTTGTCAAGCTACTTGTTGTTGGTGGTGTGAACATTGTTGAACTGTGAGCAAAGGGGAAGTTGTATGGTGGTGAATGGTGTGTTGTGTATGTGTTTAATTGCTGCCAATTGTGTATTTAAGTGGTGAGAAGTCAAGGTTAGAAAAAGGAAAGTGAGTAGTAGAATTTGAAATTCAAACAAGTCATTAAAGTGTGAAAGTAATTGAACTAGTTACTTAAACACTTATTGTTGAATTTAATTCTATCTACTTGAAAGTAGTTTAGTGTACTTCATTTGTGGCTTGGTTGTATACTTGAACCTCAGAAGTGTGAAGATAATTATTTTATTGTTGGATTTGAGCATAATCATGTCTAGTGAAATGTTTCATTATGCTAATGTATTGCGCCGGATATTGACTACATTTAGCACTAAGGATGACGAACATTGGGAAAACTTGTTCCATACTTCTTGTAGGGTACAAGGAAATTTATGTATCCTTATAGTTGATGGTGGTAGTTATACTAATGTGGTAGCAGCATCGTTTGTGATACGAATCATGCCAACCCGTGACGAAACCCAATACCAATACGTTTAGAAATTCGTTGCCTAAGACGCCCAAACACCTAAAGTGGAAACCGTGACCCGTTGTCTATAAGCGAGACAAGAACCTTGGTATAAAAACGAAGACGCCACAATCGGGATGAAAGACCGATTGATAAGTCGGGATGAACACCACGGAAATCAATCCGATAAGTTCGATTTAGTTCTTGAAGAACCAAGAGAGGTGCCTCTCAAAAGTGTTTAATGTTCAAAGATGTATATCTTCCATTGTTCTAAACCTTAGGAGCTTTTATACTTAGGTTACAATTCGTGTAAAACAAGTCCAAAACGACGTAGTTTAGATAAGTGGCGTAAAAACGCGAAAATAGAACAAGCTGGCCGGCAGAGGATACACGGCCGTGTACACGCCTGTGTACTTTGGCTGTGTACCTTTCTGTGCAACTTCTAGTAACATACACGCCCGTGTACTTTAGCCGTGTATCTTTCTGTGTAACTTCTGGCAACATACACGCCCGTGTACTTTGGCCGTGTATCTTTCTGTGCAACTTCTGGCAACATACACGCCCGTGTACTTTAGCCGTGTATCTTTCTGTGGATTTGCTTGACTCCATACACGGCCATGCCTTGAAAATACACGCCCTCTTCAACCCGTGTCCAGTATAACTTATACAAAAGCAGGGGTCTTCCCATGGTTGTTCCAATCCGTTCCAACTTCATGATTGCTCCAATCCTTTCCAGCTTCATGGATAACCTTTATCAACCTATTAAGTGCTTCCTTGAATCATTTTGCTCGATTTCTTGTGATCGGTCCAGGCGGCACTTCAAGAGGATCCACATTTCTTCTTCCAGCTTGGCTCTCATCATGGATCTCATCATTGCCCTCCTCTTGAAAAGGATTTGTCCTCAAATCATTGCCTGCATCAAATGGACTTAACTTAGTAACATTAAACATGACACTTACTGGATACTCACCTAGTAGATCTTTCTTGTATGCATTATCATTGATGTACTCAAGAATTTGAATTAGTTCATCGCCTCTAGGAAGTAATTTTGATCTACGCTGTATGGGAATCCGCTCTTTGCGCATGTGAACCCAAATCCAATCTCCAGGTTCAAAAACAGCTTGTCGACAACCCTTGTTGGCTTGTCTCACATACTGCTCCGTTCTTCGCTCAATGTTTAGCCTTCTCACGAAATTTGCCTTAGAATCAGCTTCAAAACTCACAAACTTGTTAAGTTGTAATGGCAATAAATAATTAGGAACCAATGGGTTAAAATCATACACAATCTCAAATCGTGAACAATGAATAATGCTATTTAAAGCCCTATTACATGCAAACTCCACAAATGGTAGATAATCCTTCCAAGTCCTAATGTTCTTCTCTATGATAGCCCCTAACAATTGAATTAACGTCCTATTAACCACCTCAATGATAGCCCCTAACAATTGAATTAACGTCCTATTAACCACCTCAATTTGCCCATCAGTTTGTGGGTGACGGATAGTAAAAAACATCCATTTAGTTCCCAACTTTTCCCACAAGACTCCAAAAATGACTAAAAAATTTCTCATCTCGAACACTAACAATGCTTCTAGGTATACCATGCGGATACACTACCTCTCTAAAGAACAAATCAACAATGTGTATAGCATGATCAGTTTTATGACAAGGACTGAAATGAACCATTTTAGAAATCCTATCCACAACCACAAAAATAGAATCTTGACCATGCCTAGGCTTAGAAAATCCTAACACAAAATCTATAGACATGTCTATCCAAGGCTCATGAGGAATGACACTATACTCATATAACCAATCTAAGAAGTCATCTAAGCAAGGAATAGTATGACGATACTTTACCATGATGTTGTTGCTGGCGCGGCAGTTAACACGCATTCTCCATGTCCCATCCTTCTTAGGTACCAAAATCACAGGCACTGCACATGGACTCATGCTCTCCCTCACGTACCCCTTCTCCATTAATTCTTCAACCTGCCTTTGGAGTTCCTTTGCTTCCTCCGGGGTGTTCCTGTAAGCTAGCTTGTTTGGAATCGATGCTTCGGGTACAAGGTTAATCTGGTGCTCAATACCACGAACAGGTGGTAATCCCTTTGGAATCTCCTCAAGAAAGACATCTTCAAAGTCCTGCACAAAAGACACAACCACACTAGTCAAAGAGTTAGATAATTCGTTAGTAGTCAAACATGTTTCCTTAAAAACCAGAAACAACATAGGTTGCTTCATCACTAACGCTCTGCTCACTACACTCACTCTTGCCACACAACTCTCCTTTTGCATGGCTGCCCTCTCCTTTTCACTCACCACCAAAGTTGATTCCCCTTCAACTTGGCCTCTCACACTCTTTCCAGCCTTCCTCTCCTTTTCCTTTTGATCTTGACTTTTATATTCCTTTTTCTTCTCATTGTCTTTTGCTCTCTCACTCTCACTCTGCTTTTCACTCACCTTATGTTTTGCAAAAGACTGTCGTAGCTGCAATTGATCCTCATACACCTGCTCAGGTGTTAACAGTTTAAGATTAAAGCTTTTCCCTTGGTGAACAAGCGTATACTTGTTAGAAAAGCCATCATGAACAGCCTTCCTATCAAATTGCCATGGCCTCCCCAACAACACATGACATGCTTGCATTGGCACTACATCGCATAACACCTCATCCTCATATCTACCAATGCGAAAACCAATCAAGGCTTGCTTACTCACCTTAGTCTCACCACTATCATTCAACCACTACAATTTATATGGACTAGGGTGTCTAACAGTTTTGAGCCCCAGCCTCTCAACAATAAAATTGCTCACTACATTGGTGCGACTTCCCCCATCAATAATCAAACTACAAATGTGATCTCCTAGATAACATCTAGTATGAAATATATTCTCTCTTGTCCTATCTTCTCTATCTTCCTAATCTCTAGTTACTCTGTTCCGCCCAGTATAACCTCTATAACTCCCAACAGAAGGCTCATAAAAATCATCATCCAACATTTTATCTCCATTACTCGATACTCTCCTAGAACGACTCTCCCTCTTACACCCTTTGAATACGTTTGTGGATTGCTCTAGTTTTTGCTCTACCGTCTCATGAATTTGTTCCATTCCCTCTTGGAACATCCTCTCCATTTCTCCCCTCATCGCCTCAATTACTAACCTAGCATCAAACCTCCCCCTCTCACCTTCAGGAGAATGTTGTCTCGACATAGTTCCTACAGAAAAGATTAGTACAACACAAATATATATATGATCAAACCTCAAGATACACTCCCTTACGTGTTTCGCTCAAATGATGATATCACACAGTCACTCGTGTATTCTCACAAACAACGATGATATCACTAGCCAATTTCCTCTCCTCAATTGTCTTGGAACTAACCCAAACAACACCAATTTCCTTCTATAGAATTCAAAACAACTCTAGGGTTCGTAAATTTTCCTCTATTTTTCTATTCGATTTTTTTTTTTTTGGGTTGTTGCTCTTGATCACGTTTTTCTTTTCTCTTCTTTTTTTTTTTTGGTCGTGATTTTTACTCTTTTTTTTTTTTTTTGCTAACAATCGGCTAGGCGATATTACACTATCAAAAGACAATCAATACTATGAAATTGAAAACGATTATTGATATGAACGATTGGAGTTAGGGTTTTTGATATTACCTTCCTCAACCGAACTTGACGTTTTGACAAACCTAAGCTCTGATACCAAACTGATACAAACCACGCCAACCCGTGACGAAACCCAATACCAATACGTTTGGAAATTCGTTGCCTAAAACGCCCAAAAACCTAAAGTGGAAACCGCGACCTGTTGTCTATAAGCGAGACAAGAACCTTGGTATAAAAACAAAGACGCCACAATCGGGATGAAAGACCGATTGATAAGTCGGGATGAACGCCACGAAAATCAATCCGATAAGTTCGATTTAGTTCTTGAAGAACCAAGAGAGGTGCCTCTCAAAAGTGTTTAATGTTCAAAGATGTATATCTTCTATTGTTCTAAACCTTAGGAGCTTTTATACTAGGGTTGCAATTCGTGTAAAACAAGTCCAAAACGACGTAGTTTAGATAAGTGGCGTAAAAACGCGAAAACAGAACAAGCTGGCCGGCAGGGGATACACGGCCGTATACACGCCCGTGTAGTTTAGCCGTGTACCTTTCTGTGCAACTTCTGGCAACATACACGCCCGTGTACTTTAACCGTGTATCTTTTTGTGCAACTTCTGGCAACATACATGCCCGTGTATCTTTTTGTGGATTTGTTTGACTCCATACACGGCCGTGCCTTGAAAATACACGCCCTCTTCAACCCGTGTCCAGTATAACTTGTACAAAAGCAAGGGTCTTCCCATGGTTGTTCCAATCCGTTCCAACTTCATGATTGCTCCAATCCTTTCTGGCTTCATGGACAACCTTTATCAACCTGTTAAGTGCTTCCTTGAATCATTTTGCTCGATTTCTTGTGATCGGTCTAAGCGGCACTTCAAGAGGATCCACATTTCTTCTTCCGGCTTGGCTCTTATCATGGATCTCATCAGTTTGTATCAAAACTAAAACTTGCTACTACTTCACATCCTGAACCATATACATTGCATTGGCTTAGTGATAAGGGGAGTTTGCATGTGACCCAAAGAGCTAGGGTACCTTTCAGTGTAGGTGATAAAAACTATGATGAAATCGAGTGTGATATTTTACCTTTGTGTACATCCCATATATTACTTGGCAGGCCTTGGTAATATGACAAAAGGGTCTTACATGATGGCTTTAGGAATACTTATGTATTCCAAAAGGAGGGAAAACGAATTATTCTGAATCTGATGTCGCCTTCAGAGGTTCAAAGGGTTCAGCAACAAATCAGTAGACCATCAGTGGGTCATAAGCAGTTGAGCCAACCCTTAAAGCACAAAATTTGTCAAACACAAATGTGTAAACCATTAGAGGATCCTAATGATCATAGTCAGATGAGCAGACTACCAGAGGACCAAACTATTCAGAGGCAGTTGTGTTCACATTCAAAGGTACTAGAGGCTCATGAGAAGTTAAGTAAACCATTGGAGGATTTTGAGGGTTAAAGTTAGATGAGCCTATCATTAGAGAACCAGACTGTTTAGAGACAGTTATGTTCACCTTCAGCGGCTTCAAAGGGCAATGAGCAGTTAGGCCAACCAATAGAAGACCATGAAGATCAGCGACATACAGATGAGTTAGAAAAGGAGAAAACGGTTTCGATAGAATGGGTTAATACAAGGGTGACTTTAGTGGATAATGGAGAATTATTTGTGTTGTAGATGAGATACATCCTAGAAATAGAGGAGAGAAAACAATCACCACCTATGGTATTTTAGATTTTGGGATTCTATAGTGATATTTCTTCAGGTGACATGCTAAGAGGAAACAGTGTCTCTATTGCATTTTATCTGCCAGATTTGAGGAAATTTTTTTTTAGGCCCGAGGAGATGATATGAATCAAAATCCAACAAGACCTATCATTAGGGCAAGAACTAAAGGATTTCAAATATTGGCGATGAGGGCCCATTTTAAGCAAATCGATCCTAGAATTATTTGTTTACTAACTCCTTTTCTCATATTCAAGTATTGTATATTCCAACAAGAATGCTTATCATGCTTTACAGGGTGATGGACAAACTCACTCAGACTTAACTTGTGGGTTATCCATGAACTGACATAAACCGGCGATGAGTTAGGCCGACGAATCCTATGGAAGAGCTAGCATGATAAAGACTATTTTTATTTATAATTATTTCTATTGACTATTTATGTTGTAATCTTTCTTTTGGGAAACTTTCATTTGCTTGTAATTATCCTTTAGGACCGGCCACCTTAAAAGTGGCATAGTTGTAATTTTGTGGACTTTTTAACCCTAAAGGGAGCAAGTATAAATACTTGCTTATAGTAAGGTTTGAGGAGGCCAAACATTTTTCAGATTTGAACATCACTTTTCATGAGAGGGCTTAAGGTTTCCTAAATCCAATTTCTCTTATCAATTTTAATTTCCCAAAGTTGAAATTGTGACGAGTGCAACAAAGGGTAATTGTGAGTAGTATCAATTCTTGCTTTGTTGTGTTTTCATTTCATCACTACTGATTCATATCTAGGGTTGATTTAGATTTGTCTTGGTTAGATTTTTTATTGCATTCGTGATCAATTATCTTGTTATAAGATTGATTGCTTTAGTTCTTGATATCTTCATCTTCATTGGTAGCATGAATTGGAATTGTAGGAAGGATTTGAGATCACGGTTTTCAGACCTTTTCTTTTGATATAATTCACGTGGATTTCACTTGTTTTATTGTTATTTGTTGAGGTTTAACCTTGTTGGATTTCGATTGCATCTTTGGACCTTTGGATTTTCATCAAAATTCCAATAGGATTCACGCAATTTCTATTCTAATTGGACCGGTTTTGTATGTGAGTTGGGGTTTATTTCTTTGATTCATTTGATTGTGATTAGACCTTGGTTTTGAGCACACCATCTTTTGGTATTAGAGCATCATCATATTTGGATCTAAGATTGATTACATCCTAATTGAAGAATTGGTTACATCCATTGGAAATTGACGCCATTGTTCATGAGATTAAGACTAGTTTGATTGACATTGTTTGATTGTCTTTCAAATTGGTTTTGTATGTGCTTAATCTTGGTTTTAGGCACATCACTATATTTTGAAAAAATGAATACTGGATGAATTTCAAGATGGCTATGTAGCCTAATTTCTACCAAGATGCATAACATGCAGTTCGGATATTTTATCGGACGTATTAACTCTAGTTCACATCTATGAACCTCAAAGGTAATAGATCGATTCATAGGTTTATTGGGATGTGCCATCTTAAGCTTCACCTTGTGCTTCATTTCCTTTATATAATCTAACGGGATACAAAATCAAACATTTAGGAGTAAATGTTTTGTCCCCCACATGAAAGGGAAATAGTGAATCAAACATATGGTTGTAAATGGCATGACCACCACATGAATGGGAAAGGACAATAGTCCTAATGCAAAGATTTAATGGACCCCTAGTTTGGAAGATTTCACATGGACAATAAATATTACACATGTATATCATTTGAAATGAGGGGAAAAAAAAAAAGAAATCATATATGTATCTCGTATCACTCATCCCTTTTCATACTCTTACACTTTATTTGTCAAGTGGCTATGGCTTCACCAATTTTACTCAATAACAATTTATAATCTTAAATTAAATCAGTATTGGCTAGCCACACTTGCCATCCTCATCCCCCAAACCTCACCTTACTTTCAAAGATGATACTCAAGTCTATTACATCGTCAATGAAGTGATGTAATTAACCTATACATAATATATGTATGAACCAATTATTAAGATAGTGAGATAAATTGATTATTTGAATAGTATATGATTGATATTTTATAGTTCTTATTGATGATATACAATGCATCTAAATCACAAAGCATCATTTGAATTTACCACCTCTAACTAATATTTTAAGGAACAATGGTAGGCTATTTTTTGGATATGTGAGATGTGTGCAAAAGTCATAAATGAAATTGCAAGCATGTTCATGCCATGGGTGGAACCGAATAAACTTGGATCAATTGGTTTATGTTTCTGGGGATGGAATATATATATGATAGAAAAATAAAGGGTAAATTATTGATGTGAGGCAAGTGTACCTATCAAGTTTTGTAATATAGTGTATAGAAATATGGACATTGTCTTATAGAGATTTTGAGTACTAATACTAACCTACACTCTATTATCTAGCTAGTAAATTATGGAATTAGAATGAATGATGAAAAAAAAAACTATAATGAAATATTAACTAAAGAACTAAGATTTTGTGGATAAACAAAAAATCAAATCAATTAAAATTAACTTCAAGTCTGTAAAACTAGTATCTAAACGTTACTTCTCTTAGGTGTTATTATGTGACATTAATAATGAGTATTCAATTTCTTCTTACAATTCATTAACCGGGAGAATCCCTAATTTAGTCTAATAACTTTCTCAAGATTATTAAACCCTAATCTTCAAATTATCTATTTGAATCTCTTCACAATAGCATAACTAAACGATTGCAATAAGAACAACAAATTCCTATAAATAATTTCAATAATTCCAAAAGAATCACGTAACTTATCTCTAGGATTACATAAAACCTCTTCACACATGCAAGATCTAATTATATATCATATTTCTCAATTTTGATATACAATACCAAATAGATGAATTAATACAATGGCAATATTAAACCAATCAAAATAAAAATCAAATGCAAGAATTAATAAATGTTAGAATCCATCAAATATTATAAGAAAATCTTAAGTCATATAATAAACCTAAGCTTGACAAGTCTAAATACAAAGAAAAGTAAACACTAAACATATTGGGAATTGAATTCATCAATGATGTAATGACATGAATCATCAAAGAAATCAACAAAAACAAGTAAAAACCTTAAATTCTTGAAGTTAAAAGAAGTAGCTACCTTTTACTCTCAAAACCCTAAAGCAAAATAATATAAATATGGTCTCCTCTTTTTGTATAAAGTCCTTTTTATATAATGCATGTTAGAAGCTATTTGTTTTGAAGTCAACACAATGTCCAACATGGCCATGCTTTAGGCCATGTCCACTTCATAGCTCAAATTCATGTAAAAATTAACATTCTAGCAGTGATGGGAAAATTTTCGGCACCTTTGACACTTTCAAAACCCGATTTGGATGATGATCCAAATCGCTCATATTTTACTTTATGTCTTTTATTCTAATAAATATTTGAGAATAATCTTACAGGTATAATGATAATTCTCCATGGGATGCCAATATGTCCCACAACAACTGATGGACACAGAACATTTTCAAGGTGACAATCAAAGACCCGCTGCGATTGTTTTCTATTCCAAGGCATTGGTTCATAAAGACTTATGTTATTTTGTACCTTGTAATTGTTTTATGAACTATTTGTGATTGTATTTCGTAGACAATTATCTTGTTAGGGCTGATTGTTTATTTGAGATTGAATGCTCTTTAGTGGTGGCGTGAATTTGAGCTTGTGTGGGAAGAGAGTACATCACAGTTTTGTGCTTTTATTTTTCATCCATTTCACGTGAAATTCACTTGATCTTATTGTTGATTAGTGAAACTGATCATTAGTGGAAGTTAATTGAATCTTTGAACCATTGGATTTCATTAAAGTTCCATTAGGGTCATGCAATTTCCTAGTTGATTGAACTAGTTTGATTGTGACTTGAGGATTGCTTTTCTTGAGTCATTTGATTGTGCTTGAACTTGGTTTTGAGCACATCATCTTTCGGTATCAGAGCACATGTTAAGAGAAGGGATTGATTGTTGTTTGATTTCGTGATTAACATCTTTAATTAGGGTTGTTCAATTTTGAACCACAATTGTGTTGTTGTGTAGCTTTGAGTTTGCGAAAATTACCTTGATTGGAATTTTGATTTGCTGCTTGTTGGAGTTAGATTAGGAAGGTTGTTGTAGCTTCTTGTGATTAATTATTTCGTAGAAGGAAAGAAGAATAGAAGTGTTGTTAATTCAACAATTTTGTGAACTTAAAAGATTACCTTTGTTCTTACCGTGTCTAGCTTGTGGCGTGAGGAAAGTTGTGAGGTTTATTGTTGTGATTCCATTGTGTAATTCTGAATTGGAGAAGTGCATTTTACTGATTTGCATTGAGTTGAGTAGTAAGGAATCTATTTGAATTCAAACACATTCCATTAAGTTGTGGGAGTTAATGAGTGTTATTTGAATTTGAAATTCATTTCTTACCAATTGAGGAAGGCTTGCAATTAGTGAGGAGGTTGAAATTCAAATTGGAGTTGCTGCCTATTGTTAATTTAGGATTACATTTGTGGAAAGTGGTATATTTGTTGTGTTGATATCCTTGCTGTGGAAGTGGAAGTATTTCTTATTGTTGCCATGGGAGTTGCCTACTAAGGATTGACTTTTGGAAATTAAAAAAAAAATAAAATTGTAGCACCATGAAGTGTTGTGTGCATGTAGTGGTGTGAGTGGCGGTGTGAATTTGTTGAGTTATGTGGAGTAAGGTGCAGCACATTAAGATCAAGTGTGAGTGTGAACCATGGCTAATTAAGGAAGTTAAGTAGTGAAGTTTGAAACTCAAATATAAGCATTTAAGTGTGAAAGTTATTGAGTATTATTACTTAAACACTTGCTTAGTTGAATTCAATATCTTAACTACTTGGAAGTATCTATTTGTGCTTCAATTATTCTACTATACTTGAAGTGATAAGAAGTATTTGTTTCATTCGTGACTTGTTACACTATGGGTGTACAAGTGTGTGTGTTGTTATCCAAACGTGTTATTGTGATGTGGTGAAGTAAAGGAAGTGTGCTACAATTATTTGAGATTACATTTATACTTCAAATAAATCGCATCCACAAACATGTCAAATGATAGTGTGAATGGGGACATTGGCAATGAGGCTAATAGCTAAGTGGGTGGCAGACCAGGTCGTCGAAATACAAGTGGAAGAATTCTAGATGAGTAACTTTAGGAGCTAACCACAATTGTTGCTACATTGGCAACAAGGATTGATAAGATGGCATTGCCACCACCACCTATGGTAAACTTTCAGGCATCACCTAGAGTAACTCCTCATAATGTCCAGAGAGAAGGGGCAGTTAGAGGAAATTTGAGGAGAAGAGTAGAAGGAGATTATCATGCTCTTAGGGTAGACAGAGATGATAATTTTGAGGTTAATCCATACCCAGACAGGGAATTTAGACCACCTCGAAGACTAGAGTATGTGAAGCTACAGATGCCTTCATTTGATGGTACGGGTTCCGCCGATGATTACCTAGACCGAGAAGACCAAGTTGAGGGTCTTTTCAAGTGTTATGAGATTGATGATGACTCCAAGGTGCGTTTTGCAACTGTAGAGTTCACAGGGTATGCCACTTTGTGGTGGAAAAATATGGTGATCAGCAGGCGAAGGGATGGAGAGGCCGAAATATACACTTGGAGAGATATGAAACGAGTTTTGAGGAAGAGGTTTATACTGGAACACTACAGGCATGAGTTATTTATGTGTCTCCAGACACTGAGATAGGGGGGTAAAATAGTGGATGACTACGTACAGGAGTTTAAGACACTAGTGATCAGATGTGGATCAGTTGAACCTCCTGAACAAACCCTAGCACGTTTTGTATCTAGGTTGAAGTATGAGATAGCTTGTGTAGTTGAGCTTTAGAGATATAGTACACTTGATGAGGCTATACAGTTAGCCTTGAAAGTGGAAAGACAGAGGCAATCATATTCATTTCAGGTTACTAGGAGTAGGCCCAGCACTAATACAAAGCCCATGGGGGTTGTTGGTTAGTTGGATGGGTCAAAGAGAGCAAGTAAGCATTTCAGGATTGTAGACGAACTTATCCCTACTACAGAAAAGGAGAAAAGTGTTTCTAGGAAAGGCAAAGAGGTAGTTGGATCTGATTTGGGGCAGTTGGTACAAGGGTCAACCAGTGGGAAGATGCACCAAATTAAATGTTTCAAATGCATGGGATTTGGACACATAACTATGCAGTGTCCCAATAAAAGGGTGATGACTGTCATGGAGGGTAATGAGGAAGAGACTGTCAAGCCTATAGATTTATCGTTAGCCTTACAGGAGTATTATGATGATGAACATGCCGAAACACATAAGGATAAAAAGGGAGGAAAATACTCACCCATTAATGTGTTACACCGAGATATAACTATTTCTCCATATACCAGGGACATATAGAGGGAGAATCTATTCCACACACCTTGTCAGATTCGAGGTAACCTATGTATGCTTTTCATTGATAGTGGTAGTTGTACTAATGCCATATCTACTGCATTGGTAGAGAACTTACAATTAACCATTAACTCTCATCCTAACCCATATAAAGTGCATTAGTTGGACAATCGAGTTAGTTTGCATGTTACGCAGCGAGCAATGGTACCAATCAATATAGGAGATTAGTATAGTGATGAGATTACCTGTGATGTGCTTCTTATGTATGCCTTTCATTTACTACTAAGTCGATCATGGCTATTTGATAGAAAGGTGTTACATGATGGGTTTAGAAACACTTACATGTTTCAGAAGGATGGTATTCGAATTTTATTGATTTCTTTGTCTCCATCTAAGGTGCGATCTTTCTAGGAACTAGTCAAAAGCATATATAGTTCATCCAGACTGTCAGCCAACAAGCCATTCCAAACATCGGGTTTCAGTCCAAGAAAAGACCCTCTAGATTTGAGGGCAAATCTTTCAGAAGCCCGAAGAGATGATGGGAAAATTTTCGGCACCTTCGACACTTTCAGAACCCGATTTGGATGATGATCCAAATCGCTCATATTTTACTTTATGTCTTTTATTCTAATAAATATTTAAGAATAATCTTACAGGTACAATGATAATTCTCCATAGGATGTCAATATGTCCTACAAAAGCTGATGGACACAAAACATTTCCAGGGTGACAATCAAAGACCCGCTGCGATTGTTTTCTATTCCGAGGCATTGGTTCATGAAGACTTATGTTATTTTGTACCTTGTAATTGTTTTATGAACTATTTTTTGTTGTATTTGGTTTTGGGACACTTTTATTTCCTTGTAATTTTCATTTAGGACTAGGTACCTTAAAAGTGGCAAACTTGTAATTTTGACCACTTTCTAACCCTAGGAGTAGCAAGTATAAATACTTGCTTAGAAAAAGGTTTGAGGAAGCCATATTTTGCAGAACAAACATAGCACTTTCACGTGTGGAATTAGGGTTCATCCTTTCAAAACCTCTTATCAATTTCAACCCAAGAATTGGAATTGTGGCAAGTGCGACAAAGGGGAATTGTGAGTCATATCGATTTCATCTTTGTTGTTTGTTTATTTCTTCTCTAGTGAGTCATATCTAGGGTAGATTTGAATCTTTCTTGGACATATTTGTGATTGTATTTCGTGGACAATTATCTTGTTAAGGTTAATTGTTCATTTGAGATTAAATACTCTTTAGTGGTGGCATGAATTTGAGCTTGTGTGGGAAGAGGGTACATCACGGTTTTGTGCTTTTCTTTTTCATCCATTTCACGTGAAATTCACTTGATCTTATTGTTGAATAGTGAAATTGTTCATTAGTGGAAGTTAATTGAATCTTTGAACCATTGGATTTCATCAAAGTTCCATTAGGGTCACGCAATTTACTAGTTGATTGAACCGGTTTGATTGTGACTTGAGGATTGTTTTTCTTGAGTCATTTGATTGTGCTTAAACTTGGTTTTGAGCACATTAGGCAGACACAGCCTAAACACAGTTGTGTCTAACTACCATGTATCTTTCTATAACTCTTCAACCACAACATGACTAATAACACGACCATATTAGTTTCTCATGTAACTTTCTATAAATCTTCAACCTCAACATGACCAACCAACATGGTCATGTATAACTTCAAACCTAGATAACTTCTTCAACTTAGCTCCGAATTGAGTAAAATTAGATTAAAAAATGTGCTAAAATCAAGAGAAAAACATGTTGAATCTCACTTATAATATATATATATATATATATATATATATATATATCTAATTTAGTCCTTATCAATTACATAGACATCCCATAAAAGCTCTTGAAATTATACAGACCCCCAATATTTTCAAAGTTAGCACTTACATCTCCTAAAATAGTTGTCGAGAATTCACTTTTTATGAGTTAGCTATCTATTTGTCTCATCTTGTAGATCTAGACAATTACTTTAATATATTTAAATAACTAATGCTAAAAAAAATTATAATCCTACTTTTATTTCGGTAATTTTTCACTAATCTAATGTAATGACATAATTATTTTTCACTGATACCATTATATTTTCTTGTGAATTTTCTAAGAGCAAAGTTGGAGAAAGAAAATTAAAATAGTCCTAAAAATTTTTAAAAAACCATTGTCATATTAAAGAAAACGTTAAAGAGTAAAAAATAAAAGAGCAAAATCCTTTCATACTCAAAGACAGTATGTAATCCTTCAAGATCATTTTCATTAATGATAGTATGAAAAATTTATTTGCCTATTTTTTTTTAATTCTTATTTCTATAACCTTTGAGGTTCTTTTTAGTGGTGTAAATTATAGAAAAATATTTTGTATGTAAATATAGAAAGTGTGTATATTCCATTTTGTTGTAACTAGAAATTGATTAAGGAATGGCATTATAGTTAAACTTCATTAAGCACTAATCTTCATTTGATTAAAAATTGCATGATAGAATAAACATGGTGATTGTTATGTGCTTTAGTTGAAATAGGAAGAGACTTGTGATGAAATTGATATTTCAATCTTTGTTTGGTTGCAATTCTACTATAGGAATCAAGAAAAATAAGTAGAAAGAAACCTTCTTACTCATCTATATTCATCAACACCAATGGTTGTCCTTACCTATTTTTGTTACAAAGATGTTTTTCCATCACCCTTCCTATATGTAACTTTACCACTTCTCTTTAGTGTTGTTATTAGGTTTTGCTTCTCTAATATGGTTGCCAACCACCCCTTGCCTTTAGATGGTTAGTTACATTCTCATGTTTGTTCTTTTGTTTTTTATTTACTCCAAATAATCGATTCTAGAAGCTAAATATCCTTCAGCTATTGAATAAGGTTATATTGCCTTTGCTTTGTAACTTTCCATGTGTATTGAAGTATATTTAGCTTAGGGAAAAGATTAGAAACTATAATCCCCCTTTCAAATGTAAAACCGTAGAGCTTACCTTTCCTTTATAACTTGTAAATGGAAGCTTTTGGAAAGAAATAAATGAAGATCAGAAATTGAGGATCCCTTGCATTTCTGGATACATGAGATAAGGATCTAGTTAAGTATATTTTGGATGCATCTCATGCTCCTTAAATGGTGGAAAGGTGTGGATTTCAAATAGACCTTTTAGGAGTAGAAGAATTGGAAGGAAGTGCAAGACAAACCTAAGAACCTCAAATCGTGACTAAAATCTAAACATACCAAAATATCCTTAGAAAAATTATTCAATTAAAAATCTTAAAGGAAAAACACAAAAAAGTACCAAGTAAAAGAGAATAGTCCAATTGAAGCATTGAAAAAGGACATCCCAAGAGCTGGTCCTAAACTCTGGAATTTCCAGCTAGAAACAAAGGATAGACATGCCATTTGAGAGTCCCAAACATTCTCTAAATGGTTATGGTTGATTCATTTAGGTTAGAAGATCAAATTAGATCAAAAAGAGCCTTAAACCAAACACATACCGGGCTCAACTAAACTATTCAAGCACTAGCACCATATTCTAAAGTCTAAATGACCAAAAGACTTTGGAAATGGAAAGAACATTTGAAACCCTTTAAAATGACTATAACTACGTGAAAAATGGATTTAAAATGAAAAAGTTACAAAAGAAAATACTAAAAGCTTTAGAATTAAGAAAACCAACAAAACTAGCTAAACTAATATAAGTTAATTTTGACCTAAACTTATAAAGATATTTTGTCTTAATAGGTGACACAGTATTTGAGGATGACCTACCACCTAACTACTATGATTAGGGACTACATGACTAAGTGAGTGATAATCTAATGATTACTATTCCTTGCTTGTGCTTGTAGTTAACACACCCGTATGTTTGTAAATACCTTATATGTGAATTTAGATTTGTATGTGGGGGTTAATTAGGTTCCTGTATGTGCTTGAATGTTATGATTGAATGCTAATTTACAATAACTATACCCAGCTAATTGATAATTGCTTTCCTCTGCATTTATATTGTAGAAATTGCGATTGTTTGTTTAAATTACCGTGAATGCCAAATAAATGGACTTAAGACTATTTGACCTTAAACAAAATGAATCATGTATCATGGAGTCCTACATGTAAGAAGGTTGTCGACATCACGCGATGGTATGGAAAGGCCCCATGGAGGCCTGATGTGCCTAAATCCACTTAGAAGCATAATTAAAAGACTCAAGAAAAACAATTCTCAAATCAACAACAAATTGGCTCCAAAAGGGCTAAAATTCACATGAACCCTAATGAAGATACAAGGAAATCCAAATGTTCAATGTTGCAATTGTGAAACCTCAATGATAATATCTTCTAACAACACCCTAATCACATATAATCCACGAAAATAATCCACAAATTCAAAAGAAAGCTTCAATTCTAAGGATTCCTTTCCACAAGTGAATTTCATGTTTCAAGTGGAATTCATCAAGTATGATTCGAATTCAATTGTAAGGAACCTTAATTAAACACAAGAATTCGACAACAATTAGAAGCAAATATGTCCAAGAACTATCTCAATTCAACCCTAGATATGACACACTAGAGAAGAAAAGAAATCACAACAAAATGAAATTGATACAACTCACAATTTCAAGGTGTTACACTCGCCACAATTTCAACTCTTGAGATTGAAATTGATAAGAGTCTAATGACAATTAAGAAACCTAATTCTCACATGAAGAAGAAGTTTATAATCTGCAAAATATGGCCTCCTCAAACCCTCTCTTAAGCAAGTATTTATACTTGCTAATCCTAGGGTTAAAAAGTGCTCAAAATTACAAGTTTGTTACTTTTAAGGTGGCTAACCCTAAATGAAAATTACAAAGAAATAAAAGTGTCCAAAACCAAAATACAACCAAAATAGTTCATAAAAAAATTACAAGATACAAAATAACATAGTCTTCATGATCCAACACCTCGGAATAGAAAAACAATCGCAACGGGTCTTTGATTGTCATCCTGAAAAATGTTCTGTGTCCAATGGGAGTTGTAGGACATATTGGCATCCCATGGAGAATTATATTTGCACCTGTAAGATTATTCTCAAATTTTATTAGAAATAAAGACATAAGGTAAAATATGAGCAATTTGGATCATCATCTAAATCGGGTTCTAAAAAGGTTGACAGTGTTATAAATTTTCCCATCAAGGCCACACTCCATGGGCATACCTTGTCATAACCATTGGGAACTAAACGGAGCCCGGGAAATGCCGCCTTCTGATTGAGGCCTAGGGACTTCCTCCTCTAGGGATTCATTGCTTAGGGGTTATTAACTTGTGAGCCATTCTCGATCTATACCCTATGGAAGGGTTGAATATGTATATATGCATTTTCAAAACTACGGAAGTATATTTCAAAAGTATATATAGACTATATGAATTATTTCAAGAGATAGCTTAGGGTCACTAGAGTCTAAAGCTAGCATGTAGTTCGTGATTTCCCAACCCTTGGCAATGGAAGGCATAAATCTTTGCTATATGCAAAGTCTGGTAAATTGTGTATATTGTTACATTCATGTGATTGCTCATGCATGGCATATGTGTGAATTAAATGACTTGCTATCGTTTTCTTGTTAGTTCAGTAAGAGGATTTAGCTCACTAAGCCTTATAACTTACATCCCTATAGACTTCCTTTATTGCAGGCACCACCCATCTAGTTAGAGCTTAGTGACTAGATGCTAGAGGTTAGTACGAGATGCTAGGGAGCTATGAAGGAGTAAAGTAGAGAGATCACTTTTATAAATGCATTTAGTCTAAGTTCTTATTTTAAATTTCATTTGCTTAGCCTGGACTAATATGTAGAAGGATTATAAATCCTTGAACTTATAATTATATACCTATGGACTGTACAAACACTACTACTTTGAATTATTGTATCTATATCTTTGTATTTCTTGAAATATGTTAAACCCTGATTTAGGAATTTTGGATGTGAGTACATTTTGGTTGGTTCATCTCTAGTCTCTATCAACTTCATATGTGGTTTTGCAGAAATCTTTTTTGAACTTTTTTTCCTGATATTTAATATAATTATAGACTTAAAACGGTCAGATATTATTATAGCAATTTTAGGAGGTTATAGTTACCCATGATTTCTAGTAGCAACTAATGGGGAGGCAAAGTTTACAACAAATGGTCAATAGTGGCAATTAATCATCACGAAAAATATTATCGGAAAAAAAAAATTTTACTCATTTTTCATTGATATTTTTTTATTATTGCTAACCATCATCACAATAGTTGGTCACTATCATTATTGCCTTCTATCGACATTTATGATTACAACTCACTAATGCCTATAATCTTTTGAAATTTTATTGCAATCATAATATTTGTCAACTGCAAAGTTTAAATTGTATAAGTTATCAAAAAAAAGCAAAATTTATTATTCTTATTTTTTTGTGAAACAAATCACCCCATAAATATTCAATTATTTTTGTAGACTTTGATGGAATGTGTGTTCATTGCAATTTGCATTGTTCTTTTCTAATAGCATGCTTGCTTGATACGAGCTAAAGGCACGAAAAGGTACACATATAAAATTACATTTTTGTCTTTTGAGGCTTCGGAGAGTGATGATCCGATAAGATTGGATATTTTGTAGACATTTTGACATTATTTTAATTTACATAACGGGCTAAAATATGAAAAGAAAGAACTTCCTCAATATGAATTCAAACTTTGACGATTTTATTTTAGTTTTGTGACTCCAAACAATAATCAATATCATGCTAAAAGTTTTTTAGGACATTTTCAATCATATGTAAAATATATCATTACTTTTAAAAAATGAATGACCTAAAGGAGGATTGTGCATGCCTACAAAAGAAAATTGATAAGTCCAAAAAAAAAAAAAAAAAAACTATCTAATAATGAATTTTCTTATGTAAGACTCAACATCCTCTTGAACAATTTATATGATTTTTACATGTCTATCAGATTCTTGATGAAAATTAGGAAAGTTCTTCAAAAAAAATACAACATCCAGAGATAAGATGCAAATATATTGCTAGTGAAGAAATACTCAAAATTCAAAATGTTGGATAATATCCTATAATGATCAAAATGCACTCGACTATAATCATGAGCGACCCCCACATAGGTCCTTCACTCTTGAAACTTGCATCAAAAACCTTCTAATGGGTTCAATCTAAGTGGGTGGAAAGAATTTTGGCATTTGACTCTCCTATCCCTAACTTACTTAAAGTAGGAATCTCGCCATATAATTAATTGGGTTTATGTAGGATCATATGTACTTCATTTAATAAAAAAATCAGTAACACTATAACATAACTTCACATTCTCAAAAGATTAAGAAAATAAAAATGTTAAGGTAGATTTTGAAATTAACCCATATTATATATCAATGAACTATATTATTTATTAGCTTGATAGCAATATATATTTTTCAATAAATGGATGAATACATATTATAATTCTTATGTAAAATGCTTGTACGTGGGACAAAGGATTCTAGAAGATAGATCTTCCCTAAAGGCAAAGCAGCTAGAAGACCTTTTGACTCTTCAATATGAGTTAGCTTGCGTTAACTAGCATTAACTAGGCATATATATAGAGTTTTTAATCTATAATTGTAGGATGTAGACAATTGGATTTGTCAGTATGTTTGTGAGGAAATCATCAACAACATATTAATTTTGCGGTGGCTAGTTGCTTGAAAAGTGGCATATATTTTCAATCAATGCTAGCTATTGATAGATAAGTTTCTCTTCTAAAGTCTAGTACTTTATAGATATATATTATATTAAATACATGAAGCACGACATATATATTTACATTTCATAATGGTTGGTATACAGCACATGGTGTACTACATATATATATATAAATATATTAACATAGTAATTTATCTCATGCTTGTATCATTTTGAAAAAGTGTGATAGGAACGTATTTATTCACCTTATGATGAAGTGTACAAGTTTCATACACCTCCATTGGAACATTTTGCAAATGAATAGATATGCAAAAAAGAGACCAAACCAATTCAATTAATTACTGAAAGAAATCTATGGGATCTAGTTGTTTAGAATTTTATAATGGTGTCTCTTTTTAGAAAAAAAAATGAAAGAAATTGATTGAAAAATGATTAATAATGAAATTTCATTGATTGAATCTGTTTTCAAATAAGTTATTACATCATTAGAGAACCTAACAAGAGTAAAAGTTAAGAAATTAACTAAAGAAAATGCAAAAGAAAAGACTATTTATCTTAATAACTCTCCATATTAAAAGTATGGCACATAACAAAATGGGTCTACGCCCATTGGAAAATTCTTTTTCTATATGTCACATTCTTAATAGAAAGAGTTGTTAAAATAAGTAGAAAAAAAAGACTACATAACTTTTACCTAAAAATGCAAGGTTAAGTTGAGTAAGATTGATTTGCTACAACTTAGCTTTAATGGACAAAATAATTATCAAGCATATATTGTAACAGGGAAACAATAATAAGGTCACCACTGGATTTATAGAACCTTATAGACAATATAATATTTAATTAAATTTTTTGGTCATAGGGATAACAACCTAATGGCAGTTTTATTGATAAGATTAACAAGGTATGCTTTACAATGGCCTCCTTTGCATTACTAGTTAAATAGCGGTTTTATTGCCCTATTGATAGTCATATCTTGCCAATTCAAAAAAAGTCAACAAATACTTTTTAGTAAAATCCTTTTATTATGATACTTCACCAAAAAGTAACTTCATAAAAAAGTGTAAAAATTTTCATTTTGGTTGTTAGTAACTGCCCACAAGACGTACGTAACATTTTCCATCTATAATAAGATTAACAGCAAAAACATAATGCATATATTGATAATTGTGGCAACATACGGATGAACATGAATAAGAAGAAACAGAGTCAACAAGGTTCATATGTACGAGGCTTTTCTAGCTATTGGTCTCAATCAGCATTTACACAGAGCATGGCATCTGCATTAGTCCATGAAGGGAAAGTCGAAAGAGAGGAAAGAGTGAAAAGAGGGGTGAATCAAATAATCTTGCATTGCCATTATCTTCAAATTACACAAAACATTTACTTCTTAAAGTTGACGAGATACAAATAAAGCTAAATAAAGTTGCTGACGGAAAAAAAGAAAAAAGACATTTGACAGGAGCCAAAGCCATATAACAGTCATCTATACATCCAGACCGATCCTCTCAACCAACCTTACCATAGCCGGCGTTTGTCGCGCCCCATCACTGCAGCCGCAACTATTATCCCAACTGCACCACCCACCGTATTATAGCCAGTCCAATACTTGTGTATGACAAATGGTTAAAAAAAAGGTATAAAATAGGGTTGGTAATCTAGTACCCAAGTCACCAAGTCAAATACAACATATTACAACTGTAGACGGGTTGCATGGGCATAACTAGTTGAACACAATTAATAATTGGGTTAAGCTTGTTCAATCCCCGATTATAAATGTGAGGTCCGAGTTCAACAGCTAGACTTATTTACAGGCTCACTAATTCTTTTTCATATTGAGGCTTCTTAGTTTTTCATTGAAGTTTTAAAATTAAGTTCCAACCTAACTCTAGTAGAGATCTCCTGCTATTAATATAGGATGTTATGTATTATCCATAATTTGTCGATAGCAAGTATTGAGAGTGCGATGGACCTCTCTTGCTCTATTGATCAGTGAATTTTAGCGTCGGTTTATGGTTTTCTCCTACTCCTAAATGAAATAGCTTTTTAGGTAATGCTTTAAGTTCCTTAAATGTTTTCATCATATTTATTGTTAGTCTCTAGCATTAAAGTTTGCTGATTAACATTTGTAATTTCATAATCATTTCCGAAGAAGAAATTAAATGCATCGTCCAGTTGCAATAAGTAGTACTGTTAGCGTTCAATGAAGTGCACGTTTTTACATTTACATCGAACCTATTGAATTTTTGCACAATTGAAGCAATACGAACCCCATTAGCTACTTTTGGCTCAGTGAAAAGTCATTCAGACTTCACCTTCAAAATCTTACTCGTCAAGCTAACGACTTCCGAGAGTGAAAATGGGGGCTACATGCGTACTTCAAGGTATATATGCTAGGGTTCATCCGTGTTATTCAAGAAAAAGCATCTTTTCTTGATTGATTTTCTCCACTTCTCAGTAGTCACCTCCAAAAGCACGGACATATATGGCCAACAAAAGATGGAAGAACCCGGTAGAGAATAGAATATATAGGCAATAAAGGGATATAAAAAGTTCCATCATGAAAAATGATAGCAATCTAGCTTTCAAACATTTCTCATAGATTATCCACGGCATATGCCATTTCTTGCATGGTTTATTCCTTTGCAACCCTGAGACATAAATTATGCCTCTCAAGAACAATGCACAACCCAGAAATCTCGGCAAGCACCAAAGCATAACTATAAGCTTAAATCAAATTCTGGTAGCATGTAGGGCATCTCTCGCTTGGCATGTAATGGAAATTTGGCTCTATACAAAAAATCTGCTTTCGTCCAATCCAATGACATGCCAAATGAGGCTTTTCAAGTTATCGGAGATTTATATTAAGGCGAACAAACACAAGTTAGTTCCTCTCCATCAACTTTGGATGTGTTTTTCCGGAAACATTTTTTCAAACTTCTTCCAATATTTTTTATAATCAGTCTTAAATATTATTATAGAAAATTTAAAAGTTTATAGTTACTAGTGACATTTAAGGGAATTTTTATTTTATATTTATTCAAAAGTATATATTTAAATTTTATAATCATAATATAGTAAATATGTATATATATTGACTTAATTTATGTAATATGCTAGATTGAGTAACAAATTGGTTGTATTATACATTTGATTTTTTTTGTTGTTGTTGTTTAAATATGGACTTTATCAATCTCTTATGATATTAATATGTGTTATTATTAAATATATTTAGTATTGCTTATATAAGATTACATGTTAAGCAAGTATACCTTTTTAGAAAACAAAATATGATTCAATCCACAAACCAAACCGAATCAAACTGACATTTTATGGTTTAGAAAAGTTCCAAAATTGAACTATATGGTTTGGTTCGAATTGTTAAAAAACTAAACTATATTTTTATAATTTGGTTTGGTTTAGAAAAAAAAAAAAGCCAAACCAAACTGAACCATGCCCACCTATAGAGGACAGTGTGATCAATGCATAAGCAGAGGTTTTAAGAGGCAGTAGCACATTGACTACATGGTTTTATACTTGGGCTAGTCTAGGTTTTATGGAGGGAGGGCAGGATGAGAGAATGGTGAGAGAATGGCAATGGAATCTTATAAGGCCATCTCCATTGCTAAGAACCTAATCTAAATTTGGATTTCTAGATATCATGCTAATATCTTAAGGAGCTTTCTCCTTCAGAAAACTCTTTGCTTTATTTCTAATGTTCCTAAAAGAAGATTATTAAAATTTATTTATATCTCTTATGGGATCTACAATATAGAAATTATACAAAATTAACAATAAAGGGATAAAAGAGCACTTTTTGGGCCATTATCAAAGGGCCAAAAAGGTGATAACCCAGCTATAATAAAGAAAGACCCCTACATAAAGTCTTTCACTAACTTGCGCTTAAAACCTTCTAATGGGTTCAATCTACATAGGTGGAAAGGATTGTGACATTTGAGCCACCTATCCTTAACTCACTTGATATAGGAGTCTCATCATATAATTGGATTTATGTACAATCATATGTATTTGATTAACAAAAAATCAGTACTGCTATAACACAATTGCACATTTCGAAGGATTAAGGAAATAAAAATGTCATGACAAAATTTGAAATTAACCCATATTATATATCAATGAACTATATTATTTATTAGCTTGATAGCAACATATTTTTCAATATAGGCATAAATACATATTATAATTTTCTTGTAAAATGCATGCATACGGGACAAAAGACTCTATAAGAGAGATCTTTTGCAAAGGCAATGTAGCTAGAAGTCCTCTTGTTAGGTTTGTTGACTAGCATTACTTTGCCATATATATAGAGTTTTTACTTAATGCTTAGAGGATGCAGACAATTGGATCTATCATTTTGTCTATAAGGAAATCTTCAATAACATATGAATTTTGTGGTGGCTAGTTACTTGATAAGTGGCATGTATTTTTAGTTGATGCCACCTACAGATAGATGGGTTTCTCCTTTACAGTCTAAAGTCTAGTACTAGTATATTATTTTATAGTAATAATGCATGAAGCATATCATATTTACATTTCAAATAGTTGGTACACAGCACATAGTTGTAGTACATAAATATGTTAACATACTAATTTATCTTATTTGTGTATCAATATGAAAAAGTGTGATAGGGACATATTTATTCACATTATGATATAGTATGCAAGTTGTACATACTTCCACTGGAGCATTTTGCAAATGCATGGATGTACGAAGCTAGAAGATACCACACCAATTTAATCAATTGTTGAAAGAAACCTATTGGATCTAATGAAAAAATGTTTAGAATTTTATAATTGTGTCTTTCTAAATTGTTTTTTAAAGAAACCAATTGAAAAATGATTAATAATGGACTTTCCTTGATTGAATCTATTCTTGTATAAGTTATTAGATCACTAGAGAATACAACAAGAGTAAAAGTTAAGAAATATGACTAAAGAAAATGCGAAGGAAAAGGACTTCTTATCTTAGCAATTCTCTTTACTAAGAACGTGGCACATAATAAAGTGTATCCCAATATAGGATCACTTCTTACATCTCATATTTCTAATGGAGGGAGTGTTTAATGTAGATAGTCAAAGGGACTACCTATCTTTTACTAATGCAAGGTAAAGTTGAGAAAGATTAATTTACTACAATAAATTAGCTCTAATGGTGAAAATAATTATCAAACACATATAGTAATAATACAATAATAATAAGGCCACTACTACGCATATAGCACCTTATAAACAATAAAATATATAATTTAATATGTTACTCTTAGGGATAACAACCTAATGATAGGATTAATAGGGCATACTTTTCAATGGCCTCCTTGCGTTATCAATTAAATGGTGGTTCTATGGTTGAATTGATAGTCATTTTTTTTTTATTTAACAAAGGGGAAGGAGGTTTTGAAACTAATATATCTTAATGCAAAATTAACATCCATACCATTAAGTTGTAATAGCCTTGGTAGATGGTAGTGATTTTTTTTTCAATTCAAAAAAGCATCAATAAATACTAATTACTTTGATGAAATGTTTCATTTATAAAATGTAATACATGGTTCTAAAACTTTTATGCACATATTTATATAATCATAATTATTAAGTAAACAAATAAATAAATAATATAAGAGTGAAGGCAATCATGTTAATAAGCTTAAAAGACGGGGCTGGTTTTGTCTTTTCCAGACAAGACTATATAAGTAAGACTGACCTAGGGCTTTCCTTCTTGCACATTTTGACCATTCACTATATTAGCCTAGAGCAACACAACGAGAGAGAGAGCCCCGTTAGTAAAACTTAAAGTGATCTAACAGGATATCGCAACACAACAAAAAGGTAATGATTTTGAGTTATTATAAGACTTATTCTAATAATGGAGACTCAATCATGGAATCATTTTAGTTGTTTATAGGGATTGAATTGAAGAACAAGTTAAACAAGCAAGGAATAAACCAAATTCAAGTTCCAAGTGCGAATTCAAGCCAAGTGAATATACTAGAACCTAACTTTATGTTAGCTATGGTTAAAGTAATGATAAGTTAGATTAAAAAGCATAGTAATTACGATTTAGGAGGAATTAGTATAGAAATATTAGGCTTCGTAGGACCTTACCAAGAGATACATGGCTTCCCAACGTAGCCGTGTTTCGGCTATGTAAACCTAAAGAGATACACGACCTCTCAACACGGTCATATTGCTTCCATATTGATCACGAAAGACCTACCGAGAGATTCACGACCACCCAACATGGTCGTGTTGCACCCATGTTGAAATTGAGAGATGTACGACATGTTCACATGGTCGTGTTTCGACTGTGTTGAACCAAAAACTCATTGAAAGATACATAACCTTTTGACACGGTTACATAATAATTGTGTTGAGCTACACAACCTCCAACATGGCTGTATTGAGTGATAAACAATTTCATTTTGTATTTATTTAACTCCAAATTAAACTAATTTCCACACAACGTAGATAATTAGTAAGACCTTAGATAACCTAATAGATTAAGAGAAATTAAGAGAGCTATATTATTCTTAGATTCAGTACTAAGAAGGATGTATTGATGATTATACAGATATCGACTTAGCTTAAGTTTAAGACTAGACATGCTTAAAGCTAGGATCCCAAGTATATGTTTACCTTATTTGTTGTATGTGATTGCTAGGTAGCTATTTAATGAATTATATGTGGAATAATAAAGTGATAAAGTGTTATATGAATTGATTGATGTTGCTTGTGCTTAGTTCGGCCTTAAGGCCCATAGTAGCAAATCCCTAGAGAGTACCTTGATGATTAGTATGCAGATAATTGTTATTTTAAGATTTTGTTGTTATTGAATAATGAGACTTGAAGTAACTCATTCGAGAGTCATTATTTGGTTGAAGTTATAGTAGTATAATGGTTAATGTAACGATTAGCTTTTGAAGTATTATAGAGTTTTAAAGCCTTGTCATATCGTTTTATAGTAGTTACATATACCGGATTGTGATACTTCAGGTTCTGAGGTACTACATAATACTTCACTTTAAAAAAAAGAAAAAAAATTGTAAGAACTTTTGTTTGGTTTGTTAACATTTTTTTCATTTATAATAGGATTAACAACAAAAACATAATATATTGATAATACATGTGTGCCTTTTCTAGCTGTTGGTCTTAACTAGTGTTTACTGTGCATGGTCTCTGTCTTAGTCTACGCAGGCAAAGTCGAAAGAGCGGAAAGAGTGAATTAGATCGTCGTACATTTGCCAGCACCTTCAAATTGCATGGAAATTTTACTTCTGAACAGAAAATAAGTTGGACAACTCAAAAACAAATATATATATATATATAAAATGGGGTTGACAATTTAGTTGTTATTTCACCTACTCAAAAACCATATAACATGGTCATATATGGATTTGTATTGGTATGATTGAAAAAAAATGGACATAATTAGTAAATAAGTTAGGCCTATTTAAATCCGTTTATAATGCATTGGGCTCAGTCCGGCACCTAAACCTGTTTATACTAGACTCAACAAAGACGGTTGGCCAGTGAATTTCAGCCGTGGTTCATGGTTTTTTGCTACTCGTAAATAAATTAGCTCTTTAGGTAAATGCATTAGCCAGTTGCAATAATTAGTACTGCTAGAGTTCAATGAAGTGCACATCTTTACATTTACATTTAACCTATTGTATATTTTTGGTCTATTGAAGCTATACGAACCCCATTAGCGACTTTGAGCTCAACGAAAAGTCATTAAGACTTGCTATGACATGGGTTGATCCATGGTATTCAAGAAAAAGCATCTTCTCTTGACTCCTTTTCTCCACATCTCTGTATACTCACCTCCAAAAGCATAGACAAAACCAATAAAAGACGATAAAAGAATCTGGTAACGACTGGAATATATAGGCAATAAAAGGATACGAAAATTCCCATCATCAAAAAGGACAGCAATCTAGCTTTCAAGCATTTCTTGTAGGATATCCATGGCATATGCCATTCCTTCCATGGTTTATTCCTTTACAACCTGAGAATTAAAGAGTCTATAAAAGACCTCTTGAAGAACAATTCACAACCCAAAAGTCTCGGCAGGCACCAAAATATCAAACTATATGCTTGAATCAAAGTCGGGGTAGTATGTGGAAGATGTTGCATGCAAACAAAATGAAGGAATAGACTTTCTCAATTCTCTCTTTGAGCATAATAAGCTAGTCAGTTGTAGGGCAACTCTACCTTGGCATGTAATGGAAAGTTGGGACAGGAGACAAAATTCACCTGTCAATACAATCCAATGACACGCCAAAGGAGAGTTGCCCTGTGACTGCTTGTGCTTAACGTTAGGCTTTTCGACTTACCAAATATTTAGAGCCAGTTAAACAAACACAGGTATGTTCCCCTCTTATCAACTTTGGATGTGATTTTGCGAAAAAGCCCTTTTTTGTTTGGGGTGGGGGGTTGGTAGAGGAGATTTATGTAATAAATATAGCCCTAAAACTGTCATACGTAATTATAGAAATTTCAAGAGGTTGTAATTACTATTAACTATCGGCAGTAATTAAGAGGTAAAGGATGATAGCTAACCCAATGCTAAAGATTAATCATCATGAAAAATATTAATGTAAAAGAAGAATTATTTTCTTCATTTTTATTTGTATTTTTTGTTGTTGCTAACCATCGTCTCCAGTAGTTTGCTGCTATCGTTGCCTTACATCATCATTTACTATTATAACTCACTAGCATCTTTAATTGATTTAGATTATCATAATAATTTTTATCAACTACAATATTTAAAAGGTACATATATACATAAAAAAAAATCCAAAAAGATATTTCAACCATCCTAAATATTCAATTTTTTTTTTTATTTTGATGGAATATGTCATTGCGATTTGCTTCGCTCTTTTATAATAGCTTATTAGCTAGATACAACTCAAAAGCAGGAAAAGTGCACAAACAATATTACATTTTTGTCTTTTGAGGCTTGGGAGAATGATGATCTAGTAGGATTTCATATTATGGAGATAGTATTGACATTTTACACAATGGCCTAAAATCTGAAAAGAAAGAACTTTCTCAGTAAGAATTTTATCCTCACATTCATTCTTTGAAAATTTTATTTTTAGTTTGTTTGACCCCAAATGACTATTAATGTTATGAAAAAAAAAATTAGAGGACGATTTCAATCGTTTATATTTAAAATAGATTTTAAAAGAGAGAGATGATTAAAAGAGATTTGAAGGAAGATGAAAATCTAAAAGAGAAGTAAAATCAAAGAAAGCCAAGAAGAAACAATCTCTTATAGAGCACAACATTCTCAATGTCCTCTCAAACAATTTATATGGTCATTATATGTTATTCAAATCTTTATTGAATGTTTGCAAAGCTCTTCAAGAAATTGCAACATAATGAGATAAGGTATAGATGTATTCCTCTTGAAGAAATACATTGAATTCAATAATATTCCTATAATTGATGAAGTTCATGAACCACAATTGCTTGTTTACTAGTTTCATGATTGCAAGTGAATTCCTAGTTATATCAAATAGCATTCTAGCTAGAATGACTACAACAAGTTTTTACACATAACTGAGGATTATACTAAAAGGGAAGAAAAAAACAAAAAAAGGCATTCGAAAGCATAAATTCTCAGAGGAAGAGTCATGAAAACATGCTGTCATGAATCTTTATGTTGGAGTTTTTTCTTTAAGATGACTTGAATTCAGTAAAAGTAAGCCGCCGACCTTGAAATAAAGGTTGCTAACCTTGAGTTGACTTACATGGAAAACCGGCCTTGAAATAAAGGCTGCCAGCCTTGACCTAACTTACACAAAAATCCGTTTTTTCATCATGCGTCATATATGTATATGTGGATTAAAGGTTTTTTTTTTTTTTAGTGTAAGTTGCCTTATCTCTTTTTCTCACAAACTCTATACTCCTTCAACTTATAGTGAATTTTCTCTCCTTTGCTCGTGGATTTTCTCATAAAGGGTTTTCCATGTAAATCTCTATATATGCTTTATTTTTCATTGCCATTATTCTTCATATCTTCTTACAACAAACTAGTATCAAAGCATTAGGTTTGATTTATCCACTATAATGGCAACTACGAAATAGGATATTCTACTGTTGGATCACAACACCAAGTTTTCGTTATGGCAAATCGTCATGGTCACCAAAGGAAAAACAACGTAAGGATCGAAAAGCCCCTTCTCAAATTCAATTACACCGATCAAATCAAATATTGCAGAATGTGTTAAAGGAGAAGACAATTGCTGCATTATGGTTGAAATTGGAACAGTTGTGTATGAAGAAAAGCTTAACTAGCAAGTTACATATGAAACAACAATTATATTCTCATTGTTTGGTAGAAGGTGCATCTTTAGAGGATTACTTAACCATTTTTAAAGAAATTATTTCTAATTTGGAAACTTTAGAGGTTAGGTATGATGAAGAGGATTTAGGTTTGATTTCATTGTGTTCTTTACCTCTCTCTTATTTAACCTTTAGAGACACTTGATTAGATCCAAGCCTCAATCAAAGGACCTAGTTATTCATGGTAGGAGTCAAGAATGAAATTTTAGTGGTAATTCAAGAGGTAGATCAAAATTTGTAAATAAAGATAAAATCTACAGGTATTGCAAGAAGAAAGGGCACATCAAGTCTAAGTGTTATAAATTACTTAATAAGAACAAGAGAGCTACTGCGAATCAAAATGTAAAACAACTAGAAAACTCTGGTGAAGCCAATGTAGCTAAAGATTACAATGGTGGAGAACTCCTTATTGCTTCTGATGATGATTCTAAAATAAGTCAGGAATGGATTCTTGATTCTGGTTTAACTTTTCATGTGTCCTAATCAAGATTGGTTTTCAACATATGAAATAGTATCTAAAGGTGTCATCTTGATGGGAAATAATGCTTCTTGCAAGGGTGTAGGTATTGGTACAATTAAAATTAAAATGTTTGATGGTGTTATCATGACACTTGTTGATGTGAGATATGTGCCCAAACTAAAAAGAAATATGTTCTCTTTGATTACTCTTAATTCGAAAGGGTTCAAGTATACTACTGAAGGTGGAGTTCTAAAGATTAGTAAAGGTTCACTTGTAGTGATGAAAGTGATGGGTGTCGAATCCAACAAAAATAAAACCTACTCCTAGACAATTATATGATTTGCATATAGTGGTGAGTAGGGTCGAATCCACAGAGATTGGTTAAACTTATTTCTATTCAAGGAGAATAAAAGGGAAAAGAAAAAATGGGGGGTTTTGTTTGTGAATCAAAATAAAGTAAAACAAGGTAAGAAAATCGGATATTAATAAAAGCCTAGCCAAAGGAATCAAGATAGTTTAATTCAAGGAATTGATCATCGATGCAAATGTTCTCTATTCTTAGTTCTAGATAAACTGGTTATGGTTATTAACAAGCTCTAACAACCTATCTCTCCTTACTTCCTCGATAACCTCAGACAAGCGCTTTGAATTATTTCTCTTATTGATTAAACAACCCTAGACAAGCGCTTAGGATTTAATCTATCAATAGCATTAAGATCTAGAGAGACCACCAATTCATGCCAGTAGATTATAAGATAACCTATTTAAACATGATCACACACCTCCATAACATGAATTCGATCATCTCTTTTATAACCAAACATGTTATTGCGTCACTAAGACTAGAACAATCAAACAATTACGGATTTGACGTGCTAGTTGACAATATATTAACTTGCTAATTGAGTAGAAGAGCTCTATTCATACCAATCAACAAAGATAATAATGACAAAGCGATTAGAAGATATATGAATACCCGAAAGCAAAGAATAGAATAAATACAAGTCAATTAGACCTCACAATTCGTGGAGAATTAAACATCTATGACCCTTTGGCTAGAAAAGTAGCTTAGCTACTCATGTTCATCAATAAAACGAAAAATAAAAATAAAAACATAACAAGCCTCTGTTTCCCGCTGCCTGCTCTGCCTCCGCGTTTCCTTCTTGTCTCCAAGGAGATCCAAGATTCAAAGATTGCCCCTAACCCTCTAGGGTTGGCTCTATTTATATTATTAGAGGGATAGCATGTGATCTTTTGCGAGTAAGATACGAAAATGTCTTTCCTTTTCCAAGTAGATTTCGAGAAGTGAAGATTCGTCTGCCTGGCACGCCCTACCACACGGCCGTGGGACAAGCCGTGCCATCCTCTGTGCATATTCTTCAAGTCTTCATCCGCGAACAGTGTGTACCACGGTTACACACACGGCCAGATTTCAAGCCGTGCCTTCATCTGTGCATAATCTACAAGTCTTCATCCGTATCCAGTGTGTACCACGGTTACACCCACGGCTAGATTTCAAGCCGTGCCTTCATCTGGTTGATGTTCCACACTTTCTTCTCCTTGGCACGTCTAGCTTCCACCACGGCTCTAAGTACGGTTTCTCCTACGGCTTCCACCACGGCCGTGCCTTAAGCCGTGTCTCTCTCTGTGCAAAGTCCATATTTCCGCCTTCTTGTCCAGTGAGGGGCACGGTTTGCGCCGTGGCCGTGCCTCAACCCGTGCTTCCGATACACGGCCGTGTACTTCAACCGTGTATCTTCCTATTGATTCAAAACCAAGTACACGGCCGTGTACTTCAATTACACGCCCATGTACTTCCCTCCGGTGGTGTAAATCCTTGTCTTTGAACCAAGTTGTAAATGGCTTCTCTAATTTACTTGAATTGGCATCCTTGACTCCATTTAACCTGATTTATCACGATGATAGAATTAGAGTACCATTTCCTTATGATTTCTATAAAATCAATAATAATTTAGCACAATTTATACTATAAAGATTGAGTATAAAATGGCTCTATCAGAAAGGATGGAAAAAGAAGGCAAATTTGTATGTTTTGTAAGGTTCTATAGCTATAGGTGATGTAGTCATAGCTTCTTCTTCCTTATCAGAAAATGATGTTATTAGGCTCTAGCACATACACCTAGGACATATAAGTGAAAACGGTATGACTGAACTTAGTAGAAGAGGACATCTTGATGGGCAAAGCATCAATAAACTAGAATTGTGAACACTACATTTTTGGGAAGCAAAAGAGACTCAAATTCACCACAGGTACTCATAACATAAAGGGCATACTAGATTATATACATTTTAATCTTTAAGGGCCATCTAGAGTGCCTTTTAGTGGAAGCGCTAATTACATGCTAAAAATCATTGATGATTTCTCTAGAATAGTTTGGGTATTTTTTTTTGAAACAAAAGAATAATGTACTACCTACATTTAATGAATGGAAGACAATGATTGAGAAACAAATAGGGAAGCAAGTAAAATGTCTTTGCACTAATAATGGTTTAGAGTGTTGTTCAAATGAATTTAATGTTTTGTGCAAGTCAGAAGGAATTGTGAGGCACTTAATAGTTCCCGATACTCCACAACAAAACATTGTGGCAGAATGTATGAATAGAACTATTATGGAGAAAGTTAGATGTATACTTTCAAATTCTCATCTAGCGAAGTCTTTTTAGGCTGAAGTAGCTTCTATGACAAGTTTTCTTATTAGTAGATCTCCATTAACTACTATAAAGAAAAAGACTCCACAAGAAGTAGGGTCTAGTGCTCTTGCTGATTATTCAAATTTAACAAATTTTAAATGTCCTACATATGCTCAAGTTAATAATGGAAAACTAGAGCCTAGGTTTGTAAATTGTATATTCCTTGGTTATAAGTCTGGAGTAAAGGGATATACATTGTGGTGTCTAAAATCAAAGAAAGTCATAATTAGTAAAGATGTTATTTTTTATGAAACTACTATGTTACATGACTCATCTCTTATCACTTCATCTGATAAAGCCCAACAAAAATCAAGCACGCAAGTGGAGGTTGAGATTGATTTAGATTCTACATCAAAGCTTATTCTCATCCTAAACCAAAATTGCAGAGTGGTACTATTTCTACACCACCACCACCATAGCAACAGTATTCCATTGCTAAAGATAGACCTAGGAGAGAAGTTAAACCTACACAAAGATATGTTGAGGCCGATCTTGTTGCTTATGCTTTAAATGTGATAGAAGACATTGATTCCAATATGGAGCCCTCTACTTACTCAAAGGTATTTATTTGTGATGATTCTGGTAAGTGGATGATTGCTATGCAAGAGGAGATGGGACCACTTCATAAGAATGAGACATGGAATTTAGTTAAGCTTCCTAAGGGTAAGAAGATTATTTGTTGCAAGTGGGTGTTCAAGAAAAAAGAAGAAACACCAAAAGATGAAGAACCCGGATATAAAGCAAAGCTAGTTACAAAAGGCTACAATCAAGTTGCAAGTGTAGACTCCATAGATATGTTTTCTCTAGTTGTAATGCATAGTTCGATTCGAGCTTTATTTGGTATCATGACGATGCATGTTTTGGAGCTCAAGCAGTTAGAGGTGAAGACAGCTTTCTTACATGGAGAACTTGAGGAAGACTTCTACATGCAACAACCAGAGGGTTTTGTAGTTTCAAGTAAAGAGGACTATGTTTACCTCATAAAGAAGTCTCTTTATGGCTTGATGCAGTCACCTAAACAATGGTACAAGAGGTTTGACTCATTTATGACTACTTATGATTTCAAGAGGAGTAGTTTTAATAACTATGTTTATTTCAAGAAGTGTGGTAACGGGCCATTTGTGTACTTACTCTTGTATATTGATGATATGTTGATAGTAGCAAAAAAATAGAGGAGATATTAGAAAGATTAAAGCTCAATTAAGTAAAGAGTTTGAGATGAAAGACTTAGGAGCAGCAAAGATGATCCTTGGGATAGAGATTATAAGAGAAAGAAAAGCAAGTAAATTATACTCGAGTCAAAAGGGGTATATTGAGAAAATTCTTAGCAGGTTTAATATACGGAGTGCTAAACCTGTTAGTACTCCTTTAGTAGCCGATTTCAGACTTTTATCTGCCTTGTCTCCACAATCAGGTGAAGAGGTTAACTATATGTCACGAGTTCCATATTCTAGTGCAATGGGATCCTTTATATATGCTATGGTTTTTTCTTGTCCAGATTTGTCATATGTAGTTAGTAGATACATGGTAAATCCTAATAAGGAACACTAGAATGCAATTTAGTGGATTTTCATATACTTAAGCGGTACTACTAATGTTTCTATACAATTTAGTAAAACTAAAGATGGAGTCATTGGATATGTTGATTCTGATTTTGTTGGAGACCTGGATAAAAGAAGATCTCTTACATGGTATATCTTTACGATTAGTGGTCGTGCTATTAGTTGGAAAGCTACTTTGCAAGCTATAGTTACATTGTCTATTATTGAAGTAGAATATATGGCTATTACCAAGGCTTGTAAAGAAGCTATTTAGTTGAAAGGAATATGTGGTGAACTCAGTGATAACTTGGAGACTACCACAATCTATTGTGATAGTCAGAGTGAAATCTTTCTTACAAAGGATCAAATGATTCATGAGAGGACAAAGTACATTTATGTCCAATATTACTTTGTGCGTGATATTGTTGTCAAGCTATAGTTGCATTGTCTACAGGAGATTATGTGGAGCTCAATTTTTTTTTCTTTCTTTTGACATTTCAAAACTTACAAAAGATCAAACAATGTAATTCAAGAAGCAAATACTTCCCAAATCAAATTTAAAATGCAATAAAGAAATTAGTCACGAAGAAATTAAAATAAAAAAACGCATCCATAATTAAAAAGAAGTTCCAACCCTTAGCTTTTCTTCTCCCCCATCCATTCAATTCATATCCGCCTATAAATAGAGCCCCCACCTACTTAAATTGCTCTTGGAAAAACCATTGATCTAAAGTCCAAAATGTTCCTTTTTCTTTTGATTTTCCAACGAATCTCTCTCTCTCTCTCCTTCTAGAATTTTTCAACATAGCTCCCCCTCTCTCTCTATTTTCCTACCGTAACTCACCCTCCACTAAGCTATTCTGACTCCACCCTGAGGCTAAACAATAACTCAAGCCTGTTGTAAATCCATTGCCATCTCTCCACAATCATCACCAAACCCGACACCAACTCCAATGATCTAATCTAGGTTTAAACAATTTTTTTTTATTTTAGTTATTTTATATATTTTTTAAGACATTTTAGATCTAATTCTTTTTTTAGTTATTATATATATTTTTAAGACATTTTAGATTTTTTTAAATTATAATTTTTTTTAAAAAAAAAAAGATTCCCTTAATTATTTCATCTATATTTTTAAGGCATTTTAGATTTTTCTTATTTTAAAAAAATTATAAAAAATTCTTAGCTATTATATATATATATATTTTTAAGGATATTTTAGCATATATTTTTTTATCTAAAAATATATTTTAGAAATAAATTTTCTTATTAAAGAATTATAATATATACTTTTTATTTTTTAGCATAGGTGGAAAGGATTGTGACATTTGATCTACCTATCCTTAACTCACTTGATATAGGAGTCTCATCATATAATTGGATTTATGTACAATCATATGTATTTGATTAACAAAAAATCAGTAATGCTATAACACAATTGCACATTTCGAAGGATTAAGGAAATAAAAGTGTCAAGACAAAATTTTGAAATTAACCCATATTATATATCAATGAACTATATTATTTATTAGCTTGATAGCAACATATTTTTCAATATAGGCATGAATACATATTATAATTTTCTTGTAAAATGCATGCATACGGGACAAAAGACTCTATAAGAGAGATCTTTTGCAAAGGCAATGTAGCTAGAAGTCCTCTTGTTAGGTTATGTTGACTAGCATTACTTTGCCATATATATAGAGTTTTTACTTAATGCTTAGAGGATGCAGACAATTGGATCTATCATTTTGTCTATAAGGAAATCTTCAATAACATATGAATTTTGTGGTGGCTAGTTACTTGATAAGTGGCATGTATTTTTAGTTGATGCCACCTACAGATAGATGGGTTTCTCCTTTAAAGTCTAAAGTCTAGTACTAGTATATTATTTTATAGTAATAATGCATGAAGCACATCATATTTACATTTCAAATAGTTGGTACACAACACATAGTTGTAGTACATAAATATGTTAACAAACTAATTTATCTTATTTGTGTATCAATATGAAAAAGTGTGATAGGGACATATTTATTCACATTATGATATAGTATGCAAGTTGTACATACTTCCACTAGAGCATTTTGCAAATCCATGGATGTACGAAGCTAGAAGATACCACACCAATTTAATCAATTGATGAAAGAAACCTATCGGATCTAATGGAAAAATGTTTAGAATTTTATAATTGTGTCTTTCTAAATTGTTTTTTAAAGAAACCAATTGAAAAATGATTAATAATGGACTTTCATTGATTGAATCTATTCTTGTATAAGTTATTAGATCACTAGAGAATACAACAAGAGTAAAAGTTAAGAAATATGACTAAAGAAAATGTGAAGCAAAAGGACTTCTTATCTTAGCAATTCTCTTTACTAAGAATGTGGCACATAATAAAGTGCATCCCAATATAGGATCACTTCTTACATCTCATATTTCTAATAGAGGGAGTGTTTAACGTAGATAGTCAAAGGGACTAACTATCTTTTACTAATGCAAGGTAAAGTTGAGAAAGATTAATTTACTACAATAAATTAGCTTTAATGGTGAAAATAATTATCAAACACATATAGTAATAATACAATAATAATAAGTTCACTACTACGCATATAGCACTTTATAAACAATAAAATATATAATTTAATATGTTACTCTTAGGGATAACAACCTAATGATAGTTTTAATGATAGGATTAATAGGGCATACTTTTCAATGGCCTCCTTGCGTTATCAATTAAATGTTGGTTCTATGGTTGAATTGATAGTCATTTGTTTTTTATTTAACAAAGGGGAAGGAGGTTTTGAAACTAATATATCTTAATGCAAAATTAACATCCATACCGTTAAGTTGTAATAGCCTTGGTAGATGGTAGTGATTTTTTTTTTCAATTCAAAAAAGCATCAATAAATACTAATTACTTTGATGAAATGTTTCATTTATAATATGTAATACATGGTTCTAAAACTTTTATGCACATATTTATATAATCATAATTATTAAGTAAACAAATAAATAAATAATGTAAGAGTGAAGGCAATCATGTTAATAAGGTTAAAAGACGAGGGTGATTTTGTCTTTTCCTGACAGGACTATATAAGTAAAACTAACCTAGGGCTTTCCTTCTTGCACATTTTGACCATTCACTATAGTAGCCTAGAGCAACACAAAGAGAGAGAGAGAGCCCCTTTAATAAAACCTAGTGATCTAATGGGATATCGCAACACAACAAAAAGGTAATGATTTTGAGTTATTACAAGACTTATTCTAATAAGGGAGACTCAATCATGGAATCATTTTAGTTGTTTATAGGGATTGAATTGAAGAACAAGTTAAACAAGCGAGGAATAAACCAAATTCAAGTTCCAAGTGCGAATTCAAGCCAAGTGAATATACTAGAACCTAACTTTATGTTAGGTATGGTTAATGCAATGATAAGTTAGATTAAAAAGCATAGCAATTAGGATTTAGGAGGAATTAGTATATAAATATTAGGCTTCATAGGACCTTACCAAGAGATACATGGCTTCCCAACGTGGTCTTGTTTCGACTATGTAAACCTAAAGAGATACACAACCTCCTAACACAGTCGTATTGATTCCATGTTGATCACAAAAGACCTACCGAGAGATACACGACCACCCAACATGGTCGTGTTGCACCCATGTTGAAATTGAGAGATGTATGGCCTGTCTACACAATCGTGTTTCGACTGTGTTGAACCCAAAACTCACTAAAAGATACATGACCTTTTGACACGGTTACATAATAACTGTGTTGAGCTACACAACCTCGAACATGGCTGTATTGAGTGATAAACAATTTCATTTTATATTTATTTAACTCCAAATTAAACTAATTTCCACACAACCTAGATAATTAGTAAGACCTTAGATAACCTAATAGATTAAGAGAAATTAAGAGAGTTATATTATTCTTAGATTCAGTACTAAGAAGGATGTATTGATAATTATACAGATATCAACTTAGCTTAAGTTTAAGACTAGACGTGCTTAAAGCTAGGATCTCAAGTACATGTTTACCTTATTTGTTGTATGTGATTGTTAGGTAGCTTTTTAATGAATTGTATGTAGAATAATAAAGTGATAAAGTGTTATATGAATTGATTGATGTTGCTTGTGCTTAGCTCGGCCTTAAGGCCCATAGTAGCAAATCCCTAGAGAGTACCTTGATGATCAGTATGTAGATAATTGTTATCTTAAGATTTTGTAGTTATTGAATAATGAGACTTGGAGTAACTCATCCGAGAGTCATTATTTGGTTGAAGTTATAGTATTATAATGGTGAATGTAATGATCAGTCTTTGAAGTATTATAGAGTTTTAATGCCTCATCATGTCGTTTTATAGTAGTGACACGTACCAAACTATGGTACTTCAGGTTTTGGGATATTACATAATACTTCACAGAAAAGTAACTTCACTTAAAAAAAAAAAAAATTGTAAGAATTTTTTTTTTTTGTTGTTAACATTTTTTCCATTTATAATAGGATTAACAACAAAAACATAATATATGGATAATACATGTGTGCCTTTTCTAGCTGTTGGTCTTAACTAGTGTTTACAGTGCATGGTCTCTGTCTTAGTCTACGCAGGCAAAGTCGAAAGAGCGGAAAGAGTGAATTAGATCGTCTTACATTTGCCAGCACCTTCAAATTGCATGGAAATTTTACTTCTTAGCAGAAAATAAGTTGGACAACTCAAAAACATATATATATATATATATATATAATATATATATATATATAATGGGGTTGACAATTTAGTTGTTATTTCACCTACTCAAAAACCATATAACATGGTCATATATGGATTTGTATTGGTATGATTGAAAAAAAATGGACATAATTAGTAAATAAATTAGGCCTCTTTAAATCCGTTTATAATGCATTGGGCTCAGTCCGGCACCTAAACCTGTTTATACTAGACTCAACAAAACCGGTTGGCCTGTGAATTTCAGCCGTGGTTCATGGTTTTTTGCTACTCGTAAAGAAAATAGCTCTTTAGGTAAATGCGTTAGCCAGTTGCAATAATTAGTACTGCTAGAGTTCAATGAAGTGCACATCTTTACATTTACATTTAACCTATTGTATATTTTTGGTCTATTGAAGCTATACGAACCCCATTAGCGACTTTTAGCTCAACGAAAAGTCATTAAGACTTCAAAATCAAACACGCATTCTTCAAGGTATATATGCTATTACATGGGTTGATCCATGGTATTCAAGAAAAAGCATCTTCTCTTGACTCCTTTTCTCCACATCTCTGTATACTCACCTCCAAAAGCACAGACAAAACCAATAAAAGACGATAAAAGAATCTGGTATCGACTAGAATATATAGGCAATAAAAGGATACGAAAATTCCCATCATCAAAAAGGACAGCAATCTAGCTTTCAAGCATTTCTTGTAGGATATCCATGGCATATGCCATTCCTTCCATGGTTTATTCCTTTACAACCTGTGAATTAAAGAGTCTGTAAAAGACCTCTTGAAGAACAATTCACAACCCAAAAGTCTCGGCAGGCACCAAAATATCAAACTATATGCTTTAATCGAAGTCGAGGTAGTATGTGGAAGATGTTGCATGCAAACAAAATGAAGGAATAGACTTTCTCAATTCTCTCTTTGAGCATAATAAGCTAATCAGTTGTAGGGCAACTCTACCTTGGCATGTAATGGAAAGTTGGGACAGGAGACAAAATTCACCTGTCAATACAATCCAATGACACGCCAAAGGAGAGTTGCCCTGTGACTGCTTGTGCTTAACGTTAGGCTTTTCGACTTACCAAATATTTAGAGCCAGTTAAACAAACACAGGTATGTTCCCCTCTTATCAACTTTGGATGTGATTTTGCGAAAAAGCCCTTTTTTGTTTGGGGTGGGGGGTTGGTAGAGGAGATGTATGTAATAAATATAGCCCTAAAACTGTCATACGTAATTATAGAAATTTCAAGAGGTTGTAATTACTATTAACTATCGGCAGTAATTAAGAGGTAAAGGATGATAGCTAACCCAATGCTAAAGATTAATCATCATGGAAAATATTAATGTAAAAGAAGAATTATTTTCTTCATTTTTATTTGTATTTTTTGTTGTTGCTAACCATCGTCTCCAGTAGTTTGCTGCTATCGTTGCCTTACATCATCATTTACTATTATAACTCACTAGCATCTTTAATTGATTTAGATTATCATAATAATTTTTATCAACTACAATATTTAAAAGGTACATATATACATAAAAAAAATCCAAAAAGATATTTCAACCATCCTAAATATTCAATTTTTTTTTTTTTATTTTGATGGAATATGTCATTGCGATTTGCTTCGCTCTTTTATAATAGCTTATTAGCTAGATACAACTCAAAAGCAGGAAAAGTGCACAAACAATATTACATTTTTGTCTTTTGAGGCTTGGGAGAATGATGATCTAGTAGGATTTCATATTATGGAGATAGTATTGACATTTTACACAATGGCCTAAAATCTGAAAAGAAAGAACTTTCTCAGTAAGAATTTTATCCTCACATTCATTCTTTGAAAATTTTATTTTTAGTTTGTTTGACCCCAAATGACTATTAATGTTATGAAAAAAAATTTAGAGGACGATTTCAATCGTTTATATTTAAAATAGATTTTAAAAGAGAGAGATGATTAAAAGAGATTTGAAGGAAGATGAAAGACTAAAAGAGAAGGAAAATCAAAGCAAGCCAAGAAGAAACAAGCTCTTATAGAGGACAACATTCTGAATGTCCTCTCAAGCAATTTATATGGTCTTTATATGTTATTCAAATCCTTATTGAATGTTTGCAAAGCTCTTCAAGAAATTGCAACATAATGAGATAAGGTATAGATGTATTCCTCTTGAAGAAATACATTGAGTTCAATAATATTCCTATAATTGATCAAGTTCATGAACCACAATTGCTTGTTTACTAGTTTCATGATTGCAAGTGAATTCCTAGTTACTTCAAGTAGGGGCAATTATATCAAATTGCATTCTAGCTAGAATGACTAGAACAAGTTTTTACACATAATTGAGGATTACACTAAAAGGGAAGAAAAAAACAAAAAAAAAAAAGGCATTCGAAGGCATAAATTCTCAGAGGAAGATTCATGAAAACATGATGTCATGAATCTTTATATTGGAGTTTTTTCTTTAAGATTACTTGAATTCAGTAAAAGTAAGCCGCCAACCTTGAAATAAAGGCTACTAACCTTGAGCTAACTTACATGGAAAACTAACCTTGACCTAGCTTACACAAAAATCCGTTTTTTCATCATGCGTCATATATATATATAGATTAAGGGTTTTTTTTTTCTTAGTGTAAGTTGCCTTATCTCTTTTTCTCACAAACTTTATACTCCTTCAACATATAGCGAATTTTCTCTCCTTTGCTCGTGGATTTTCACATCAAGGGTTTTCCATGTAAATCTCTATATATGCTTTATTTTTCATTGACATTAATCTTCATATCTTCTTATAACAAACTAGTATTAGAGCATTAGGTTTGATTTATCCACTATAATGGCAACTATGAAATAGGATATTCTGCCATTGGATCACAACACTAAGTTTTCGTTCTGGCAAATCGTCATGGTCACCAGAGGAAAAACAACGTAAGGATCGAAAAGCCCCTTCTTAAATTCAATTACACCTATCAAATCAAATATTGCAAAATGTGTTAAAGGAGAGACAATTGCTGCATTATGGTTGAAATTGGAACAGTTTTGTATGAAGAAAAGCTTAACTAGCAAGTTACATATGAAACAACAATTATATTCTCATTGTTTGGAAGAAGGTACATCTTTAGAGGATTACTTAACCATTTTTAAAGAAATTTTTTCTAATCTGAAAACTTTAGAGGTTAGGTATGATGAAGAGGATTTAGGTTTGATTTCATTGTGTTCTTTACCTCTCTCTTATTTAACCTTTAGAGACACTATTCTATATAGTCATGATGCTCTTACCATCGATGAAGTCTATGCTGCTTTAAGTTCTTTTAAAAAGATGAAGCATGTTGTGATTAGATTTGAGCCTCAATCAAAGGACCTAGTTATTCATGGTAGGAGTCAAGAACGAAATTTCACTGGTAATTCAAGAGGTAGATCAAAATTTGTAAATAAAGATAAAATCTATAGGTATTGCAAGAAGAAAGGGCACATCAAGTCTAGGTGTTATAAATTACTTAATAAGAACAAGAGAGCTACTACGAATCAAAATGTAAAACAACTAGAAAACTCTAGTGAAGCCGATGTAGATAAAGATTACAATGGTGGAGAACTCTTTGTTGCTTTTGATGATGATTCTAAAACAAGTCAGGAATGGATTCTTGATTCTGGTTTCACTTTTCATGTGTCCTAATCGGGATTGGTTTTCAACTTATGAAATAGTATCTAAAGGTGTCATCTTGATGGGAAATAATGCTTCTTGCAAGGGTATAGGTATTGGTACAATTAAAATTAAAATGTTTAATGGTGTTATCATGACACTTGTTGATGTGAGATATGTGCCTAAACTAAAAAGAAATATGATCTCTTTGAGTACTCTTAATTCAAAAGGGTTCAAGTATACTAGTGAAGGTAGAGTTCTAAAGATTAGTAAGGGTTCACTTGTAGTGATGAAATGATAGAAAAAGAATGCAAATTTGTATGTTTTGTAGGGTTCTATAGCTATAGGTGATGTAGTCATAGCTTCTTCTTCCTTGTCAAATAATGATGTTATTAGGCTCTAGCACATGCACCTAGGACATATAAGTGAAAACAATATGACTGAACTTAGTAGAAGAGGACATCTTGATGGGCAAAGCATCAACAAACTGGAATTTTGTGAACACTACATTTTTGGGAAGCAAAAGAGAATCAAATTCACCACAAGTACTCATAACACAAAGGGCATACTAGATTATATACATTTTGACCTTTAGGGGCCATCTAGAGTGCCTTTTAGTGGAAGTGCTAATTACATGCTGAAAATCATTGATGATTTCTCTACAATAGTTTAGGTTTATTTTTTTTTTTTAAACAAAAGAATAATGTACTACCTACATTTAATGAATGGAAGACAATGATTGAGAAACAAATAGGGAAGCAAGTAAAATGTCTTTGCACTAATAATGGTTTAGAGTGTTGTTCAAATAAATTAATGTTCTATGCAAGTCAGAAGGAATTGTGAGGCACTTAATAGTTCTTAGTACCCCGCAACAAAACATTGTGGTAGAATGTATGAATAGAACTATTATGGAGAAAGTTAGATGTGTGCTTTCAAATTCTCATCTAGCGAAGTCTTTTTAGGCTGAAGTAGCTTCTACAACATGTTTTTTTATTAGTAGATCTCCATTAACTACTATAAATAAAAAGACTCCACAAGAAGTATGGTCTAGTGCTCTTGCTGATTATTTAAATTTAACAATTTTTAAATGTCTTACATATGCTCATGTTAATAATGGAAAACTAGAGCCTAGGTTTGTAAACTGTATATTCCTTAGTCATAAGTCTTGAGTAAAGGGATATACGTTGTGGTGTCTAAAATCAAAGAAAGTCATAATTAGTAAAGATGTTATTTTTTATGAAACTACTATGTCACATGACTCATCTCTTATCACTTCATCTTATAAAGCCTAACAAAAATCAAGCACACAGGTGGAGGTTAAGATTGATTCAAATTCTACATCAAAGCTTATTTCTCATCCTAAACCAGAATTGCAGAGTGGTACTATTTCTACACCACCACCACCATAGCAACAGTATTCCATTGCTAAAGATAGACCTAGGAGAGAAGTTAAACCTACACAAAGATATGTTGAGGCTGATCTTGTTGCTTATGCTTTAAATGTTATAGAAGACATTGATTCCAATATAGAGCCCTCTACTTACTCAAAGGCAGTTAGTTGTGATGATTCTGGTAAGTGGATGATTGCTATGCAAGAGGAGATGGGACCACTTCATAAGAATGAGACATGGAATTTAGTGAAGCTTCCTAAGGGTAAGAAGATTATTTGTTGCAAGTAGGTGTTCAAGAAAAAATAAGGAACACCAAAAGTTGAAGAACCTAGATATAAAGCAAAGCTAGTTACAAAAGGCTATAATCAAGTTGCAAGTGTAGACTCCATAGATATGTTTTCTCCAGTTGTAATGCATAGTTCGATTCGAGCTTTATTTGGTATCATGGCGATACATGTTTTAGAGTTCAAGCAGTTAGAGGTGAAGACAGCTTTCTTACATGGAGAACTTGAGGAAGACTTCTACATGCAATAGCCAGAGGGTTTTGTAGTTTCAAGTAAAGAAGACTATGTTTGCCTCATAAAGAAGTCTCTTTATGGCTTGATGCAGTCACCCAGACAATGGTATAAGAGGTTTGACTCATTTATGACTAATGATTTCAAAAGGAGTAGTTTTAATAACTATGTTTATTTCAAGAAGTGTGGTAACGGGTCATTTGTGTACTTACTCTTGTATATTGATGATATGTTGATAGTAGCAAAAAATAGAGGAGAAATTAGAAAGATTAAAGCTCAATTAAGTAAAGAGTTTGAGATGAAAGACTTAAGAGCAGCAAAGATGATCCTTGGGATGGAGATTATAAGAGAAAGAAAAGCAAGTAAATTGTACTTGAGTCAAAAGGGGTACATTGAGAAAATTCTTAGCAAGTTTAATATACGAAGTGCTAAACCTATTAGTACTCCTTTAGTAGCCCATTTCAGTCTTTCATCTGCCTTGTCTCCACAATCAGGTGAAGAGGTTAACTATATGTCACGAGTTCCATATTCTAGTGCAATGGGATCCTTTATGTATGCTATGGTTTTTTCATGTCCAGATTTGTCATATGTAGTTAGTAGATACATGGTAAATCCTAGTAAGGAACACTGGAATGCAATTTAATGGATTTTTAGATACTTAGGAGGTACTACTGATGTTTCTATACAATTTAGTAAAACTAAAGATGGCGTCATTGGATATGTTGATTTTGATTTTGCTGGAGACCTGGATAAAAGAAGATCTCTTACATGGTATATCTTTACGATTAGTGGTTGTGCTATTAGTTGGAAAGCTACTTTGCAAGCTATAGTTGCATTGTCTACTATTGTAGTAGATTATATGGCTATTACCAAGGCTTGTAAAGAAGCTATTTAGTTGAAAAGAATATGTGGTGAACTCAGTGATAACTTGGAGACTACCATAATCTATTGTGATAGTCAGAGTGAAATCTTTCTTATAAAGGATCAAATGTTTCATGAGAGGACAAAGCATGTTGATGTTCAATATCACTTTGTGCATGATATTGTTGTCAAGCTATAGTTGCATTGTCTACGGGAGATTATGTGGAGCTCAATTTTTTTTTTCTTTCTTTTGACATTTCAAAACTGACAAAAGATCAAAAAATGTAATTCAAGAAGCAAATACTTCCCAGATCAAATTTAAAATGCAATGAAGAAATTAGTCATGAAGAAATTAAAATAAAAAACGCATCCATATTTAAAAAGAAATTCCAACCCTTAGCTTATCTTCTCCCCCATCCATTCAATTCATATCCACTTATAAATAGAGCTCCCATCTACTTAAATTGCTCTTGGAAAAACCATTGATCTAAAGTCCAAAATGTTCCTTTTCTTTTGATTTTCCAACGAGTCTCTCTCTCTCTCTCCTTCTAGAATTTTTCGACGTGGCTTTCCCTCTCTCTCTATTTTCCTACCGTAACTCACCCTCCACTAAGCTATTCTGACACCACCTTGAGGCTAAACAATAACTCGAGCCTTTTGTAAATCCATTGCCATCTCTCCACAATCATCACCAGACCCGACACCAACTCCAACGATTTAATCTAGGTTCAAACAGACTTTTTTTATTTTAGTTATTTTATATATTTTTTAAGACATTTTAGATATAATTCTTTTTTTAGTTATCATATATATTTTTAAGTCATTTTAGATTTTTTTTAAATTATAAATTTTTTTTGTTATTTTATATTTTTAAGACATTCAGATTTTTTTTTTTAAAAAAAAAAGATTCTCTTAATTATTTCATCTATATTTTTAAGGCATTTTAGATTTTTCTTGTTTTAAAAAAATTATAAAAAATTCTTAGTTATTATCTATATATATTTTTAAGGATATTTTAGCATATATTTTTTTATCTCAAAATATATTTTAGATATAAATTTTCTTATTAAAGAATTATAATTTATATTTTTTATTTTTTAACATTTAAAAAAAAACCATACAAACTACAATTGATCTAATCCTGGATATTGGGTACATAGCCACCCTTGGGGTGACCTCATTTTTAAATAATAAAATGTTTATAAATTTTTTTCTTTCGTTTTCTTCTTTTTTTTTATTTTTGTAAAAAAATAATAATAAATTTAACTTAGAAGGTTTAAAAGTAGTAATCATAAGGTTTTAATAAGATATTGCTCAAATTCAAAAAATTCTTGTATTAAATTTATTTATTTATTTATTTTTACATAGACTAGTGGCCAAATTAACACTAATCTACTCAATTAGTCTTAATTTAATACTTTTTCCAATTTCAATCAGGTCACGACTCCATTAGGGAATCACCAACTAGGCTAGCCACTTAAACCATCCAAAAATAAAATCTATTATTATTATTTTCAAAATATTTATTTTTAGTTGTAGAGGTATGTATGTATGTATGTATGTATGTATGTATAATTGTACTAATCTTTATCTCTTTTGATGTACTTCACTCATAATTGTAATATATATGAAGGAGGACATAAAGAAGAACCAAATTCCAATCAAATTGAGCGTAAACCTAACTTGAAGATGGAACCCTAAATGGTGTGAACAAGAACAAATAAAACAAATCTAATTACACACTAGATATGACACACTAGCAATAATTGGAAGCAACTCAAAAAGTGTTGATATAACTCACAATAATCCTTAAGCCAACTTGCCACAATTTCAAAGTGAAATTGATAAGAGTAAAAATTGCATGAGGAAGAAGCTCTCCCATGGCAAGAAAAGGCAGATTTTCTAATGTTCAAAAGTCCCCTACAAATCCTACTTCACAAATATTTATACTTGTTCTAAATAAGAAAAAAATTAACAAAAGAAAATATAAATGAAAACAACTTATGTAGTCGGCTTCTAACAAAAGAAAATACAAATGAAAACTTCATATGTGGCCAGTTTCTTTCACCTCCATGGAGCAATGTAGGACCGGTTCTTTTATGTAGGTCCATGAATAACCCACAAACTGAGCATTAGTGTATTTACTCGCCATCCTGTAAAACCAACAAAATGTTCCTACTATAATGTAAAGACAATTATTATAAGATAAATAAAAATAAAATGTAGATGTTTGGGCTCATTCGTTTAAATAGGCTTCCTACTATTAGATCCAGAGGTTTGATTCCATCATCTCCTTAGGGCTTTGAAAGATTTGTCCTCAAATTTAAGGGGTCTTTTCTTGGACTGAAATCCCTTGTTTGCATGTGCTTTTTGCCTTGAAGTCTTGAGTAGCCATTAGTTTTGTTGATCTATTCATGGAATGTATGTACCTTGGTTGGAGACATAGGAGGTAAGATAACTAGTGTACCATCTTTTTGAAACATATAAGTGTTTATAAACCCATCATGTAGCACCTTCCTGTCAAACAACTAAAGCCTACCTAGTAGTATATGAAAGGCGCACATAGGAAGAACATCACAGACAATTTCATCATTGTATCTATTTCCTATGCTGAATGGCACCTTAGCCCTCTGTGTAACATGCAGATTACCCTGTTCATTCAGCTAATGTAATTTATAAGGATGTGGATGTAGACTAGTGACAAGTTGCAATCTATTTACAAATGCAGCAGCTATGACATTAGTGCAACTACCACCATCAATGAAAAGAACACACAAGTTACCTAGAACCCGATAAGGCGTATGGAATATATTCTCCCTCTATATGTTTCTAACGTTTGGAGATATAGTCATGACCCTACCTAACACATTAATAGAAAAATATTTATCATTTCCCTTGTCGTCATGTGTCTTAGCATCATGATCATCATAGTACTCTTGTAATACTATTGACAAGTTTGTAGGTTCTCGCTTCTTCTTGACCATCCTCACTATTTCCTTCCATAACAGTCATGACTCTTTTGTTGGGACACTGAGCAGCCATGTGTCCAAAACCCATGCATTTGAAACACTTTACTTGACACATCTTTCCATTAGTTATCCTTGGCACTGTCTACCTGAAATCAGCTCCATATCAGTATTAGAGGTATTCTTGTCCATAGTCTTATCATTTCCGCCTATTCCTTTTTATTCTCCCATTTGACCATCTAACCCATGAGGTTTGGTAAAAGTTCCATACCCATTGCTCATTGCTCGAAAAGGGTCAGATCGTTTCTATCTCATTACTTTCAAGGCTAGCTGGATAGCCTCATCAAGTGTGTTATACTTCTAAAGCTCCACGATGCAAGCAATTTCATACTTTAAACCTGACATAAATCATGCTAAGGTTTGTTCAGGAGGTTTAACTAATCCACATCTGATCATTAATGTCTCGAACTCCTATACATACTCATTAACTATTTTGCCTCCCTACCTTAGTGTTTAGAGACGCATAAACAGCTCCTGCCTGTAATGCTTAAGTATAAACTTTTTCTTAATACCTGTTTCATTTCCCGCTAGGTTTGTATATCAGCCTCACCATCTCTTCGTCTACTAATGACAAGATTTTTCCACCATAAGGGGGCATAACCTATAAATTCCACAGCTACAAGATAAACCCGAGTGTGATCATCAATCTCATAGCACTCAAATAGGTCCTCAACCTTATCTTCTTAATCTAAGTAATTATCTGTAGAACCCCTGCCATCAAATGAAGGCATCTAGAACTTCACATACTCTAATCCCCGAGGTAGTCTAAACTCTCGTTTAGGTAAGGCTCATCCTCAAAATTATCATCTCTTTCCTCCCTAAGAACAAGATAATCTTCCTCCATTCTCCTTCTCCTATTACCTCCAACAAGTCCTTTCCTATGAGCATTCTGATGGGCTACCCGAGGTGGGAATGCCTAAGGGTTGGCCACTGGTGGTTGTGGCATCATCATCTAATCTACCCGTGTTGCTAATGTAGCAACAATAGTGGTAAAATCCTGCAACTATTCCTCTAATGTTCTTCTACTTGCAACATAACACCCTTGACCTCCTCTAACTTGACTATTGGCCTCATTACCAATCCCACCATTCAAGCTATCATTCGACATGATTATGAAATTCCTCTCCTTTTTTTTTATCACCCAACACTAACTCACGGCACACTCACAACGTAATTCACAACTCTACACCATGTCACAATAACACGCCTTATACAACAACACACACCTCACACCACACTTATATGGCTCAATCACTACACCACACACTTCCACGATGCTACATAACAACATACCACGACAACACAACCAACAATTTAATACACAATTATGTCGTACACAACTCCTATGGTCCACTTACACAACAAAACACCATGGCAACATAAGACAAAGGGAAGCAAGTATAGACACTACTCCATACAGCAACTAAATAATTCTAACAAGTCAAAGTGTATTTAAAATGATTAATACACAATAAACTCCATAAGTAATGATTGAGCTTGAATTCAAAATATTTCCAAATTCTCCACGATAAGATGAACAATCATAATGCAGATCTAAAAAAAAATTACACTTCCCTTTCCGAAACTAAAAGGAAACACACGGCACACTCCACAACTCAAATTATGAAATTCCAGTTACAGAATTCAAATTCAAATAATTTCCCCTTCATCCACACACAAGGAGCTCACGGCAAGATGATGATTACGAAGGACTAATTCTAAAATTCCACTTCCAATTCCGCAACAATGAAGTATGTCACGACACAATCATACACAATTACTTTAATTCCACTCCAAATAACTTCAATTAAGAAATGGAAGAATAAGAACCCTAAATCCCCAAATCAATATCACACAATTCCCTTCTCAAAACCTTGATCTGAAACCAAATTATGATGTACTTCACATGTAATTGTAATATATATAAAGGATGACATAAAGAAGAACCAAATTCCAATCAAATTGAGCGAGAACCTAACTTGAAGATGGGACCCTAAATGGCGTGAACAAGAAAAAATAAAACAAATCCTTAAGCCAACTCGCCACAATTTCAAAGTGAAATTGATAAGAGTAAAAAATGCGTGAGGAATAAGCTCTCTTACGGCAAGAAAAGGCAAATTTTCTAATGTTAAAAAGTTGCCTAAAAATCCTACTTAACAAATATTTATACTTGTTTTAAATAAGGAAAAATTTAACAAAAGAAAATGCAAATGAAAATAACATATGTAGTCGGTTTCTAACAAAAGAAAATACAAATGAAAACATCATATGTGGCTGGTTTCTTTCACCTCCATGGAGCAATGTAGGACCAGTTCTTCTTTTGATTTATGTAGGTCCATGAATAACCCACAAACTGAGCATCAGTGTATTTACTCATCGTCCTGTAAAACTGAAAAAATGTACCTAGTACAATGTAAAGACAATTATTATAAGATAAATAAAGATAAAATGTTTATGTTTGGGCTTATTCGTTCGAATTGGCTTCCTATTGCTGGATCTAGAGGTTTGATTCCCTTCATCTCCTTGGGCCTCTGAAAGATTGTCCTCAAATTTAAAGGGTGTTTTCCTAGATTGAAATCCCTTATTTGCATGTGCTTGTTGCCCTGAAGTCTTGAGTAGCCATTGGTTTTGCTGATCTATTTTTGGAATGTGTGTACCTTGGTTGGAGACATAGGAGTTAAGATAACCTGTGCACCATCTTTTTGAAACATATAAGTGTTTCTAAACCCATCATGTAGCATCTTCATATCAAATAACTAAGGCCTACCTAGTAGTATATGAAAGGCACACATAGGAAGAAAATCACAGACAATTTCATCATTGTATCTATTTCCTATGCTAAATGGCACCTTAGCCCTCTATGTAACATGTAGACTACCCCATTCATTCAGCCAATGTAATTTATAAGGATGTGGATGTAGACTAGTGACTAGTTGCAATCTATTTACTAATGCAGCAGCTATGACATTAGTGCAACTACCACCATCAATGAAAAGAACACACAAGTTACCTAGAACCTGACAAGGCATTTGGAATATATTCTCCCTCTATATGTTTTTGAAATTTGGAGATATAGTCATGACCCTATATAACACATTAATAGAAAAATATTTATCATTTCCCTTGTCTTCATGTGTTTAGCATCATGATCATCATAGCACTGCTGTAGTACTATTGACAAGTTTGTAGGTTCAATCACTTCTTCTTGACCATCCTCACTATTTCCTTCCATAACAGTCATGACTCATTTGTTGCGACACTAAGCAACCATGTGTCCAAAACCCAAGCATTTGAAACACTTTACTTGACACATCTTTCCACTAGTTATCCCTGGCACTGTCTACCTGAAATCAACTCCATATTAGTATTAGAGGTATTCTTGTCCATTGTCTTATCATTTACGCCTATTTCTTTTTTTTTCCCATTTAACCATCTAACCCATGAGGTTTCGTAGAAGTTCCATACCCGTTGCTCCCTGCTTGAAAAGGGTTAGAACGCCTCTATCTCTCTACTTTCAAGGCTAGCTGGATAGCCTCATCAAGTGTGTTATACTTATGGAACTCTATAATGCAAGCAATTTCATACTTTAACCCTAGCACAAATCGTGCTAAGGTTTGTTCAAGAGGATTCAACTAACCCACATCTAATCATTAATTCTCGAACTCCTATACATACTCATCAACTATTTTGCCTCCCTGCCTCAGTGTTTGGAGATGCATAAACAGCTCTTGCCTGTAATGTTCAAGTATAAACTTTTTCTCAATACCCATTTCATTTCCCACTAAGTATGTATATCAGCCTCACTATCTCTTTGTCTGTTAATCACAAGATTTTTCCACCATAAGGAAGCACAGCCTATAAATTCCATAGCTACAAGACGAACCCGAGTGTGATCGTTAATCTCATAGCACTCAAATAATTCCTTAACCTTATCTTCCCAATCTATATAATCATCTACAGAACCCCTACCATCAAATAAAGGCATCTGCAACTTCACATACTCTAATCCCCGAGATGGTCTGAACCCCCAGTTTGGGTAAAGCTCATGCTCAAAATTATCATCTCTTTCCTCCCTAAAAGCATGATAATCTCCCTCCATTCTCTTTCTCCTATTACCTCCAACAGCTCCTTTCTTGTGAGCATTCTGATAGGTTACCCAAGGTAGGGGTGCTTGAAGGTTAGCTACTGGTGGTTGTGGCATCGTCATTTGATCTACCCGTGTTGCTAATGTAGCGACAATAGTGGTAAAATCTTACAATTGTTCCCCTAATGTTCTTCCACTTCCAGCATAACACCCTTGACCTCCTCTAACCTAACTATTGGCTTCATTGCCAATCCTACCTTTCACGCTATCATTCGACATGATTATGAAATTCCTCTCCTTTTTTTTTATCACCCAACACCAACTCACGGTACACTCACAACATAATTCACAACTCTACACTACATCACAACAACACGCCTTAGACAACAACACACAACTCACACTACACCTACACGGTTTAATCACTACCACACACTTACACACTTCCATGGTGCTACACAACAACATACCACGGCAACACAACCCACACTTTAATACACAATTATGTCACACACAACTCCTACAGTCCACTTACCTAACAAAACACCATGGCAACACAAGACAAAGGGAAGCAAATATGGACACTACTCCATACAGCAAGCAAATAATTCCAACTAGTCTAAGTGTATTTAAAGTGATTAATACACAATCAACTCCATAAGTAATGATTGAGCTTGAATTCAAAATATTTCCAAATTCTCCACAATAAGATGAACAATCACAATGCAAATCTAAAAAAGATTACACTTCCCTTTTCAAAACTAAAAGGAAACACACAGCACACTCCACAACTACTTCAAATTATGGAATTCTAATTATGGAATTCAAATTCAAATAATTTCCCCTTCTTTCACACACAAGGAGCTCATGGCAAGATGATGATTACAAAGGACTAATTCTGAAATTCCACTTCCAATTCTGCAACAACAAAGTGTGTCACAACACAATCACACACAATTACTTCAATTCCACTTCAAATAACTTCAATTAAGAAATGGAAGAATGAGAACCCTAAATCCCCAAATTAAAATCACAAAATTCCCGTCTCAAAACCTTGATTTGATACCAAATTATGATGTACTTCACTTGTAATTGTAATATATATAAAGGATAACATAAAAAAAAAATTCCAATCAAATTAGGCGTGAACCTAACTCGAAGATGGAACCCTAAATGGTGCAAACAAGAACAAATAAAACAAATCCAATTACACACTAGATATGACACACTAGTAATAATTGGAAGCAACTCAAGAAGTATCGATATAACTCACAATAATCCTTTAGTTAACTCGCCACAATTTCAAAGTGAAATTGATAAGAGTAAAAAATGCATGAGGAAGAAGCTCTCCTACGATAAGAAAAGCCAGATTTTCTGATGTTCAAAAGTCCCCTACAAACCCTACTTAACAAGTATTTATACTTGTTCTAAATAAGGAAAAATTTAACAAAAGAAAATACAAATGAAAGCATCATATGTGGGCGATTTCTTTCACCTCCCTGGAGTAATATAGGACTGGTTCTTCTTTTGATTTATGTAAGTCCATGAATAAGCCACAAATTGAGCATTAGTGTATTTATTCATCATCCTATAAGACTGAAAAAATGTACTTGCTAAAATGTAAAGACAATTATTATAAGATAAATAAAGATAAAATGTGGATTTCTAGGCTCATTCGTTCAAATATGCTTCCCATTGCTGGATCCAGAGGTTTGATTCCCATAATCTTTTAAGCATTTTTACCTCCTTTTTTTTGTTAATTTCAAAGGAGGGCATCAAATGTGTGATAGATAAGGTCAAACTTAGGTTGTCTTAGCATTTTAGGAGGGAAGCCATTATGTAAGCTTTAAGTGTTGTGGGACAACCACCACTCAAGGCTAATTAGGTTACCCCACTCAAGTTTTAATGTGATCTATAAGCCATTTTCTTTGAAAATAAGTGAGGCCACAGAACTTAAGGACCTATAGAACTCACCTAATTGCATCTATGAACCCTTCAAGTTAGCAAATAAACATAATGTGGCAACCAAAAACAAAAAAAAGAAGAAGAAAAAAAAAAGATTATAACATTAATGGAGTTATTTTCCTATTTGTTTATAATTTGTAAAATTGTTGTTGTAAATTCCTTGTAACAATTGTTTTTTCTTGTAAATAGTATAGTTATGATGTATTTACTTTGATAAATTTTGTAGCAATGGCAAGCTCTTCTCAAGGAAATCCATGTTCATAAGCCTCTAAAGTCAAAGGCAGTATTTGATCAATGGATCCAATTCTTTAACCTATGTTATCAAGAGGTCATTCATGACAAGATCAAACCAATTATCTCATTATAGAAAGTCTCTATCAACATCACTTTAGTTAGGGCCTTGATTCATTTCTAAGATCCAAAAGCTATCGCCTTTTGTTTGAGCCCCTATCAATTAGGCCTAACAATGGAAGAATACACCTAAATGCTTAAGTAATAGGAATTAAATTCCTACAGGACCTATCTGATGCGTGTAACCTTAAGTACGTTAAACCTAGAACCCCAACGATGCTAGTTGGTTTCAATTACCCTGAGGATCATCTTGCATAAGAGATGCGTAACTAGACCCCAATCAAACTCATTGATTATAACCTAAGTTATCAATAGGTATTCCTAGTAATTCGATTAACAATTCTATGGAAAAGTTCTTTTGCAAAAGAAAAAAAAAGTGGTATTTTGTATCTTATGAAAAAGATGTGTTTTTTTATGACTCAAAGATTGTCTCTTAGCTGGCCCCTAGCAGTATATATAGCACACGAATACAATATGGAAAAAAACCTAACATAATATGGAAATCCTAAGTTACCTATTCTATCTTTATTTTTGTGTCACAAAGTAGGCAACTAAATAACATGAAAAACAAACCAACAAATAATAACAAAACCGAATGTATCCTCTAATGTATTGTCTACGCAAATATATAATATTCCTAAAATATTTCATCCTTCCATGGTCACGTGAATCAAGTTGACAAATGTATGTTTTCCTTTTGTGTAGCTTGATTCCCGTGCCTACAAGTCCATGACTAGTCCTTATAGAGCTTCATTCATCCTTTTAGCTCTAGCTTGGTGATAGGAATAAAAATCCGACAAGACCTATCATTAGGGCAAGAACTAAAGGATTTCAAATCTTGGCGATGAGGACCCATTTTGACCAAATCGACCCCGGAATTATTTATATATTAACCTCTTTTCTATTATTCTTGTATTGTGTTTTCCAACAGGTACACTTATCATATTTTATAGGGAAATGGACAAACACTCTCAGACTCAGCTTGTGGGTTATCCATGGACCGACCTGAACCGGCGATGAGCTGGGCCGATGGATCCTATAGAAGACCGGCATCTTGAAGACCATTTCTTTTATATATTTCTTCTTTTATGAACTATTTTGGTTGTATTTTGGTTTTGGGACACTTTTATTTCCTTGTAATTTTCATTTAGGGCTAGACACCTTAAAAGTGGCAAACTTGTAATTTTGATCACTTTTTAACCCTTGGAGTAGCAAGTATAAATACTTGCTTAAGAGAGGGTTTGAGGAGGCCATATTTTGCAGATTTGAGAGTTCATATTCAAGTGAGAATTAGGGTTCCTAATTTTCATTAGACTCTTATCAATGTCAATCCCAAGAGTTGAAATTGTGGCGAGTGCAACACCTTGAAATTGTGAGTAGTATCAATTTCATTTTGTTGTGATTTCTTTTCTTCTCTAGTGTGTCATATCTAAGGGTGAATTGAGATAGTTCTTGGACAGATTTGCTTCTAATTATTGTTGAATTCTTGTGTTTAATTAAGATCCTTTGCAATTGAATTCGAATCATCCTTGAAGAATTCCTCTTGAAACGTGAATTTTCACTTGTGGAAAGGAGTTCTTATAATTGAAGCTTTCTTTTGAATTTGTGGATTATTCTCATGGGATTATATGTGATTAGTGTGTTGTTAGAAGAGATTATCATTGAGATATCACAATTACAACATTGAGCATTTGGATTTCATTACATCTTCACTAGGGTTCACGCAATTTTTGCCTTTGTGGAGCCGGTTTTGTTGTTGATTTGAGTTGGCTTTTTCTTGAGTCGTTTAAATGTTCTTCTAAGTGGATTTAGGCACATCATCTTTTTGGTATCAAAGCACATGTTGAGAGAAGGGATTGGTTTTATTTGATTTCGTGGAATTAATCATCAATTATGGTTGATATAGTGAAAACCGCAAATTATGTTGTTGTTGTGGTTTTGAGCTTGCGAAATTACCTTGGCTTAGAATTTAATTTGCTGTTTGTTGGAGTTAGATTAGGAAGGTTGTTATATCATCTTATGTTCAATAATTTTCGTGGATGGGCAGAAGCATAGAAGTGTTGTTTAATTTAACAACTTTTGGAAAGTGAAAAACTTACCAATCCTTGCTGATGTGAGATCGGTTTGATCAAATTCCTAACTGATATAAACCACGCCAACGTGTGACAAAACCCAATACCAATACGTTCGGAATTCTTTACCTAAGATGCCAAACACCCTCAAGTGGAAACCGCAACCCGTTGTCTATAAGCGAGACAAGAACCTTGGTATAATATGAAGATGCCACAATCGGGATGAAAGACCGATTGATAAGTCGGGATGAATGCCACAGAAATAAAATCCAATAAGTTCTAGGTTAGTTCTTGGAAGAACCAAGAGAGGAATTCTCTCAAAAGTGTTTTCAATCTTTCAATGTTGTATCTCCTATTCTAAACCCTAGGAGCTTTATATTAGGGTTTACAATTCGCAACAATAAAGGTCCACAACGACGTCACTTCAATAAGTGGGTAAAATAACAAAACAAGACATAAAGGCCGGCGTCGGAGAGATACACGGTTGTGTACTTTGGCCGTGTATAATTCTGTGGAAATTCTTGGCAACATACATAACCGTGTACTTCTAGTCGTGTATCTTTCTGTGGAAATTCTTGACACCATACACGGCCGTGCCTTTTAGCCGTGTATATGACCGTGTATGATTCTATGTAACCTTGAGATTACTACACGACCGTGCCTTGTAAAGACATGCCCTCTTCACCCCGTATCCGGTATGACTTATACAAGAGCAAGGGTCTTCCCATGGTTGTTCCAATCCTTTCCAACTTCATGATTGCTCCAATCCTTTCCGACTTCATGGACATCCTTTATCAACCCGTTAAGTGCTTCCTTGAATCGTTTCGCTCGATTTCTTGTAATCGGTCCAAGTGGCACTTCAAGAGGATCCACATTCCTTCTTCCGGCTTGGTTCTCATCGTGGATCTCATCACTTGTCGTAACTAGTTGTGGTGTGAAGGAGGTTGTGTAGCTTATTGTTTTGATTTCCATTGTGTAATTGTGAATTAGAGGAGTACAATTTGCAGATTTGCATTGAGTTTTGATTAGTAAGGAATCTATTTGAATTCAAACACATGTCATTGAGTTGTGGGAGTTAACGAGTGCTATTTGAATTTAAATTCATTGCTTACCAATTGAAGAAGGCTTGCAATTAGTGAAGTGGTTTGAATTTCAAATTTGAGTTGCTGCCTATTTTGTTGTGAGTTACGGTTAGTACTTGTAGAAAGTGAAGTATATTTTGTTATTATTGCAGTGGAAGTGGAGTGTATTTGTTGTTGTAGCCATTTGTTATCATTACCGTGGAAGTGGAGTGTAATTTGTTGTTGTTGCCGTAGGTGTTGTGGTGAAGTGACTGCACCGTGATTGAGGTGTGTGTGGTGGTGCAAATTTGTGGAGTTTTGTGTAGTGTAAGGTGCTACACATTAAGACTCATTGTGGGTGCAAAAATTTAGCAAGAAAGGAAAGTTGAGTGGTGAAGTTTGAATTCAAAAACAAGCATTAAAGTGTGAAAGTAATTGAAACTCATTACTTAAACACTTGCTAGTTGAATTTAATTCTTAACTACATAGAAATAATTGTGTGTACTTCGTTTATTTAACTTTAGTTGAGGTACCAAGAATTATTTTATTGTGCTTCAACTATTTCACTTGACTTTACTTGAAGTAACAATAAGCATTTCTTGTAATGGTTGATTGTGAGCACCGTGGGTGTGTAGGGGCGTGTAAGGGTGTGTTGCCATGGTGTGGTGAAGTGTATTGAGGTTATTGAAATCAGTAAGCAACAATGTCAAGTGAGTTATATTCGTCTACTAACATATTGCATCGGGACTTGACTTCCTTTCCAACCATTGATGAGGGATAAAGAGCAAACTTGTTCCATACTTCTTGTAGGGTATAAGGAAACTTGTGCACAATTATTATTGATGGTGGTAGTTGTACTAATGTTGTAGCTGCATCATTAGTATCGAAGTTGAAAATTGAAACTATCCCACATCCCAAACCATATACATTACATTGGTTGAATGATCAGGATGGTCTTTGTGTAACCCAAAGGGCTAGGGTACCCTTCAGTATAGGGGACAAGTACTATGATGAGCTTGAATGTGATATTCTTCCTCTTTGTGCATCCCATATATTACTTGGTAGACCATGGTTGTATGATAGGATGGTATTACATGATGGGTATAGAAATACTTACATGTTCAAAAAAGATGGTAAACGTATAGTATTGAACCCTATGTCGCCATCAGAGGTCCAGGAGATGCAAAGACAGATAAAACAACCATCACAGAATCTTGAGGATCATAGCCACATGATCAAACCTTCAGAGTACCAAACTGTGCAGACGTAGGTATGCCAACCTTCAAAGGTTCTTGAGGGCTCTAGTGACACGAGCCAACCCTTAGAGCATAAAATTTGTCAGACACCGATATGCCAACCTTCAGAGGATCTTGATGATTATAGTCAGATGAGCAGACTACCAGAGGACCAAACTGTTCAGGGTTAGTTATGTTCTCCTACAAAGACACTAGAGGTTCACGAGCATTTGATTACACCGTTGGAGTATTCTAAAGATCAGAGTTGGATGAGTCTATCATTAGAGGGCCAGAATGTTCAGAGACATTTGTGTTCACCTTTAGAGGTCTTAGAGGGCAATGAGCAGTTGGGCCAACCACTAGAAGACCATGAGGATCAGCGACATACAGATGAGTTAGAAAAGGAGGATACAATATCAGTGAAATGGGTTGAGTTAAGGGACACCTCAGTAGATAATGGGTCATTATTTGTGTTGCAGAAGAGATACATCCTGGAAATGGAGGAGAGAAAACAAACACCACCTGTAGTATTTCAGATATTGGGATTCTGCAAAGATACTTCTTCAGAGGGATTGCTAGGAGAAAACAAAGTCTCCATTGCATTTGATCTGCTAGATTTGAGGACAAATCTTTTTGAGGCACAAGGAAATGATAGGAATAAAAATCCGACAAGACCTATCATTAGGGCAAGAACTAAAGGATTTCAAATCTTTGCAATGAGGACCCATTTTGAGCAAATCGACCCTGGAATTATTTATATATTAACCTCTTTTCTATTATTCTTGTATTGTGTTTTCCAACAGGCACACTTATCATATTTTATAGGGCAATGGACAAGCTCTCTCAGACTCAGCTTGTGGGTTATCCATAGACCGACCTGAACCGGCGATGAGTTGGGCCAATGGATCCTATAGAAGACCGACATCTTGAAGACCATTTCTTTTATATATTTCTTCATTTATGAACTATTTTGATTGAATTTTGGTTTTGGGACACTTTTATTTCCTTGTAATTTTCATTTAGGGCTAACCACCTTAAAAGTAGCAAACTTGTAATTTTGATCACTTTTTAACCCTAGGAGTAGCAAGTATAAATACTTGCTTAAGAGAGGGTTTGAGGAGGCCATATTTTGCAGATTTGAGAGTTCATATTCACGTGAGAATTAGGGTTCCTAATTGTCATTAGACTCTTATCAATTTCATTCCCAAGAGTTGAAATTGTGGTGAGTGCAACAACTTGAAATTGTGAGTAGTATCAATTTCATTTTGTTGTGATTTCTTTTCTTCTCTAGTGTGTCATATCTAGGGGTGAATTGAGATAGTTCTTGACAGATTTGCTTCTAATTATTGTTGAATTCTTGTGTTTAATTAAGATCCTTTGCAATTGAATTCGAATCATCCTTGAAGAATTCCTCTTGAAACATCAATTTTCACTTATGGAAAGGAGTTCTTATAATTGAAGCTTTCTTTTGAATTTGTGGATTATTCTCGTGGGATTATATGTGATTAGTGTGTTGTTAGAAGAGATTATCATTGAGATATCACAATTACAACACTGAGCATTTGGATTTCATTACATCTTCACTAGGGTTCACGCAATTTTTGCCTTTGTGGAGCCGGTTTTGTTGTTGATTTAAGTTGGCTTTTTCTTGAGTCTTTTAAATGTGCTTCTAAGTGGATTTAGGCACATCACTTAGGTCATCGGGCTTCCAATGCCATGTAATTGATCATGGAATTTTGGCTCCTTCATTTTTCATGCTAGCTGATCCTCATCATTCCCTCTTTCCTTGAAAAGATTCGTCCTCGAATCACCTGCATTATAAAAGTAAGATAAAAAACATTACAATTGCACCTATATTACCATAGTGACTCAACAAATCAATCTTGTAAGTGTTGTAATTAATGCGCTCCAAGACTTGGAAAAGTCCCCATCCTCTAGGATGTGATTTAGGTTTTCGCTATGATGCAATTCTTTCTTTTCTAAAAGGCACCCAAACCTTTTCTCTTGGATGAAACACAGTCCTGACACATCCCTTTAGTATTGGCCACTTCTGAATCGCATCCAATTTCCTCTCATCCACGGCTAGCTCATCTATTCCTATAACAAAGTCAAAAGAAAACAACATACTAGGTAATGAAAGATTAGTGTCAATATTAGTAAAATAAACATCCTTGTACATAAGTACAAGTAGTTGTTTCCTTGCTAACATTGCACTCTCACACTTACTTTTTCTTACAATTTTCTCTCCTTTTAGTGTTTCAGACTCTCTTCGCCCATAGCTCACCAGTGTTTATCTCTCACTCTTTTCTTTTTTCTCTCCCTACTCTCGCACACTCTCATGTTTCGTTCTAACTTCTTTGGCAATTTTCACTTGGTCCTCACAAGCTTCCCATGGTTTCTGTGGAATAGGAACCACCTTCCTTTTGTTTAAAACAAAAGAATATTAATTCTTGTACCCATCGTATATAACCTTCCTATCAAACTGTCATGGTCGCCCTAACAATATGTGGCTAACTTGCATAGGTACCACATCATACATAACCTTGTCTTTATAGCTCCCTATGGAAAAGGCTATAAGAACCTACTTAGTCACCTTAACCTCCCCAAAATCACTCAACCAATGTAATCAATATGGTCTAGGATGTTTCACAGCTTTCAACTGCATCTTCTCTACTAACAAAGTGCTAGCAACATTAGTACAACTGCCACTATCGATTCTCAAGCTACAAACTTTACCCTGTACATGACACCATGTATGAAACATATGTTCATGTTAGATCCCCTCACCATCCTCCTGGGGTTGTACACTAAGCACTCTCTTCATAACATATAACTCGCCACTCACAGGTCCTTTTAAGTCAACATCCTCATACACCTGTGATGGTGACTCCTCCTCCTCATAGCTCACACTCTCTACATCCTTATTATCACTTATAATCATAGCCCTCTGGTTTGGACATTGAGATGCAATGTGCCTAAATCCTTAACACCTAAAACACTTTATATCTCTCATCCTAGAAGGGGGTTTAGTGTCAGTCTTTCCCTTAAGTGCAGCAACTGGATTCTTAGCCCTCATGTCCTCCTTAGGCTTTGAATCAGTGGAGTTTCTCTTCCATGTGGATTTCCATAGAGTTTTGGAAGTCGAGCCAGTCCTCTACTCACTCCTGTATTTTAGCTACCGCTCTACTTTAATAGCTCTATGCAGTAACTTTTCCATATCTAAGTAATGGTGAAGATCTACTACATCATCTATCTCCCGATTCAATTCATTGATGAATCTAGCTATAGTGGCCTCATCATCCTCCTCAATTCTTGCCCTAATCATAGCCATCTCCAACTCTTTGTAATAATCCTTTACACTATTATTCCCTTGAGTCAACCCTTAGACTTTCCTAAGTAAGTCCCTATGATAGTGACTAGGAATAAAACACTTCTACATGATCATTTTCATCTCCTCCCAAGTGTTAACAGGTCACTCTCCATACCTGCGCCTATTACGCACCAACTGATCCCACCAAACACTGGTGTAATTTGAAAACTCTACTATAGCTAACTACTCAGTGTAGTTGTGACATTCAAAGACATGATCCATCTTCCTCTCCCATTCTAAATACAATTCCAAATCATTCTTTCCCTGAAAAGTTAGGATTTTTAACTTAATACTCCCTAAATTACTATCACGCCTCTACATACTTCCCATATCCCTCACATGTTGGTAATCTCCAAAATCAGATTCCTTTTCTTCAACTATCCTAACTCCTCCCCTATTATGTCTACCTACTCCTCGCCTAACAGTGGTACTACTAGACGGTTCCCTACTCCTTTCCATCATGCCATGGATCCGCTCTTGTTCTCCCGTTAGGAACCTCTTCATCTCACCCATCAATTCTGCAAACATCACCTGACTTTCTCCTCCATTAGTGTCCTGTCTTAACATAATTCTAATAATTTGCAATAAGTTACAATCACAATTACAAAAAATATATAAGTATGTTGATAGAGCCATTTTATACTCAATCTTTATAGTATAAATTGTGGAAATTATTATTGATTTTATAGAAATCATAAGGAAATAGTACTTTAATTCTATCATCATGATAAATCAGGTTAAATGGAGTCAAGGATGCCAATTCAAGTAAATTAGAGAAGCCATCTACAACTTGGTTCAAAGACAAGGATTTCCACCGCCGGAGGGAAGTACATGGGCGTGTAACTGAAGTACACGGCCGTATACTTGGTTTTCAATCAACAGGAAGATACACGGTTGAAGTACACGGCCGTGTAGCTAACTATAAACTAGCACGGTTTGAGGCACGGCCAAGGTGAAAACCGTGCCCCTCACTGGACAAGAAGGCGGAAATGTGGACTTTGAACAGAGAGAGACATGGCTTAGGGCACGGCCGTGGGAGCAACCGTGCTTGGAGCCATGGTGGAAGCTAGACGTGCCAAGGAGAAGAAAGTGTGGAACATCAACTAGATGAAGGCACGACTTGAAATCTAGCCGTGGGTCTAATCGTGGTACACATTGGACATGGATGAAGACTTGTAGATTATGCATGGACGAAGGCACGGCTTGAAATCTTGCCGTGTGTGTAACCGTGGTACACACTAGGCGCGGATGAAGACTTGAAGAATATGCACAGAGTATGGCACGGCTTGACCCACGGCCGTGTGGTGGGGCGTGCCAGGCAGACGAATCTTCACTTCTCGAAATCTACTTGGAAAAGGAAAGATATTTTCGTATCTTGCTAGCAAAAGATCATATGCTATCCCCCTAACAATATAAATAGAACCAACCCTAGAGGGTTAGGAGAACTTTTGAATCTTTGGATCTTGAAGAACCTTGGATCATCTTGGAGGCAGAGCAAGCAACCGGGTTCATCATGTCATTACTTTTTATTTTCGTTTTATTGATGAACATGAGTAGCTAAGCTACTTTTCTAGCCAAAGGGTCATAGATGTTTAATTCTCCATGAATTGTGAGGTCTAATTGACTTGTATTTATTCTATTCATTGCTTTCGGGTATTCATATATCTTCTGATCGTTTTTTCATTATTATCTTTGTTGATTAGTATGAATAGAGCTCTTCTACTTAATTAGCAAGTTAATATATTGTCAACTAGCACGTCAAATCCATAATTGTTTGATTGTTCTAGTCTTAGTGACGCAATAACATGTTTGGTTATAAAAGAGATGATCGAATTCATGTTATGGAGGTGTGTGATCATGTTTAAATAGGTTATCTTATAATCTACTAGCATGAATTGGTGGTCTCTCTAGATCTTAATGCTATTGATAGATTAAATCCTAAGTACTTGTCTAGGGTTGTTTAATCAATAAGAGAAATAATTCAAAGCGCTTGTCTGAGGTTATCGAGGAAATAAGGAGAGATAGGTTGTTAGAGCTTGTTAATAACAATAACCAGTTTATCTAGGAACAAGAATAGAGAACATTTGCATCGATGATCAATTCCTTGAATTAAACTATCTTGATTCCTTTGGCTAGGCTTTTATTAATATCCGATTTTCTTACCTTGTTTTACTTTATTTTGATTCATAAACAAAACTCCCCATTTTTCTTTTCCCTTTTATTCTCCTTGAATAGAAATAAGTTTAACCAATCTCTGTGGATTCGACCCTACTCACCACTATATGCAAATCATATAATTGTCTAGGAGTAGGTTTTATTTTTGTTGGATTCGACACCCATCATATGTTCCTCACACTCACTCGTGTATTATTCACAAATGATATGCTCACAATTCCACTTGGGTATATCTCTCACAAAATATGATCTCACCACCTACTTTTTGTAATTCTTTTGCTAAAAACTCAATTTGGAACTCTTAAACTCAAATTATTAAGTCAACACTAATGATTACTATCGACTTAAGTCATGTGAATGAAGGAAGACTAAATAACAACTAATGATTATATCGAAAGTCATGATGAATGAAAGCAAAACCAAAATTACACAAACAAAAAATGATATGGAATGAATTCCGATGCAAAATTGCAATCAACACAAATCTATAATTTGACAAAAACAATTGATTATGGAAAGTAATTGATCCAATAGAAATTCACAAGTTTGCACAATTAGAAGCTATTTGATATGTAGCAATTGTAATATTATTAATGACAATTCTTTATTATTTTTTGAGATTTCTGAATTCTTTCTTTCAACCGAATTCGATTTTTTTTTTTTTAATTTCGTGTTCTTTTCTTTTTTGCAACAAATTTGATTTTTTTTTTTTTTGTCTAATCTTTTTTGAACCAATTGATTTTTTGTAAAAAAGCTAATCATTACCAATGATTTAGAAATAAATCGAACAAGTAATGGATTGTAATAAACGAAAATATGGAATTTTATATATATATAATAAAATGACTTTATCATGAATATGGAAAAGACAACAGATATTGTGAAAAAACAGAATTTTTTTATACGATTTTTTTTTCAGATATGAATATGGAAAATAACAACATACAAATATGGAAAAGAACAACATACGACTATGGGAAAAAAAAAAAACAACAGACGACTATGGAAAAGAACAATAGACGACTATAGAAAAGAACAACAAACAAATTAAAGAAAAGGATATAATTTACTTGATTCAAGAAGACAAAGTTATAATACCAAATGATTCGTGTAACCCTAGGTATGTTAAACTTAGAACCCCAACGATGCTAGTTGGCTTCAATTACCTCAAGGATCGTCTTAAATAAGCGAAGTATAACTAGACCCCAATCAAACTCGTTGACTATAACCTAAGTTATCAATAGATATTCCTAGTAAATTGGTTAAGAATTCTATGGAAAAGTTCTTTCTGCAAAAGAACAAAAAGAGGTATTGCGTATCTCATGAAAAAGATGTGTTTTTTTATGACTCAAAGATTGTCTCTTAGTCGACCCCTAACACGGTATATATAGCACATGAATACAATATGAAAAAAAAAAAAAACCAAACACAATATGGAAATCCTAAGTTACCTATTCTATCCTTATTCTTGTGTCACCAAGTAGGCAACTAAATAATATGGAAAACAAACCAACAAATAATAACAAAACCGAATGTATCCTCTAATGTATTGTCCATGCAAATATATAATATCCCTAAAATATTTCATCCTTCCATGGATACGTGAATTAAGTTGACACATGTATGTTTTCCTTCTATGTAGCTTGATTCCAAAGCTTGCAAGTCCATGACTAGTCATTGTAGAGCTTCGTTCATCCTTTTAGCTTTAGCTCGAGTCATTAGGCATCCAATGCCATGTAATGGATCATGGAATTTTAGCTCCTTCCTTATTCATGCTAGCTGATCCTCATCACTATCACCAGAGCAAGAGCGAAGGACTTACAAAATTTTAGCGATAAGGATTAAAGTTTGTTTTGTTTAGATTAGCTATTGAATTTTGTCCATAGTAATTTGATCACAGGAAACCAGTTTGGTTGAAGTAGTAGCCGTTAAAATTACAAGTCATGAATTGCAAATGAATAGATGCTTGGAATGATAAAAAGAAAGTTTGTATAATCTATGACAGATTTCTCAATTGATTTGATGCAACTGCTTGAGGACAAGCAAGAGTTTAAGTGTAGGGGAATTTGATAGAGCCATTTTATACTCAATCTTTATAGTATAAATTGTGTTAAATTATTATTGATTTTATAGAAATCATAAGAAAATAGTACTTTAATTCTGTCATCGTGATAAATCAGGTTAAATGGAGTCAAGGATGCCAATTCAAGTAAATTAGAGAAGCCATCTACAACTTGGTTCAAAGACAAAGATTTACACCGCCGGAGGGAAGTACATGGGCGTGTAACTGAAGTACACGGCGTGTACTTGGTTTTGAATCAACAGGAAGATACACGGTTGAAGTACACGGCCGTGTAGCTAACTAGAAACTAGCACGGTTTGAGGCACGACCAAGGTGAAAACCGTGCCCCTCACTGGACAAGAAGGCGGAAATGTGGACTTTGAACAAAGAGAGACACGGCTTAGGGCACGACCGTGCTTGGAGCCGTGGTGGAAGCTAGACGTGCCAAGGAGAAGAAAGTGTGGAACATCAACTAGATGAAGGCACGGCTTGAAATCTAGCCGTGGGTCTAACCGTGGTACACACTGGACACGGATGAAGACTTGTAGATTATGCACGGATGAAAGGCACAGCTTGAAATCTTGTCGTGTGTGCAACCATAGTAGACAATGGGCGCGGATGAAGACTTGAAGAATATGCACAGAGTATGGCACGGCTTGACCCACGGTCGTGTGGTGGGGCATGCCAGGCAGATGAATCTTCACTTCTCGAAATCTACTTGGAAAAGGAAAGATATTTTCGTATCTTGCTAGCAAAAGATCACATGCTATCCCCCTAACAATATAAATAGAACCAACCTAGAGGGTTAGGAGAACTTTTGAATCTTTGGATCTTGAAGAACCTTGGATCATCTTGGAGGCAGAGCAGGCAACCGGGTTCATCATGTCTTTACTTTTTATTTTCGTTTTATTGATGATCATGAGTAGCTAAGCTACTTTTCTAGCCAAAGGGTCATAGATGTTTAATTCTCCACGAATTGTGAGGTCTAATTGACTTGTATTTATTCTATTCTTTGCTTTCGGGTATTCATATATCTTCTGATCGTTTTGTCATTATTATCTTTGTTGATTGGTATGAATAGAGCTCTTCTACTCAATTAGCAAGTTAATATATTGTCAACTAGCACGTCAAATCCGTAATTGTTTGATTGTTCTAGTCTTAGTGACGCAATAACATGTTTGGTTATAAAAGAGATGATCGAATTCATGTTATGGAGGTGTGTGATCATGTTTAAATAGGTTATCTTATAATCTACTGGCATGAATTGGTGGTCTCTCTAGATCTTAATGCTATTGATAGATTAAATCCTAAGCGCTTGTCTAGGGTTGTTTAATCAATAAGAGAAATAATTCAAAGCGCTTGTCTGAGGTTATCGAGGAAATAAGGAGAGATAGGTTGTTAGAGCTTGTTAATAACCATAACCAGTTTATCTAGGAACAAGAATAGAGAACATTTGCATCGATGATCAATTCCTTGAATTAAACTATCTTGATTCCTTTGGCTAGGCTTTTATTAATATCCGATTTTCTTACCTTGTTTTACTTTATTTTGATTCACAAACAAAACTTCCCATTTTTCTTTTCCCTTTTATTCTCCTTGAATAGAAATAAGTTTAACCAATCTCTGTGGATTCGACCCTACTCACCACTATATGCAAATCATATAATTGTCTAGGAGTAGGTTTTATTTTTGTTGGATTCGACACCCATCAAATTTTGGCGCCGTTTCCGGGGATTGGTGTCAAATTTATTTCTATTCTTGTATGACTCGTTCTTCTCAGACAGGTGAACTAACTTATAATCTGGAGATTGAGAAGACTCTAAAGAGGCTGCGACAAGAAGCTAGATCATCCCCCGGACCAAACTTAGTATCGGACTTGTCTGATTCATCCCTTGATTCTAAAAAAGAGGACGACATGGCAAATCTCGAGAGAACCTTAAGGGAGTTGGCTGCACCGGATGTGAATCAACAACCACTTTGTATTCACTATCCCGAACTAGCTGTGGAATTCGAATTGAAATCTGGGTTGTTACATCTGCTACCTACATTTCATGGTCTTGAGAATGAAGATCCTCACAAGCATTTGAAAGAGTTCCATATAGTGTGTTCTAGTATGAGGCCGTAAGGAATAACCGACGATCAAATCAAGCTATGCGCTTTTCCATTTTCTTTAAGTACTAAAGCTAAAGATTGGTTGTTTTATTTGCCTCCAGGTTCTATAACCACATAGACTGATATGGTGAGACTCTTCTTGGACAAATTCTTCCCCGCATCCAGAGCCGCTGGTATAAGAAGAGAAATTTGTGGTATAAAACAAAGGGACACCGAGACTCTTCATGAGTATTGGGAGAGGTTCAAGCAATTGTGTGCAAGCTGCCCACAACATGGGATATCTGAACAACTCCTTATCCAATACTTCTACGAGGGCCTACTTCCGATGGAAAGAAAGATGATGGATGCTACAAGTGGAGGCGCCATAGTAAACAAAACCACTGGTCAAGCTAGGGAATTGATCTCCATTATGGCTGCCAATTCGCAACAATTTGGGTATAAGCACGATACGTCTTCAAGGAAGGTAAATGAGGTAAATGTGTCTAACCTTGAACATCAAATTTCTAATCTTACCTCCCTTGTGCAGCAGCTAGCTCTTGGAAATACCCAACAGGTGAAAGCTTGTGGAATTTGTGGTGCTCCTAGTCATCCGACCGACATGTGCCCCACATTGCAAGATGGCAATCATGAACACGCCAATGCTGTAGGAGGATTCCCAGGACAGCCACAAAGGAAGTATGACCCCTACTCGAATACTTGCAATCCTGGATGGAGGGATCATCCTAACTTCCGATATGGCAATAACCCTCAACATGTCCAACAATTCCAGCCTAAGCCATCACACCACGTACCCCAAGCTCCTTCCACTTTAGGTATGCCCCTTGAGGATATTGTTAAGTCTCTAGCTGTGAATACCAAACAATTTCAGGAGGAAACAAAGCAAAGCATTCAAAACTTGGAGAATCAGGTAAGCCAACTTGCTTCAGTCGTAAACAGGTTAGAAACTCAAGGTAATTACCTTCTCAAACTATTACAAACCCGAAGCAAAGCGTTAATGCAATTACCTTGAGAAGTGGAACAGAATTGCAGGGATCAAATAAGAAAGGACATCCGTCTAATCTTGAGGAAGAGACCAAGGAAGAGATTTCGACTCCAAGCCAGCAGGGCGACCAGATTAGCAAGTCTCTAGTTGAGCCATCGAAGGTCACATTGATAACACCTCCTTTCTCCTCCAGATTAGCGAAATCCAAGAATGAAGCGGAAGAAAAAGAGATTCTGGAAACTTTTCGCAAAGTCGAGGTAAATATTCCTTTGCTTGATGCAATTAAGAAAATACTGCGCTATGCTAGATTTCTCAAAGACTTATGCACTAACAAAAGGAAGCTGAAAGGCAATGAAAAGATTAGTGTGAGTGAAAATGTTTCAGCTATTATTCAGAAGAAGCTTCCTCCTAAATGCAAGGATCCAGGTATGTTTACTATTCCTTGCAAAATAGGTAATCTTGGAATCGCTAAAGCCATGTGTGATCTAGGAGCTTCTATCAATGTCATGCCATTGTCTGTTTATCAACGTTTAAATGTTGGTCCTTTAAAGGAAACGGGTATTATTGTTCAACTTGCTGATAGGTCCAATGTTTATCCTAAGGGAGTTCTAGATGATGTTTTAGCTCAAGTCAATGGGTTAGTTTTTCCTGCTGATTTTTATGTGCTTGACATGGACGATAGTGATTCTCATACTTCATCACTGATATTATTCGGGCGACCATTCCTTAAGACTTCTAAAATGAAAATCGATGTAAATGATGGCACCCTCACTATGGAATTTGATGGTGAAGTGATTAAATTTAACATTTATGATGCCATGAAACATCCTAACGATATCTCTCCTGTTTTTGTTACGGATGTTATTAACCCATCACCACAGGCACCAAGGCTGGAATCAAAATCCTTATCCGAATATTTAGCCAGGAACGTCTAGCCAAAGACGTTAAAGAAAGGCGCTTCATGGGAGGCAACCCATGTAAAAAAAAAAAAAGTTTTGTTTTGCATTAGTTTTGGTTTGTTTTAGTTTTGTTTTGTTTTAGTTTAGTTTGTTTTGATTTTAGTGTAGTTTTGAACTCTTTGGATCAGCTGCAGCAAGGATACATATAATCAGATGACACTTTCCAGAGCTTAAGGGGAAAACTCCAATACCAGGGAAGTACCAGTATTTCCTTTCTCTTATTCTCTAATGTTCCTTGAGTTGTTAATTCCTTTTCAATTGTGCTAAATTAGGAACAGTGTGGACACTATTCAAGCTAAGTGTGGGGGAGAGGATAATAAAATATAGAGAATAGAGAACTAACTTATACTCTGAATGTTTGTCCTTAAGCAATTTTAAGCCAATTTTTTTCAAAATTATCATGAAATCTAGAGATTGTACTAAATGTTGTAATAAGCATCTACAAAATGTGAAATTGACTTGTTCAAATGTTTTACTCACCCACTGCTGTGATTAGAATACATGGTTAAAATTAAGTAGTGAAATCTTTAAGAAAAAATTTACCTTGTATTTAGCTTTAGAATTGGAAGTCTAAGAGTAAGTCGAGTCCCTAAGTGAAAAATAAACAAGTTTACTTCTAGGTTATATTAGCTACTATATACTCTTTAAAGTTGTTTGTAAAGCAATCATAACACTTAGTGAAAAAAAAAAAAAAAGAATCAAGCATAGCCATTACTCCAATGATTCAACTAATTGAGTTAAGAGTATTCAAACTTGAATGTTAGAGTGAGGAAGAGTCTGTAGGGGTATCTCAAAACCCGGTCACTTGAGTGATGAGCTCGAGATGTTGCCGACTCAATGAACTCACTATAACGATAAGGGCGAAAAAGGAAAAAGTTATGAAAAGAAGCGGGCAAAAACCCGTCAAAATAGATGCTTGAATAAATCAAAAGAACATGAATGTGAACATTCATTGAATAAAACAAAGATGTATAAAAGGGAGAATATCTAGCAAAGAGCTTATACCATATGCTTTTACTTTATACTGCTAGGATTATATGCTTGATAATATCCAATGAAATTTAATTGGGTATTTTTCCTTAGTGGATTAAGTATTTACTTTTGGAATAAAAATTCTTTTGCTAAACATGAGGATTAAAGTTTGTTTTGATTAGATTAGCTATTGAATTTTGTCCATAGTAATTTGATCATAGGAAACCAGTTTTGTTGAAGTAGTAGCCGTTAAAATTACAAGTCATGAATTACAAATGAATAGATGCTTGGAATGATAAAAAGAAAGTTTGTATATCCTATGACAATTTCTCAATTGATTTGATGCAACTGCTTGAGGACAAGCAAGAGTTTAAGTGTAGGGGAATTTGATAGAGCCATTTTATACTCAATCTTTATAGTATAAATTGTGTTAAATTATTATTGATTTTATAGAAATCATAAGGAAATAGTACTTTAATTCTATCATCGTGATAAATCAGGTTAAATGGAGTCAAGGATGCCAATTCAAGTAAATTAGAGAAGTCATCTACAACTTGGTTCAAAGGCAAGGATTTACACCGCCGGAGGGAAGTACATGGCCGTGTAACAGAAGTACACGGCCGTGTACTTGGTTTTGAATCAACAGGAAGATACACGGTTGAAGTACACGGCCGTGTAGCTAACTAGAAACTAGCATGGTTTGAGGTACGGCCAAGGTGAACACCGTGCCCCTCACTGGACAAGAAGGCGGAAATGTGGACTTTGAATAGAGAGAGACACGGCTTAGGGCATGGCCGTGGGAGCAACCGTGCTTGGAGCCGTGGTGGAAGCTAGACGTGCCAAGGAGAAGAAAGTGTGGAACATCAACTAGATGAAGGCACGGCTTGAAATCTAGCCATGGGTCTAACCGTGGTACAAACTGGACACGGATGAAGACATGTAGATTATGCACGGATGAAGGCACGACTTGAAATCTTGCCGTGTGCGCAACCGTGGTACACACTGGGCACGGATGAAGACTTGAAGAATATGTACAGAGTATGGCACGGCTTGACCCACGGCCGTGTGGTGGGGCGTGCCAGGCAGATGAATCTTCACTTCTCGAAATCTACTTGGAAAAGGAAAGATATTTTCGTATCTTGCTAGCAAAAGATCACATGCTATCCCCCTAACAATATAAATAGAACCAACCCTAGAGGATTAGGAGAACTTTTGAATCTTTGGATCTTGAAGAACCATGGATCATCTTGGAGGCAGAGCAGGCAACCGGGTTCATCATGTCTTTCCTTTTTATTTTCGTTTTATTGATGAACATGAGTAGCTAAGCTACTTTTCTAGCCAAAGGGTCATAGATGTTTAATTCTCCACGAATTGTGAGGTTTAATTGACTTGTATTTATTCTATTCTTTGCTTTCGGGTATTCATATATCTTCTGATCATTTTTTCATTATTATCTTTGTTGATTGGTATGAATAGAGCTCTTCTACTCAATTAGCAAGTTAATATATTGTCAACTAGCACGTCAAATCCGTAATTGTTTGATTGTTCTAGTCTTAGTGACGCAATAACATGTTTGGTTATAAAAGAGATGATCGAATTCATGTTATGGAGGTGTGTGATCATGTTTAAATAGGTTATCTTATAATCTACTGGCATGAATTGGTGGTCTCTCTAGATCTTAATGCTATTGATAGATTAAATCCTAAGCGCTTGTCTAGGGTTGTTTAATCAATAATAGAAATAATTCAAAGCGCTTGTCTGAGGTTATCGAGGAAATAAGGAGAGATAGGTTGTTAGAGCTTGTTAATAACCATAACCAGTTTATCTAGGAACAAGAATAGAGAACATTTGCATCGATGGTCAATTCCTTGAATTAAACTATCTTGATTCCTTTGGCTAGGCTTTTATTAATATCCGATTTTCTTACCTTGTTTTACTTTATTTTGATTCACAAACAAAACTCCCCATTTTTCTTTTCCCTTTTATTCTCCTTGAATAGAAATAAGTTTAACCAATCTCTGTGGATTCGACCCTACTCACCACTATATGCAAATCATATAATTGTTTAGGAGTAGGTTTTATTTTTGTTGGATTCGACACCCATCATATGTTCCTCACACTCACTCGTGTATTATTCACAAATGATATGCTCACAATTCCACTTGGGTATATCTCTCACAAAATATGATCTCACCACCTACTTTTTGTAATTCTTTTGCTAAAAACTCAATTTGGAACTCCTAAACTCAAATTACTAAGTCAACACTAATGATTACTATCGGCTTAAGTCATGTGAATGAAGGAAGACTAAATACACAATCTAATTGATATGGAAAAGATTCACCACTGAATAGAAATGCAATCAAACACAAAGAATATAATTTGCACCAAAACACAATAAATGATTATGGAATGTAATTTCCGGATGCACAATTTAGAAATCACAAAGCATCTATCACGGTTGGAATTAGAAACAATTGATATGGAAAGTGAATTGACTCAACTAATTATGTAATTGACAATTCAAGAAGCTATTTTGTGATTCTAGCAATTGTAATTCTTTCAAGGCCGAATTCCTTTTCTTTTTTTTTTTTAATTTCTTGATTCTTTCTTTTGCAACTGAATTTGATTCCTTTTTTTTTTTATTTCGGTTCTTGATTCTTTTTTTTTGTAACCAAATTTGATTTTTTTTTTTTGTAAATAAGCTATGAATTGAACACAATTGATTATTTAAGAAAACCTAAATACCATTAGCCCTAATGGATTGTAATGATCGAACAAGTATGAAATTTGGTTATATATATATATATATATGACTTTTATCTATGAATATGGAAAAGACAACAGATGAATATGGAAAAGAACAGAATTTTTTTTATACGATTTTTTTTCAGATATGAATATGGAAAATAACAACAAACAAATATGGAAAAGAACAACATACGACTATGGAAAAAAAAAAAACAACAGACGACTATGGAAAAGAACAATAGACGACTATAGAAAAGAACAACAAACAAATTAAAGAAAAGGATATAATTTACTTGATTCAAGAAGACAAAGTTCTAATACCAAATGATTCGTGTAACCCTAGGTATGTTAAACTTAGAACCCCAACGATGCTAGTTGGCTTCAATTACCTCAAGGATCGTCTTAAATAAGCGAAGTATAACTAGACCCCAATCAAACTCGTTGACTATAACCTAAGTTATCAATAGATATTCCTAGTAATTTGGTTAAGAATTCTATGGAAAAGTTCTTTCTGCAAAAGAACAAAAAGAGGTATTGCGTATCTCACGAAAAAGATGTGTTTTTTTATGACTCAAAGATTGTCTCTTAGTCGACCCCTAACACGGTATATATAGCACATGAATACAATATGAAAAAAAAAAAAAAACTAACACAATATGGAAATCCTAAGTTACCTATTCTATCCTTATTCTTGTGTCACCAAGTAGGCAACTAAATAATATGGAAAACAAACCAACAAATAATAACAAAACCGAATGTATCCTCTAATGTATTGTCCATGCAAATATATAATATTCCTATAATATTTCATCCTTCCATGGATACGTGAATTAAGTTGACACATGTATGTTTTCCTTCTGTGTAGCTTGATTCCCAAGCTTGCAAGTCCATGACTAGTCATTGTAGAGCTTCGTTCATCCTTTTAGCTTTAGCTCGGGTCATTAGGCATCCAATGCCATGTAATGGATCATGGAATTTTAGCTCCTTTCTTTTTCATGCTAGCTGATCCTCATCACTATCACCAGAGCAAGAGCGAAGGGCTTACAAAATTTTAGCGATAAGGGTCCTCGTTGAACAATTAAATCCGAGAATATTTGTTTAGAATCTTCTTTTCTATTACATATTTGTTGTGCATTCCAGCAGGTACATTTGTCAATTTTTATAGGACGTAGATAAATTCACTAAAGCTTAGTTTGTGGGTTATTCATGGACTTACATAAATCAAAGAAGTACCGGTCCAACAATCGCTTCATGGAAGTGAAGAACTAGCTATTTTGAAGATTTATTTTGTAATTGTCTTTTGTTTCTTAAGAACCGATCACTTGTTAGTTTTATTTGTAATTTGCTTTTTGTTGTTTAAACCCTAATTAAAGCAAGTATAAATATTTAGTAGGTTTTAGAGGGAACTTTTGAACTTGAGAAAAAATTTTCCCATTCTTACTGTGAAGGGAGTTCCTTTTCACGTAATACACTCTTATCAATTGAAATTGAAATTGTATCAAGTTGGCTTAAGGAGTATTGTAAGTCAAATCAATCCTTCTTAAGTTGCTTCCAATTATTTCTAGTGAGTCATGTCTAATTGTAATTGGTTGTGATACTTTGTTCATTTTCATGTGAATTACGGTTCCAATTTTCAAATTTGATTCAATTCCAATTTGAATGGAATTCGGTTCATTTTGTTGTTATCCTTTACAAACTATACAATTGATATTGATCCTAGACACAATTTAGCATTATAGTCATTTGAATCCAAGTGAATCAGGGTTCAAGTCCTTGTTGTTAATCACACTTTTATGGGATTAGTTTGGTGTTTGTGCTATTGACTTAGTGTTCTTGCAATTGGAATTGTAGGGCACATCATCTTTTTGGTATTAGAGCAAGGTTTAGAGAAGGGAATTTTGTAAATCACAATTGGGATTTAGGATTCTTGATCCTTCAAGACTGAAATTGGATTGTGTGAAGGGAAATTTGAAGTCTTATGTTGAATTGTTCTTTAAATTGCTTGCTTGATATTTAATTGAAGTATAGTGAAGTGTTGAAATTAGCTTGCATCCTTGTCATGATTGGGTTGTGAGTGGAAGAAAGGGAAATCTTTGAATTTTAATTTCAACATTTGAGTAGTGTTGATTATTGCATTATTCTTTCCTTTACAAGAATTCAAAAATTGGAGTATATAATTTTCAAAATTGCTATCCTTGCTATGGACAATTTGGAAAAATTTGAATTAAAAAACAAATTTTAAATTTACGAGTTATTGTGTATTATTGATCTTAATACACTTTGACTTTTTTTTTAAATTGTTTTCTTACCATTTGGAGAAGCCTTCATTAATTGTTCCATTGTTGATGTGCTCAAAAAATCCAAGCACATGTACACAATTGCAATTGTAGAACCAATTAAACAAATCCACAAATATGTGGTGATTGCAACTACCACATGACCCTAATGAAACAATTTGCTCTAATACCAAATTATGATGTGTTTAAAGTGAATCCAAGCACATGAACACTACCAAATTGAAGAATCAATCTCAAATGCTCAATGGAACATAAAATGGCGCGATGTTTAGAATCACGTGAACCCTAATTAGCGTGATCTAAGTTGGATGAATTACAAAATATTCCAATACCAATCAAATTACATATAACATGCAATTCCAATCTTATAAAATTGAAGCAATATAAACCCTAATTGGCGTGAACAAATGGATGGAAAACAACCTATTATCACTAGATATTACACACTAGTAATAAAAAGTAAGCAAGCAACTTAAAAGTTCTTGATACTACTCGCAAGAAATTCCAAGCCTCACTCCCCATAATTTCCTAGAAATTGATAAAAGTGTCTGTTTTAGCAAGAGGACTCACTCTCACTCACGACAACAATATGTGTTTGTTCAAAAATGTCAAAAAGCTCCCTAAAAACCCTAGTTAGTGAGTATTTATACTTGGTCCAATTAAGATAAAAACAACATGAAAATTACAAATAAGCCACTTAGGTGGCCGGTTCCAAGAAAAGAAATTACAATTGCTAAATGAAATGGTCGATTTTCAAAACAACAATTACAAGTACAATGTTCTTCAAGTGACTAGTTCTTCGATTCAAGCTACCAATTTGTTAGGCCAGTTCTTCTTTGGTTTATGTCGGCCCATGAATAACTCATAAGCTAAGCTTTAGCAAGCTCCATCGCCCTGTAAAAACCCACCAATATACCTACTGGAATGCATAACAAATAAGTAATAAAAAAGAAGTTAGTATACAAATATTTTTGGGGTCAGTTTGTTCAAAGAGGACCCTTATCGCCAAATTTTATATCCCTTTAGCTCTTACCCTAGTAATAGGTCCTGTAAGATTTTGATTTTTATCAATTGTTGTGTTGTTGCCGTGGATTATTGAAGTGGAAGGGTGTGTAGTTGAAAGGGGTTGTGACGTGGTGAAGTGTATGTGTGTATGTAGTGTAGAAGTGTGTGTGTTATAGTTTAAAAAGTGCCGCACCATGGTTGCATGTGTGTGTTTGTGCCATAGTGAAGTGTGTGTGGCATAGAAGAGTGTGTGTTGTGGTTATTTTTTTTTAATTTCAGAAGCAATCATTAAGTGTGGAAGTTATTGTGTATTGATCATTTAAACACACTTTGATTAGTTAAAATCATTAACTTGCCATTTGGAGAAGTGTTCATCATTGCTTCTAATTGCATTGTTACCGTTATTGTAGAGTGTGTCGTAGGTGTGTGAAGCTTAGGTGGAATACACTTTGTGTTTTGAAGTGAGTGAAGACGTGAAGTAGTGGTTGTGTGTTACACCATGAAAGTGAAGTGTGTGAAACCGTAGTGTGTGTATAGTAGTGGTTGTATATTGAAGTGTTATGATAGTATGTGTTAAAGTGTGAAGTATTGTTATAAGGTTGAAAAGGGGTGTTGTGTGTGTTGCATTTGACGTGAAGCATATTGTACTTGTATTGATTTGTTTAGTGTGTTAAAAGATGAATGCATCAGTCATGTCAAATGATAGTGTGAATAAGGGACTTAGCAATGAGGCTAATAGTCAAGATGGAGGTGATTTTTATTTATCTATCAATGTACACACCAAACTTTAACTTTGTTTCCTACCATTGATGATGATCAGAGGAAAATTTTGTTCTATACCTCTTGTAGAGTACAAGGTAATTTATGTGCTATTATTATTGATGGTGGTAGTTGTACTAATGTAGTGGCTGCATCATTAGTATCGAAATTGAAACTTGTAACTACCCCACATCCAAAACCCTATAAATTGCATTAGCTGAGTGAGTAGGGTAGTCTCCATGTTACCTAGAGGGCTAGGGTACTGATGTGCCTAAACACACTTAAAAGAACATCCAAAGGACTTAAGAAAAACTATCTCAAGTCAAGGCAAAATCAGATCCAAAAATGGCACTTTTCAAATGAACCCTAATGATGAAAGGATGAAATTCAAACAACCAATGATATAATCAGAATACTTCAATGAAAATTCCTTCTAACAACACTCTAATTTCATGTAATCCACACAAATGAAGCCTCGATTTGACAAAGAAAAACCGTAACAAAACAATCCCTTTCCAATGGTGAAAATCACGTTATCAAAGAAATCCTTAAAGATGAATTGGATCAATATGATAATTCCTTCAAATAATCACAAGAATTCGTGAATAACAACAAGGATATCTGACCAAGAAATATCTCAATTCAACCCTAGATATGACACACTAGAGAAGAAAAGAAATCACACAAAATGAAATTGATATAACTCACAATTTCAAGATGTTGCACTCGCCACAATTTCAACTTCTTGGGATTGAAATTGATAAGAGAATTTGGAATTAGGAAAACCCTAAGCCCTCTCACGAAATGTGAAGTGTTTGTTCTGCAAAATAAGCCTCTCAAACCCTCTCTTAAGCAAGTATTTATACTTGCTACTCCTAGGGTTAAAAAGTGCTCAAAATTACAAGTTTGCCACTTTTAAGGTGGCTATCCCTAAATGAAAATTACAAGGAAATAAAAGTGTCCCAAAACCAAAATACAACTAAAATAGTTCATAAAAGAAGAAATATATAAAATAAATGGTCTTCATGATGCCGGTCTTCTATAGGATCCATCGGCTCAGCTCATCGCTGGTTCAGGTCGGTCCATGGATAACCCACAAGCTGAGTCTGAGGGAGTTTATCCATTTCCCTATAGAATATGATAAGTGTGCCTGTTGGAAAACACAATACAAGAATAATAGAAAAGAGGTTAATATATAAATAATTCCGGGGTCGATCTGCTCAAAATGGGCCCTCAACGCCAAGATTTGAAATCCTTTAGTTTTTGCACTAATGATAGGTCTTGTCGGATTTTTATTCCTATCATCTCCTCGGGCCTCAAAAAGATTTTTCCTCAAATCTGGTAGATCAAATGCAGTAGAGACTTTGTTTCCTCCTAGCAAACCATCTGAAGAAATATCACTACAGAATCCCAAAATCTGAAATACCACAGGTGGTGATTGTCTTCTCTCCTCCATTTCTAGGATGTATCTCATCTACAACACAAATAATGACCCATTGTCCACTGAGGTGTCCCCTATCTCAACCCATTTCACTGATATTGTATCATCCTTTTCTAACTCATTTGTATGTCGCTGATCTTCATGGTCTTCTAATGGTTGGCCCAACTGCTCATTGTCCTCTAAGACCTCTGAAGGTGAACACAACTGTCCCTGTACATTTTGGCCCTCTAATGGTATACTCATCTGACTCTAATCCTCAGAATACTCCAATGGTGCACTCAATTGCTCGTGAACCTCTGGTATCTCTAAAGGAGAACATAACTGACCCTGAACAGTTTGGTTCCCTGGTAGTCTGCTCCTAGTATCCTGGAATGAATAAGATTGTCTCTGTCTTTCCACTTTCAAGGCTAACTGTATAACCTCATCAAGTGTACTATATCTGAAGCTCAACTACACAAGCTATTCATACTTCAACCCAGATACAAAACGTGCTAGGGTTTGTTCAGGAGGTTCAACTGATCCACATCTGATCACTAGTGTCTCAAACTCCTATGCGTAGTCATTCACTGTTTTACCCCCCTGTCTCAGTGTCTGGAGACGCATAAATAGCTCATGCCTATAGTGTTTCAGTATAAACCTATTCCTCAAAACTCGTTTCATGTCTCTCCAAGTGTGTATTTCGGTCTCTCCATCCCTTCGCCTGCTGATCACCATATTTTCCCACCACAAAGCGTCATGCCCTATGAATTCTATAGCTGCAAGGTGTACCCTAGAGTCTTCATCAATCTCATAACACTTGAAAAGACCCTCAACTTGGTCTTCCCAGTCTAGGTAATCATCTGTGGAACCCCTACCATCAAATGAAGGCATCTGTAGCTTCACACACTCTGGTCCTCGAGGTGGTCTAAATTCCCTGTCCAGGTATGGATTAAGCCCAAAATTATCATCTCTATCTTCCCTAAGAGCATGATAATCTCCCTCTACTCTAGGTGATGCCTAAAGGTTTACCACAAGTGGTGGTGGTAATGTCATCCTATCAATTCTTGTTGCCAATGTAGCAACAATTGTGGTAAGGTCCTAAAGTTGCTTATCTAGAGTTCTTCCACTTGTATTTCGACGACCTAGTCTGCCACCCACTTGGTTATTGGCCTCATTACCAATGTACCCATTCACACTATCATATGACATGTTTGTAGATACGATTTATCTGAAGTACAAATGTAATCTCAAAAAAAAAAAAAAATTGTAGCACACTCCCTTCACTTCACCACGTCACAATAACAAGTTTGGATAACCATACACACTTGTACACCCACGGTGCAACAAGTCACCAATGCAATAAATACTTCTTATCACTTCAAGTATATTAGACTAAGTGAAGCACAAATAAAAACTTCTAAGTAGTTAAGAAATTAAATTCAACTCCCAAGTGTTGAAGTAATAAGTTCAATTACTTTCACACTTTAATGTTTGTTTTTGAATTCAAATTCTACTACTTCAATTTTCCTTTATTGCCACGGTTTCACACCTACAATTGATCTTGATGTGTAGCACCTTTAATCCACATAAATCCACAAATTTACACCACCACACACACCTTCAATCACGGTGCACTCACTCCACCAATAACTCCACGGCAACAACACAAACAACAACAACAAGGTGAATATTGATTACAAGTAGTCTTCAACTTCCATGGCAAATAATGAAGACAAAAGATTAATAAGTAGCTTTCCCAAAATGAATTCTGAATCCCACTATAGGCAGCAACTTTCAATTTGAAATTCAAATAACTTCACTTATTGCAAGCCTTCCTCAATTGGTAACAATGAATTCAAATTCAAATAGCAATCATTAACTCCCACAACTTAATTGCATATGATTTGAATTCAAATAATTCCTTACTAACCAAACTTAATGTAATCTGCAAATTTTACTTCACAAATTCAGAATTACACAATGGAATTCAAACAACAAACTTCACAACTCCTCACGCCACAAGCTACTTCATGGCAACAATTGGTAAGTTTCACAATTTCAAAAAAAAATTTGCTAAAGTAACTTCACTTTGTACTTCTGCTCTTCCACGTGAATTAGTGTCCACAAAGTGATATAATAACCTTCCCAAATCAACTCCAACAACCAGCAAATCAATTCCCAATCCAAAACAATTTCGCAATATCAAACAACAACAACAACACAATTTTGGTTTTCACTTGATCAACCCTATTTGATGATCACTTCCATGAAATTGAATACAACCAATTCCCTTCTCTCAACAAGAGCTCTGATTCCAAAAAGATGATGTGCCTAAACACACTTAAAAGCACATCCAAAGGACTTAAGAAAAACTATCTCAAGTCAAGGCAAAATCGGATCCAAAAATGGCACTTTTCAAATGAACCCTAATGATGAAAGGATGAAATTCAAACAACCAATGATATAATCAGAATACTTCAATGAAAATGCCTTCTAACAACACTCTAATTTCATGTAATCCACGCAAATGAAGCCTTAATTTGACAAAGAAAAACCGTAACAAAACAATCCCTTTACAATGGTGAAAATCACGTTATCAAAGAAATCCTTAAAGATGAATTGGATCAATATGATAATTCCTTCAAATAATCACAAGAATTCGTGAATAACAACAAGGATATCTGACCAAGAAATAACTCAATTCAACCCTAGATATGACACAGTAGAGAAGAAAAGAAATCACAACAAAATGAAATTGATATAACTCACAATTTCAAGATGTTGCACTCGCCACAATTTCAACTTCTTGGGATTGAAATTGATAAGAGAATTTGGAATTAGGAAAACCCTAAGCCCTCTCACGAAATGTGAAGTGTTTGTTCTGCAAAATAAGCCTCTCAAACCCTCTCTTAAGCAAGTATTTATACTTGCTACTCCTAGGGTTAAAAAGTGCTCAAAATTACAAGTTTGCCACTTTTAAGATGGCTATCCCTAAATGAAAATTACAAGGAAATAAAAGTGTCACAAAACCAAAATACAACTAAAATAGTTCATAAAAGAAGAAATGTATAAAATAAATGGTCTTCATGATGCCGGTCTTCTATAGGATCCATCGGTTCAGCTCATCGCCGGTTCAGATCGGTCTATGGATAACCCACAAGCTGAGTCTGAGGGAGTTTGTCCATTTCCCTATAGAATATGATAAGTGTGCCTGTTGGAAAACACAATACAAGAATAATAGAAAAGAGGTTAATATATAAATAATTCGGGGTCGATCTGCTCAAAATGGGCCCTCAACGCCAAGATTTGAAATCCTTTAGTTTTTGCACTAATGATAGGTCTTGTCGGATTTTTATTCCTATTAGGTACCTTTTAGTATAGGAGATAAATATCATGATGAGATTGTAAGTGATATCCTTCCCATGTGTACATCCCATATATTGTTTGGCAAGCCTTAGTTGTATGATAGGAGGGTTTTGTATGATGGCTATAGAAATACTTATATGTTCCAGTAGGAGGGTAAACGTATAATGTTAAACCCAATGTCACCATTAGAGATCCAAGAGGTTCAAAAGCAGATGATTCAACCTTTAGAGGACCAAGAGGTTTAGAGGAAGATGATTCAACCTTCAAAGGACCAAGAGGTTCAGAGGTAAATAAATAAACCTTCAGAGGTCCAAGAAGTTTAGAGGTAGATGAGTAAACCTTTAGAGGACCAAGAGGTTTAGAGACATATAATTAAAACTGGAAAGAAGAAGACTTTATTGGGGGAACGGTTTGAGTTAAGGAAGGCCATAGCAAATGATAGACCATTATATTTATTGTAGATGAGGTATATCCTAAAGAGGGAGGGTGAAAGCATCTACCACCTGTGGTATTACAGGTACTAGATGAATACAGTGATATTTTAACAGATAAATTGCTTGGAGAATATAGAGTCTTTGCTACATTTAATGTTATAGACCTATCGAATTTGAAGGTAAATCTCCTTGAGGCTCGAGGAGATGATAGGAATCAATTCTTACAAGGACCTATCACCAAAGCAAGAGCCAAGGAATTACAAAATTTGGCGATGAGAGTCCTCTTTGAACAATCAGATTCCGAAAATATTTGTTTAGTATCTTCTTTTCTTTACATATTTGTTATGCATTCCAGTAAGTACATTTGTCAGTTTTTACAAGACGGTGGATAAATTCGCTAAAGCTTAGTTTGTAGGTTATTCATGGACCTACATAAATCAAAGAAGTACCGGTCCAACAATTGCTCCATGGAAGTGAAGAACCAGCCATTTTGAAAATGTATTTTGTAATTGTCTTTTGTTGCTTAAGAACCAACCACTTGTTAGTTTTATTTATAATTTGGTTTTTGTTGTTTTAACCCTAATTAGAGCAAGTATAAATACTTGCTAAAAAGGTTTTAGTAGGGACTTTTGAACTCATATATTTCGATTGCCTATTCATGTGAAAGAGGGTTTCTTCTCTTCACAAAATACTCTTATCAATTCTTCCATAGGATTGTGGTGAGTGGACTTGGATTTGTTGTGAGTAGTATCAACAAATTACAAGTTGATCCTAATTCCAACTAGTGCGTAATATCTGGTAAGGAATTAGTTACTTTATGTTGTTATTAGTTCACGTCAATCAAGGTTTATTCTTCAAGTTTTGATTCACCCTTGATGTGCCTAAAACCAAGGTCTAAGCACAATCAAATGAATAAAAAAAACAACTTCAATTCACAAGATCAAATCCGGTTCAACAAGTTAAGAAATTACGTGAATCCATGGTGAAAATGCAATTACAATACCACAAAGATAATTTCTTCAATATATAATAATCACAAATGAATTCCACATGAAATACACCAAGATGAACAAGAACCAATTCTGAAAACCTCCCTTCCTACAATATCCAATTAACTGTTCAAAATGACAAACAATTGTTGATGGTGAATCATAAGTATGATAATTACTTAAAATAAACACACTATTTCAAATTGATACCAATTCAAATCTGACCAAGAAATGTTCTAATCCAACCCTAAATATTACACACTAGAGAAGAAAAAGAAAACATAACAATTAAAAATTGATATGACTCACAATTCCAATTATTGTACTCACTACAATCTCAACTATTGGGATTGAAATTGATAAGAGGAAATTGAACTAGGGAAACCCTAAGCTCTCTCATGAAAATGTGATGTTCTAATCTGAAAATTATCCCCCCCCCCCCCCCCCCCCCCCAAAAAAAAAAACCCTACTTTAAGGTTAGAAAATGCACAAAATTACAACTATGCCACTTTTAAGGTGGTCGGTCCTAAATGGAAATTACAATAAATAAAAAAAAAAGAAAGTGTCCCAAAGTCTAATTTGTGAGTAATATCAAATTTAACTTGTTGCAATTTCCTTTCTTCACTAATGAGTTGTATTTAGGGTTGATTTGGAAGTGTTATTGGCAAATTTTAATTACATTTGCAATCAAATTCTTGTTGCTTCAATTGATTCGTTTTAGCCTTTAAGTTTTAACCTTCAATTTAGCTTCATTTTGAATCGTGGATCACTTTATTGGGAAAGTGGATCATGGAATTAGTTCTTGCTATTTTTGTGTGTAATTCACGTGGATTTATTTATGATCATTGTTGTTTTAGAAGAACTTATCACTATGGAATTGTTACTTACAATTTAGAACATTTGGATTTCATTGCATTCCATTAGGGTTCACACTAAACCTAGTAGTGTTGAGCCGAGATTGAACAAGTGTCTTGAGGTTTATAACTTGCTCCAAATTGCATGTGCTTAACCCTTAATTTAGGCACATCATAATCTAGTATCAAAGATGAACATATTTGGTTCATTTCAATCTTGATCACATAGTGTTGTGGAATTAGTTATAAACATTGAGATTTGACGCCATTATTCATATGATTGAAGCTAGTTTGATTAACATTGTTTGTTTGTCTTTCAAATTGGTTTTTCATGTGCTTAATCTTGGTTTTAGGCACATCATAATTTGGTATTAGAGTTTGAGGTTGTGAAAAGGGATTGGTTGCAAATTGAATTCGGAAGTTAAGGGTTTATTGTGAAGCACCTGATCCAAAAATTTGTTAGCGTGAAATTGCATTTTGTTGATTGTGTTCTTGAATTTGTTGTCTTGTTGATTAGTGGAGGATCGCTTGGAGAATTGAACACTCATGGAATCCTTGATTGTGGCTGTGAACGTGTAGTGCATGGAAAGTAATCTGTGAAGGGGTAAGAGTAGTCTTTCAATTGTTGAAGTGGAATTGTGTTGTGTGCATTTTTGGAAATTGGAGGAGTAGTATTAGCGATTTCAGATATAAATTCTAGATTTGAAGTTGTGTAAAGAATAGGAAAACATTTGAAATTCAAACATCCATTAATTTGTAGTAGTTAGTAAGTAGCATTAAGGATTGTTGTTTGAATTTGAATTATTTTACCTTTTATTGAGAAGGTTGCATTTAGTGGAATTATTTGAATTGTTGTTGTTTCCTTTGTTGTGAGGTTTTCGGTGTAAGGGGATTCAATAAGAAGTATTGTGTGTGTTAAGGCAAGGAAGTGACACATTTTAAGTATTATTATTGTTGCTTAAAGGAGTGCATCGTATGTGTGTGTGTAGTGTAAGTGGCGGTGTGACTTGTTGTGTGTGTGTAGTGTGAGTGGCGGTGTGATTTGTTGTGTGTGTGTAAGTGTAAGTGATGGTGTGAATTGTTGTATGAGTAAAGTAGTGTAATTGATCTTGAAGTGGACATGAGGAGTAAGAGTGTTGATCCTTGTGATCAATTGAAGAAGTGTGAATTGTGTAGTGTATTTTCGGAAGTGAGGAGTAGCAAATTGTAATTTTCATATTTGAACACAGAATTGAAGTGTGAATTAAGAAGTCAATTTGAAATTTCAAAACACACATTAAGTCATAGTTTAATTGTGTGTCATTTGAATTTAAAATAGCTTCTTAACATTTGTGGAATTGTGCACCTATTGAACTCCATTTTGAATTTGAAAGTGAGCTGCCTTATTTTGTATAGAAGTTGCGGTTTTAGTTGTAGTTTGTGGAAGTGGGAAGTGTACCGTGACTTGAGGAGTGCATTTGGTGTTGTATCTTTGTTAATTTAGTAAAGGTTGTATGCACTTGGTGTTGGTTATTGTATGTGTTGTCAAGAACATTGTTGGTAGTGGCGTGAAGCATTGTGAACCATGAGCATAAGGGGAATTTTGTGGTGATGAATGGTGTGTTGTGTGTGCATTTTCCTTACTGTCAATTGTGTATTTAAGTGGTGAAAATTCAAGGCAAGAAAAAGGAAAGTGAGTAATAGAATTTGAAATTCAAACAAATCATTAAAGTGTGAAAGTAATTAAACTAATTACTTAAATACTTGTAGTTAAATTTAATTCTATCTACTTGAAAGTAGTTGAGTGTACTTCATTTGTAGCTTGGTTGTGTACTTGAACCTTGGAAGTGTAAGGATAATTATTATGTTGTTAGGTTTGAGCATAATCATGTCTAGTGAAATGTTTCACTATACTAATGTATTACGTCGAACATTGACTATTGTTACTACTAAGGATGATGAATAAAAGGAAAATTTGTTCCATACTTCTTGTAGGATACAAGGAAATTTATGTGTCCTTATAATTGATGGTGGTAGTTGTACCAATGTGGTAGCAGAATCTTTTGTATCGAAACTAAAACTTGCCACTACTCCACATCCTGAACCGTATAAATCGCATTAGCTTAGTGATCAAGGGAGTTTGCATGTGACCTAAAGAGCTAGGGTACCTTTCAATGTAGGGGATAAATACTGTAATGAAATCGAGTGTGATATTCTACCTATGTGTGCATCCCATATATTGCTTAGCAGGCCTTAGTTATATGATAGGAGGGTCTTACATAATGGCTTCAAGAATACTTATGTATTCTGAATCCGATGTCGCCTTAGAGATCCAAAAGGTTCAACAACAGATCCGTAGACCATCAGAGATTCCTGAGAATCACAACCACATGAACTAACCTTCAAAATGCCACACTGTGTAGAAGTAGATATGCCAACCTTCAGAGGTTCTTAGGGCTCCTAGTTACATGAGCTAAATATAGAGGACAACATTTGTCAGACACAAATGTACCAACCATCAGAGGATCCTGAGGGTGAGAGTGATATGAGCAGATCACCAGAGGGCCAAACTGTTTAGAGACATTTGTGTCCACCTTCAGAGGTTTCGGAGGGCTATGAGGAGTTGAGCCAACCATTAGAGAGCCATGAAGGTCAGCGACATACAAATGAGTTAGAAAAGGAAGAGACAAAATCAGTGGAATAGGTTAAGACAGGGGAGACCTCAATGGACAATAGGTCATTATTTGTGTTGTAGATGAGATACATCCTAGAAATGGATGGGAGAAAACAATCACTCCTATGGTATTTCAGATATTGGGATTCTACAGTGATACTTCTTCATGTAGTTTACTAGTAGGAAACAAAGTTTCTACTGCATTTAATCTGTTAGATTTGAGGACAAATCTTTTTGAAGCCCGAGGAGATGATAGGAATCAAAATCTGACAAAACCTATCATTAGGGCAAGAGCCAAAGGATTTCAAATCTCGGCGATGAGGGCCAATTTTGAGCAAATTGACCTAGGAATTATTTGTTTACTAACCTCTTTTCTCTTATTCATGTATTGTATATTTCAATAAGCACACCTATCATGCTTTAGAGGGCAATGGACAAACTCATTAAGACTCAACTTATGGGTTATCCATGAACCGACCTAAATCGGCAATGGATTAGGCCGGCAAATCCTATAGAAGAGCTAGCATGAGGAAGACTATTTTTATTTGTAATTATTTCTTTGGACTATTTATGTGTAAGCTTTTGGGATACTTTTTATTTGGTTGTAATTGAGTTTTAGGATCAACCACCCTAAAAGTGGCATAGTTGTAATTTTGTAAACTTTTTAACCCTAAAGGGAGCAAGTATAAATACTTGCTTAAGTATGGTTTTAAGGGAGTTAGCCAAATGTTTAGAAAAGAACAAACACTTTATGTGTGAGGATTAGGGTTTTCCTAATTCAAATTACTCTTATCAATTTCAAATCCCAATTTAAGATCGTGGCGAGTGGCTCCAAGGCTAATTTGTGAGTAATATCAAACTTACCTTGTTGCAATTTCCTTTCTTCACTAGTGAGTTGTATCTAAGAAGTGTTATTGACCAAATTTTGATTGCATTTGCAATCAAATTCTTGTTACTTCAATTGATTGGTTTTAGTCTTTAAGTTTTAACCTTCAATTTAGCTTCATTTTGAACCGTGAATCACTTTGTTGGGAAAGTGGATCACATAATTGGTTCTTGCTATTTTTGTGTGTAATTCACATGGATTTATTTGTGATCGTTGTTGTTTTGGAAGAATTTATCATTGTGGAATTGTCACTTGCAATTTAGAGCATTCGGATTTCATTGCATTCCATTAGGGTTCACGCTAAACCTAGTAGTGTTGAGCCAAGATTGAACAAGTGTCTTGAGATTTATAACTTCCTCCAATTGCATGTGCTTAACCCTTAATTTATACACATCATAATTTGGTATCAGAGCTAAACATATTTGGTTCATTTCAATCTTGATCACGTGGTGTTGAGGAATCGGTTATAAACATTGAGATTTGATGTCATTGTTCATGTGATTGAAGCTAGTTTGATTGACATTATTTGTTTATCTTTCAAATTAGTTTTGCATGTGCTTAATCTTGGTTTTAGGCGCATCACTTATTTACGCTTATGTCTAATTTAGAAATACTAATTACACACTAAAGTTAAAAGCTCAATGCGTTAAGGTATAATATAGATATTTTTCTCTACAGGTTCTTAAAAATCATTACTTAAATTTTTTTATATAAAAAAATGTAATTATTACTAAATAATTCAATGAGAGCCATATGAAACCAAAATGGGATATTAGTGTGCATGATAATCCACATAGCCTAGGCTAGTCAGGTGAGATCCCCACATGGGCCAGAAGGTAATGAAGCATAAAAGGACAATAGCTGTCTGACTTAGTGAGTGAGACTTTCCTGTACTTGTTGTATCACTTCACTTCGTTTAAGTAGTTCTTGCTACCTACATGAAGGCAATTGAATTTTTTCCCTGACCTGCCTAGGAACATAAGTCTCTGATGCAGTGAAATTATATATAATTGCAGATAACAGAGGAGAGCAACATCCAGATTTCGACGAACTCCTGGAAATTTCGATTTCCTTATACCGGGTTTTGGAGTTCATAATTGTTGTGAGTCAGCCATGGCTCGACCAAGATGGAGATTAATTGAAATTTTTGCTGGAATTTTTCTATTTCGGAGCTTGGGTTATGCCGAGAGAGGTGGGCTGAAATATTTATTTTTCATTCCGTGACTGCAATTACTTGGTGTTGATTTTTTCTAATGCATGGTCTCTTGTAGCTCCACACCATACATTTGTTCACAAGGCAACATCAGCCCTGCAAGTTTCCTTCTATGACTACATTGTAATTGGTAGGGGGACATCAGGCTGTCCATTAGCTGCTACACTTTCCCAAAGTGCTAAGTTCTTAGTACTAGAAAGAGGGTGTGTCCAATATGGCAACCCAAACATCGAAAATTCTGCCAATTTCACAGCTACGGTTGCCGATAACACCGCGAATTCGTCTTCTCAACGCCCGAACAAGGGTTTTAGGAGGCGGAATCGCATTGAATGCCTGGTTTTATACCCGGGCTAGTTGAGGTATGGAATGCTCGAAGTAGGAGTTTCACCATATAACGGATTTACGTATGATCATATGTGTGGGACTAGGGTTGGTGGAACAATTTTTTATAGGAATGGACGTCGACATACTGCTGCTGATTTGCTGGAATATGCCATCCAAATCGGACCACGGTCTACTTACACGCCACAGTGCAAAAAATCTTGTTTAGCAGAGTTGGTAAGAAAGATTATTTTCTTCAATCCCCGAGTACAAGTTGCATGGTCCCGAAGCAGAAGCAGAAGTAGAGATAGATGGATCTTCCATTCATTTTACAATAATAAGTAGGATAACGTGTGTATGCATAAGAAATTCGACCCGCACTTATCTTATGTGCTTTTTCTTTATAATTTGGCTTTCTTTTAACTAGAGTGTATCCAGAATCTTGCTTTAACATCTACTAGTCTTAGAAACTAGTTAAACAAAAACTGTTTTATTTCCTATTCTTCAATTTAGCATTATGTTCCATAGATTTTTTCAATCTCTTTTGTTGTTAACTAAAAGAAATAGACAAAATTTTATCTTTCTACTAAACCAACTCTTCTTCTAAGAATGCATTTTGAAAATATGTAAATCTCCATTTTGCAATTTTTCTTACTTAATTATCATTTATATCATAAGTATTAGGTCATTTTCAATTCTTTCATATTATATTTATTATAAACTATACATCAAATTTAGATAGAAAAAAGAAAATATATCAAAATATTCATGTTAAAAACCAAAATATATCAAATACAAATAAAAAAATTTCCTATGCCCAAATATCAAATTTCAAATAATGAATGAATATGCAAATAAAAAATGACAATCCAAGTAGCCCTTAATATATCAATATTCTCATGATTTTAGTACATTGGATTGTTGTCAAATACTAGAGGAAATTGCACTTCAACCTCCTTAACATTAACCTATGCTTGCCTTAATGCCATGAATTTACGATATGCATGTGCTCTCTAACTTATCAAAATATGCATTTTAATGTCTATTTGATGATTTGCAATTCATTAAAATAATAAAATAGCATTAGATAAGATATATATTGAAAAGCATTTAAAAATCCATGTATGCTAATAATTCATCCATGTTTAATGACTTCAAAAAGGAGATGACTGCTGAATTTGAGATGACAAATATAGGGCTAATGTCTTATTATCTTAGAGTTGAAGTGAAGTAGTTAAATGAAGGTATTTTTGTGTCTCAAAAGAATTATGCAGCAAAAATTTTAAAGAAATTCAACATGGAGAATTGTCAATCAGTCTCTACACCAATTGATTGTGGTGTTAGGTTATCAAGGTTTAATATTGCTAAGAAGGTAGATCCAACACTATACAAAATGTTAGTTGGAAACTTAAGGTATTTAATATGTATAAGGCCTGATATTCTTTATAGAGTTGGTATTATAAGTCAAATCATGGAATCACCAACTTCTACACTTTTTAAAGCCACTACAAGGATCTTGAGATATGTTGAAGGTAATTTGGATTATGGCTTGTTGTATTCATCCTCCAAGAATTTTAGTTTGGTTGGTTATAATGACACCAATTAGGGAGGAGATATTCATGATAAGAAGAGTACTACAGGTTTTCTATTTAGTCTTGAAGATACTACATTCATATGGTGTTCAAAGATGCAACCAGTTGTAATTCTTTCAACTTGTGAAGCAGAGTTTGTTGCTACTGCTACTTGTGTTTGTCATGCTATTTGGCTAAGAAACTTGTTGAAGGCACTGCAATTGTCTCAAGATGAAGCTATTGAAATTTTTATTGATAACAAATCAGACATAACATTAGGGAAAAATCCTATTTTTCATGATAGGAGTAAGCACATTTATACAAGATTTCATTTTATAAGAGGGAGCATTAACAAGAAAGAGGTGCTGCTGAAATATGTCAAGTCTCAAGATCAAGTTGCTAATATATTTACCAAGCCATTCAAGTTTAAAGAATTTTCAAGATTAAGAGCAAGACGTGGATTAATAAGAATTTAAGTTTAAGGGGGATGTTAGGAAATAAACCTGAATAGATTAAATATTAATGTTATGTTTTAATATAGGTGATAAATGTGTGCTTTAAATATAGAAAATGAAAGGTTGTGTCAATTAAGTATTTTTAGTATTTGAATAGTCAAAAATATATGTATAACGACTTGCTATTATTGAATGAAATATTGAGGGTAGTTATTTCCTTTCCTTCTTCCTCTAGCCATCAATCATTGCGTTTCTAGATTTTGTCGAAGGAAATATGCTAAGGTTGATCCATGGCATTCAAGAAAAAAGCATCATCTCTTGATTACTTTCCTCCTTCTCGCCTTCCAAAAGTAGGAACATGAAATAAAGATGGAAGAATCCGGCAAAGACTAGAATATGTAGATGATAAAGGGATACAACTTCCACCCTGAAAAAAGGTAACAATCTAGCTTTCAAGCAATTCTCATAGGATGTCCTTAGCACATGCCATTTCTTGGACGGTTTATTCCTTTACAACCCTAAGAATCAAATTGCCTATAAAAGAGCTCCTTAGGAACAGTGCACAACCTAGAAATCTCGGCAAATATAACTATGAACTTAAATGGGAGTTAGGTAGTATGTGAAAGACGATGCATTCAACAAAATGAAGGAATAGATATTAGTTTTATCTTTTGAATATATTAATTTAATCAGTTATAATCAACCAAAATGAAGAAATAGATATTAGTTTTATCTTTTGAGTATAATAATTTAATCAGTTATAGGGCATCTCTTTCTCGACATGTAATGGAAATTTAGGGCAAGAGACAAAAATCAACTTTCAATCCAATCCAATCACATGCCAAATGAGAGTTGCCCAGTGAACGCTTTTGCTTAACATTAGGTTTTTCAAGTTATTAGGACATGCATATTAAGTAAGGATGTTAACGAGATGGGTTTGGGTCGGGTTCAATGATTATTGCCAATCGTAGTTTTAATAAATTGAATTCTTGTTCTTAATCCTACTATGAAGCAATAGGCAAGTGCACCTATCGTAGCGTAATATAGCAAGTAAGCACAAGGTCGTCCCTTAGAGATACACCAATTACTAGTACTACCTCCGTTCCTATTATCTAACCGCCACTTAATAATATTGGTTGAAACTTGATTACTTTAATCTCAAAACTAATAACTTACTAACAACAATGGTTCTGAAGATTTATCAATTAACAAAAGCAACCTAGATCTTATTCTACTCCTTCTCTATCATGTAATTCATTAGATTTCTGAAGATTGTCGTAATTGACTTCTTATACTGTCGAATTCTCTAGTCAAGTTAACTACTTTCTCAAGTATATTAACCTATTTAATCCTAAGTTTATCAAATAGGATCTCTCCTTAGTTAATAGCAACCTAGAATTGCATAAAGCACATGAATTCGCATCAAAATAATCGATGTAAACAAAAGACTCTTGTTTCCCATCTCTAGAAGAACAATCAAATCTCATTAAGCGCATTAGATCTAATCATATGAGCAATTTCTCAATTAACTAATATGATATCAAGCATAAATTCATATTCCGGATCTATGAATCTAAGAAACAATTGAAGAGCATGCAATTAATCATAAGAAAGTCAACAACTTTGCATTAAGGACTAAATCTTTATCACATGACAGAGAAGTTTCAAATAAAATCTAGATCTAGGGTCTACTCCTCCATAAATTTGGCAAAAGAAACGCAATTACTAGAAGAATAGATAAAATTCATGGTCACAACCCTTAAAGATAAAATCTTCTTCTTCGTGGGTCTTCAATCTCCCTTGGAATCGACAAAATCTTCTTTCCCTTGCTGTTATGAGAGTGAGAGAAAATGAAAAATTCGTAACCTCCCTTTTAGGGTAAAGTGAGGGTCTATTTATACATGTACCCTGATTGGATATATACACGACCGGATACACAAGTAGTGTATCTCGTTCATGTATCTCATGCTTGCTTCCAGGTGTCCTTATGTGAATATACACGAGCAAGTACATGGGAGTGTACATTGGTCGTGTATTTGAAACGTTATCGAACAGAAGTAAAACTTAGATACATAAGCAAAGTACATGGGGGTGTACTTTGCTCGTGTACTTTCCAGAAATCCACTTCAGTATACACAAGTAAAATAGCAAAGTGCATGGGCGTCTATCTCGCTTGTGTACTTTCCAGAATTTTTTCTTCACATGTAATGTATCCAATTCCTTCCAAACTTGATCCGACTCTTCAAAACTCCTTCCCTTAGCTCCAAAATACTCTAGAAGATCCTGAAATTAACATTCATTCCATTAAGTATCCTTTTCTTCAACAAATCATCTAAAAATTCAACAATAAAGCACAATTTCATTACTCTACATAAGGGTATTTTGCGACTTATCAAACTTCCCCACACTTAAATCTTTGCTTGTCCTCAAGCAAAATAAAACATTAATCAAACTTCTCATTAATCATGATTATCGTTACCAAATAATACTACTCAGACATTAGCATTTATGAATTTTAATCTTTAAAGCTCAATGAAATCCCTCAATCTAATGAGTGTGCTTCTCACCTTATCATGAAAGTATTGTAACAAAGATACTTTAGTCAAATTTATAGGATTAATTATAATAAACCAAGCTTTACCCTCATCATTTAACAACAGCCTTCATGATCAAAATTAGACACAAGATCAATCAGAGCAAAAGGAAACGTCGTACATTTCAACCACCATTAAAAAGTCTATAATCTTCTCAATTATCTCTTTAAGTAAAACAATCAATAATGAAAGTACATTGCATTTATGTTTCCCCTGGATTCCTCCTCCTTTTTAGTTGATCTCTTCAAAGATTTTATTTTTTGTAATAGTTCACTATTTTCATCCCTTTTTTTTTTTTTTGGTTCAGCGGTTTAGGATCTTGCAACCTATGTAACGAGTTTTCAGCCGATAATCCTAGGCTCGTCACCCAAGTTAATGAACGTTATCCCCTCAATTGAGGGCATTCCTATGGGCTTAATTACTCGAGTTATAGGACCCTCTCAACTTTTGCCTTTATGGTATTTCATTTTGTTACGGTAATTTCTTCGGTCGGCCGATCCCAGGCCAGACAACCTTAGGTGACCAGGTTTTGAAGGAACCCCATCGAACCTCTATTACCTTAACTTATTATTTTGACTAGTTAGTAGCGGAGTCAAACTTCGCTCTTCTAAGGGACCAAAGCCTGCCCATACTAACCAATCCTTTATTTTTCAAGTATAACATGCTTTCATTAAATTATTACTTTAAAGAGATCTTCTAAGAAGGATCACCAAGAGAATCATTTCATTTGCCCTTTCATCAAAGATTAAATGGCTCTCAAGATCTTTGAGTTTCACAATGATTTTATCCCATAACTTTGATTAAGTATCAATGTTCTAAAGAAGATAAAGGTGACATGCACAACACTCTTGTAGAGGAATTCATTCAATAAATGCTAAAATACTACGTAATTTGCAATCATGATTTCAAAATTCGATTATCAAGCAAAAAGAAAAAAATGGGAGAAAATTTTGAATGACTCATACAATTCAACACAACCATTATCAAATTTCTTTAGTATCCCCTTCCCCACACTTAAATTGAGACATTGTCCCCAATGTCTTTATCATTCAAGAATACAATGGTCTCAAAATAAGTTAGGGTTGTCAATTACACAAAGAAAATGATAGGACTTGCATAGGGTTTCCGAAATAAGGAGGAAGATAGCACAGTTGAGATACACAACCAAGGTACACGATCGTATACCTGGTTGTATATCTACCCATCTAATACATGCACAAATTACCATAGGAATGCTCAGAATCAGGTTTGTGGATTTAGTATATTATCAATTTACCTTCCTAAAGGCCAAAAATGTAACTAAAACACACCCAAAGCATCATCAAATGATAAAGTTTGAATCTTGATTCTAAGAAGCTAGGTGTGATAGTTTAGTCATCGTAAAAAAAAAAAAAATGGCCTCATAACTTGGTTTCTAGGAAGAAGATCAGGAAAGAAACACAACAACATTGTTCCAGAAACCCACAAAATCAAAGTCCCAAATATTCATGTTCAAACCCTAACTATCGATTCACTTGTTTGGAGCCATTCATGACATCAATCATGCATGCATTCAAGTGAGTTCAAAATGTCTACAAATCTACCAACAATCGACTTCCAAAATGTGAAATCACTCATCATACCATCATCATAGATGCAAGCATGTATGGTAGTCGTAAAAGAAAACCGAGCAACAATCGTATTGCAATAAGTATTGAAGAAGAAGAAGAGAAAATTTACTTACCTTGAGTCCTTGAAACAGAAGAAATTGATGGTGTGGAAAGAACAACCACGGTATGGAGGATTAGAGTGGGAGTGAATGGGTCAGATACACGAATGGAGAATGGGTCGTGTAAATGGCAGAGTAAAGTGAGGAGTCCTTTTATAGTACAAGGAGAAAATTAGATACTACGACCAAGTACATGGTCGTGTACTTTGGATTCCATTATGTGGGTTAGATACACGAGTGTATACCTTTTTCATGTATCGTAGGAGAGCATTCTATGGGTCAGATACACGACTAGGTACACGAGCGTGTACTTTGTTCGTGTATCGTGGGAGAGCATTCTGTGGGTCAGATACACGACCAAGTACACGAGCGTATACCTTGTTCGTGTATATAGAGGGGGTGTTCTGTGGGTCAAATACACGACCAGGTACACGAGCGTGTACCTTATTCGTGTATCTCTGATATATACACAATGAGCATATTTTGAAGTGCACGGGAAGGCACACCATGACGTATTCCCCTTTTGTATTACAAAGTCAATTTAGACACCTTCTAGCATGTGTGAGAAACTGGATACACCACTAGTAGTACCCAGTTGTGCATACTAAAGTACATACCTGTCATCACTTCATCTTGCATTCCCTTGAAAAGGTCTCCCATCCTAAATTTCCCCACACTTAGAGCTTAAAAGAAGCTCTATTAAGGTGACTTTCATAGAATCCAAACTTGGTTAGCCCCTTTGTAGCTTGTTATCCTGCAAAAGTTACTCTAAAACAATGGGTGATAATAAAGAAAGTAAAGAGTAAGGAAAAAAAAAAACTTACCTAAGCAACATGGGTTGCCTCCCAAGAAGCACTATTGTTTAACATCATTAGCTCAACGTAATGAACCGGTGGAGCTCAAATGGAGATGAGAATGAGGTTCAGCTCCTCCTTTTCTTCCAAAACTATTTTGTCCCCTAAGTAATGCTTAAGCCTTTGGCCATTCACCTTGAAAATGCCTTTCTTGGAGATTTTATAACCCAAAACAATACCTTCTTTTGCCATAAAATGACACTTCTCCCAATTTAGGACCAGGTTAGAATCTTCACAACATTGCAACACTAACTCAAGACGGTGTAGACACTCATCAGAAGAATTCCCGAAAACAGAAAAATCATCCATGTATACTTCCATCTTGTCTCCTACCACATCCTCAAAAATAGCCATCATGCATCGCTGAAAGGTGGCTGGAGCGTTGCATAATCCGAAAGGCATGCGTCGATAAGCGAAGGTCCAAAAGGGCATGTGAATGTCGTCTTTTCCTGGTCTTCAGGTGCGATAGGAATCTGAAAATATCCAGACATCCCATCGAGGAAACAGTAATATGCATGACCAGCTAACCTTTCAAGCATTTGGTCCACAAATGGAAGAGGAAAATGATCCTTTCGAGTTGCATCATTGAGCTTGTAGTAATCTATACAAACTCTCCATCTAGTGACAGTTCTCATCGGGATGAGTTCATTTTTTTTCATTTGGTACCACTGTCATACCGCTTTTCTTTAGAACTACTTGAATGGGGCTCACCCATGAGCTATCAAAAATCGGGTAGATCATTCCTGCATCAAGCAATTTGATGACTTCCTTTTTTACAACATCTCTCATATTTGGATTAAGTCGACGCTGCGGTTGTACCATTGGCTTGACACAATCTTCCATTAAAGTTTTATGTGTACAAAACGATGGGCTAATCCCCTTTATATCTGCAATTTTCCATGCAATTGCTTTCTTGTGTTGCCTCAGGACATGTAATAACCTTTCCTGTTGATCTCGATCCAAATTTGATGCAATTATTATTAGAAGTTTAGAATCTTCTTCCAAAAATGCATATTGAAGGTAGTCTGGCAATTGCTTCAATTCTATCTCAGGTGGTTCCTCAATTGAAGGTTTCAATCTCTAAATGGTGGATCTATTCATACCTTCAAAGCTTCTTTCTTCTCTCAACTCAGGATTATTATTAAGCTGATTGACAACTGCTCTAATCGCCATATTTTCAGGTTGCTCTTTCTCCCCATTCATCAAACACAATTCCAATGCATCACCAATCAACAAGTCTTGCAATGAATCTGAAACTGCAAAGTCAAGGTAGTTGATTGCATAGCATGTATCATCATGGTGCAGGCTTTGTCTAAGGACGTCAGGCATTTTCACTATGACCTCTTCATTTCCCATTCTCAACACTAACTTCCCATCCCCAACATCAATTATGGCTCTAACAGTAGCAAAAAATGGCCTCCCCAATATAAGAGGGACCTCCACATCTGCTTCCATGTCAAGGATGATGAAATCCGTCGGGAAGATGAAGTCCTACACCTTCACTAATACATCTTCAACTACTTCTCTTGGGAATTTGACTGATCGATCGGTTAATTAAAGACTCATTTTGGTCGATTTCGGCTCTCCAATACCCAATTTCTAGAACTTCTTGTATGGCATCAAATTAATGCTGGCTCCCAAATCAGCCAATGCCCGTTCTTCAAATAAATTCCCTATCAGGCAAGGGATGGTAAAGCTCCCAAGATCTTTTAACTTCTTGGGGAGTTTGTTCTGAATTACCCTAGAGCATTCTCTTCCTAAAGTTACAATGGAGAACTCTTCAAGCTTCCTTTTGTTCGATAGCAACTCTTTCAAAAATTTGCATATCGTGGCATTTGTGATAATGCCTCAACCAGTGGAAGGTTGATATGCAATTGCTTGAATATCCCTAAAAATCTTCCATAGTGCTCATCTGTTTTGTCCTTCTTGAGTCGTGCTAGGTAAGGAACATTGGGCTTGTATTCTGGGATTAATGGAGGTGATGATTTCTCTTTAGGTGATTTTTCTAAATGCTTTCCCCCTTCTTTGAGGACCGCTTGTTCTTTTGCTGGTTTAGTCACCCGACTCTCTTATTTTTAAGCCTTTGGTTGTAGTTCTTTACCACTTCGTAATGTGATAGCCTTAACATGTTCTCTAGGGTTGGTTTCCGTGTTTCCCGGTAGTGAACCTTGAGATCTCTCTGATGGAAGCTTAGCTATCTGACCGACCTGGTTTTCAAGATTGTGTATTGATGCCCCATCATTCCTCAAAGTCGAGTCTTGGTTTTTCATAATCAAATCTAAGGACTTCTGTCTCTCTTCTAAATCCTTGATGAATTTTGCGAGGAGATCTTCAAGTGGCGGTTTGGAACTCTGGACCGGTGGCCTCTGATAACCTGGTGGAGGATTTCGATTGCCCTTCTAAATATTACTGTTGTTAGTCCAAGAAAAAATTGGGTGATTTCTCCATCCTGGGTTATAAGTATTGCTGTATGGATTGTTCTGGGGCCAAATTGGGTTTCCTAAATAATCCACTTGCTCCGTTTGCCCTTCTCAACACCTGAGGGTTCCATAATAGCCAGCTGATGTTGTGAGATGGCCAACCCGTCGATCTTTCTAGATAAAGCCTCAACTTTGGACATGATAGAAGTAGCCACATCCACTTCAAGAATGCCTGCCACCTTCTTTTCTCTACCCCTACCATGTGACCATTTATAATTATTCACGGCCATGTCTTCAAAAAGAGTCAAACTTTCTTCAAGAGTTTTATGGTTTAAGGTGCCACCAGCTGCGACATCTACTGTTTGTCTCGTTTGATAGTTCAACCCATTATAAAATATCTGAACTTGAAGCCACTCTAGGATCCCATAGTGTGGGCATTTCCGCATTGAGTCCTTGAATCTCTCCCAGGTTTCATACAATGTCTCCATGTCATACTGATGATAAGATTGAATCTCAACTCGAAGTTTAGCAGTCTTTGAAGGAGGGAAGAATTTGTCCATAAACTTTTTAATCAGACCTTGCCATGAAGTAATGGAGTTCCTCGGTAAAGAATTTAGCCACTGCTTAGCCTTGCCTTTCAAAGAGAATGGCAAGAGCCTGAGGCGGATCGCATCATCACTAACTCCATTAAATTTGAAGGTATCGCATATCTCCAGAAAGAGTTGGATATGCGCATTTGGATCTTCATCCTGTAAACCATCAAATTGAGTATATTGCTGCACCATCTGAATCTCGGCAGGCTTAAGTTCAAAATTATTTGCCTCCACTCAAGGACGGACTATGTTAGAGCTAACGCCTATCAAGTTTGGCCTAGCAAAATCAGAATTGGTTCTAGGTGGCTAATTAACTCGGCCATCTCTATTATCAACCAGTTGATGATTCAGGGGATCCACAACAACATTTCCTTTATTCAGCTCTTGAGCACAATTATTGACTTGGTCAACCATTTCTTCCTTCAATGATTCTCCTTGAATACCAAATGATGTTGACTCAGTCGAGTGTTTCTTTTTCTAATAACAACGAATAATTTTCTCTGGCTCAGGATTAAAAACAGCAAGTTCCTTGGAGCGACTTCTGGTTATGCACTGTAAACGTAATACAAATCAATTATGAGCTCCAAATTCTTAGGAAGAAAAGGGAAAAAAGATAAGAAAGAAATAAATTGGTTAAATTAATAAGTAAAAAGTGTTTCAAATATTGGCGTATCCCCGGCAACAGCGCCAAAAACTTGATCATTGCCAATCGTAATTTTAATAAATTGAATTCTTGTTCTTAATCCTACTACGAAGCAATAGGCAAGTGCACATATCGTAGCGTAATATAGCAAGTAAGTGCAAGGTCGTCCCTCAGAGATACACCAATTACTAGTACTAACTCTGTTCCCATTATCTAACCACCGCTTAATAATGTTGGTTGAAACTTGATTACTCTAATCTCAAAACTAATAACTCACTAATAACAATGGTTCTGAAGATTTATCAATTAACAAAAGTAACCTAGATCTTATTCTACTCCTTCTCTATCATGTAATTCATTAAATTTCTGAAGATTGTCGTAATTGACTTTTTATATTGTCGAATTCTCTAGTCAAGTTAACTACTTTCTCAAGTATATTAACCTATATAATCATAGGTTTATCAAATAGGATCTCTCCTTAGTTAATAGCAACCTAGAATTGCATAAAGCACATGAATTCGCATCAAAATAATCGATGTAAACAGAAGACTCTTGTTTCCTATCTCTAGAAGAACAATCAAATCTCATTAAGTGCATTAGATCTAATCATATGAGCAATTTCTCAATTAACTAATATGATATCATGCATAAATTCATATTCCGGATCTATGAATCTAAGAAACAATTGAAGAGCATGCAATTAATCATAAGAAAGTCAACAACTTTGCATTAAGGACCAAATCTTTATCACATGACAGAGAAGTTTCAAATAAAATCTAGATCTAGGGTCTACTCCTCCATAAATTTGACAAAAGAAACGCAATTACTAGAAGAATAGATAAAATTCATGGTCACAACCCTTAAAGATAAAATCTTCTTCTTCGTGGGTCTTCAATCTCCATTGGAATCGACAAAATCTTCTTTCCCTTGCTGTTATGAGAGTGAGAGAAAATGAAAAATTTGTAACCTCCCTTCTAGGGCAAAGTGAGGGTCTATTTATACATGTACCTCGATTGGATATATACACAACCGAATACACAAGTAGTGTATCTCGTTCGTGTATCTCATGCTTGCTTCCAAGTGTCCTTATGTGAATATACACGAGAAAGTACATGGGAGTGTACATTGGTTATGTATTTGAAACGTTATCGTACAGAAGCAAAACTTAAATACACAGGCAAAGTACATGGGCATTTACTTTGCTCGTGTACTTTCCAGAAATCCGCTTCAGTATACACAAGTAAAACAACAAAGTGCATGGGTGTTTATCTCGCTTGTGTACTTTCTAGAATTTTTTCTTCACATGTAATGTATCCAATTCCTTCCAAACTTGCTCCAACTCTTCAAAACTCCTTCCCTTAGCTCCAAAATACTCTAAAAGATCCTGAAATTAACATTCATTCCATTAAGCATCCTTTTCTTCAACAAATCATCTAAAAATTCAACAATAAAGCACAATTTCATTACTCTAGATAAGGGTATTTTGCGGCTTATCATTTAACAATCTCATTACCCATCCCGTTATCCTATAGAGATTCCCAAACCCTATAGGGTTTTTCATAAAATACCCACTACCCATTCCAAACCCTATAGGGTTCTAATAAGCAACTTGAAACCCATCTCATATCCATTAGAATTTAAAAAAAAATTCTATTATTAGTTTAAAATCTTTACTTATTCATTATGATTATTTTTGTAAAATATAACTTATGTTTTTGGAAATAAATAATATTTGCAGTTTTAACATATTTAATCATATGTATTTTAATATTATTCAAAAGTCTACATGTTGGTAAATAAAGTTGCTGATATAAAAAAAAATAATTATAATAAGATAAAAATTACTGAACTAGCTATACAACTTAATAAATAACACAAAAAAAAATAAAATGTAGTTAACATTTCTAACATACTTAGGTTATAATTAGGTGTGACTTCAAAACAAGATACAATTCTCTAAAAGATCCAATCTACAAGTTTATATCTAGGCAGAAATTAAGATTTTTTATTTCCACACACAAAAGAAACTTGCACAACATGAAATTGGAATCGCCAATCTCCATTTAGGTAGTGCAATAACCTATAACCAAGACATCACATATATGTCTAATGGAAACGCCAACAGTCTTATCAATTCTCTAACTCAAACCAACAACCATTTATGTCTAACAAACATAAGAATCTTTGTGCCATTTTATTGAATACTTTGCAAACTACAACCAAGACATCACATATAACAAAAACTACAAGCACAATCCTTCTCTATGTCCAGTAATTAACCTATTTAAAAAATCATGGCTTCCCATTTGATATTTCAACCATAGCTCTCATGGATTTCTAATGTTAAAATTCAAGGCTACCAATGCAAGCCCAAGTTAGAACAAAGATTTGAAAAAAAAAAAAAATCTAAACTAAATTGGGAGAGTGAGAGTAAGATCTAACCTTAACATGACCGAGGGACGAGAGACACTAAACGACGATGAAGATGACTAACACATTCATGACAACAATCGAGACAACCGAGATGATGACCACAGGACAAGAGACGAGCTGGCCAATGAGAGATAACAGATGCGAAACCTAAATTGATGACGACTATGAGAGATGATAGATGACAGAGACAGAGTGCTAAGTGCTGAGTGTAGACAACGAGCAAGTGATGACATCTTGCACAAGAGGACGAGGTCACGACTCACGAAGGACAATGAGTGTTTTACTATTGCAGCTTTCCTTTTTTATTTATTTTTCAGCTGCTTTAGAGGTCTTGGAGTTTGTTTGGATGAGAGAGAAGTGAAATGTGGAAATAGAGGGTTATGTATGTTTAAAGATCAACACAGTCATTTAACATGGTTATGTTGATTTTGAAAAAGAATAAAAAAGATACATGAGTAAACAACATGACTGTGTTAGTAGTCGTGTAACTCTCGAAGCAATTGAAGCCAAACATTATAAGTTAACATGATCATGTTGAATTAGTACAACACGACCTATCAACAAGACCGTGTTAGGGTCGTGTTGGCCATATCTTCCCAAGATTTAGATAAGCTCGAAAGATTTAAGTTAAACACAACCTGAACATGACCATATTGAAGGGTCATGTTGAGTTCGACAACTGTGCACTATAAATAAATAGATATAAAACCTAAAAGATTTATAAAAAGTTTTTTTCTCTATTATGAGTTGTTTTAATTCTATTGTTAGATTTTATCTCATAATGTTAGCTTAATTTTTTTTAGTATCTAGATTTGTAGAACCTTAGAATTATTATATTATCTTATTTTAGTTATTATTCAATGGATTCTTTAGATTCTTGATTCAATTATGTATGTTATTTATCGTATAAAGTTGGTATTTCTAGATTATCAATTTTAATTATTGATATTATGCAAGTAGATTGAGAAATCGCCTGTATAATTAAATCTAATGTAATTGACTAAATTACAACAATTAACTAAATTATAAAATATATATATATATTAACAAGTTTGGGTTTCCAATGGGTTTAACATTTGTTCCATTACCTGTCTCCAACCCTATAGGGTTTTTTTTTAAAAAAAAAAAAAAACCTATAACCTATCTCAAACCTTATAGGGTTTTTAATGAGACAGGTGAGTCGAGAACCCGATAATACCCATCCCGCTTATATCCCCAATATTAAGACAAACACACAGAGGTTAGTTCCTTTCTTATCAATTTCTTTCAAGGGTGTGTTTAGTAGTTGCTTCTACCTATAAGTAATAGGGAGATGAAAGTTGCAACCAATGAACAATAGTGATAATTAACCATTAAAAAATATTAGTGGAAAATTGAAGATAAAATGATTTTTTACTTTTAATAAAAGAAATTTATTTTTTTCCTCATTCTCCATGGATGCTAATCACTATCATTAGTAGCCCATTATTACCATTGCAAGCCATTAATATCTACAATTTCTTAAAAATACCAGAATAATACTTGGTAATTAGAAAATTTTAATTATAACTAATATGAAAGAAAAAATTGGCAAACGCTTAAAAGAAACAAGCACATCATAAATGTTTAATTATTATTCTTGTGGAATGGGTCTCCATTACTATTTGCATTGTTAAATGAAGTTGGATTTATCTTTTTAAGATACACCCATAAATTTGGTTTAAAAGAGGGATATGTCTCTTTACATATCCAAATATCTCTTATTCGGCCGCTTGTGTTTGTGATTCACACACTAAATGGAATGAAAATTTCTTCACTAAAAAGTGAAAACACAACTAAATAAATCCATTAACCGAAATGAAGACTCATTTTCTTTTCCAATTACAATGGGAATGAGCCACAATTTTGTTTGAGACAATTTCAATATTTTCAATTTGATTGGAAAACCTGATAATAATTTGTTATTATGCGAAATATATAGAATTAGTTAGTTATGGTGTTAGATTTTTTTCGTTGTTCTTTTGAACCTTGAGAATAAGGTTATTCTCAACAGTTAAAAAGAAATACGCTTTGACTTTAAAAAAAAAAAATCATGTAATTGGTATTAGTTAGACAATTAGTTAGTTAGCTAGAAAATTAATAGGCTATAACCAATACTAAAAACAGCTTACTAGGAAAAATATTGTGGACATTCATCAAAGATAAAGTTCTAGGATTTAAGTCTCTCCCTATTTATAATCTCTTTTTAGAGATTGTATCATCTCCGAGGTTTCGTAAATGAATTCCAGATTTTACAAAATCGAATTGCGAGAGAATCAATGCATGCAAAGCATACCATAATCATCATTAAAAAGCCTAATCCAATACACCTAAATGGCTAAAACACAACATAAAACAGCTCAACTCACTCAAACATGTCGAGGTCACCAACCTGGGGCCACCACCAGAGACACTCACAGCACGGTTTTTGACACGTGACGTACGCCACCATTCCTACTCTCTGGTGCCACATCAGCTTCGATGTTCCGAGTGAGCAAGTTCAAACTTTGTAGTCATCTTATATGTTTATCTTTAATATTAAAATTTTAGACATATAACCTTAAGTTTGTTTGCATTTTCACACTTTTCACTCAATATGTACTCTTTTCCTCTTTAAGTTTATAATATGATGCATTTAGCTCCCTTAAGTTTCGAAACAAGCATTTAAGTGACACCTCATAATTTTTACCTTTGAAAAAAAAGGAGAAGAAACTTAAGCCCTATTGTAGAAACCTTGGCCCTTGAAATGGATGGTGGCATCGTCATCCGTCTTAGAATCTAACCGAGCAGAAAAAGTATTTGTTTTATTTCTTATCCCTAAATTTAGCATATGTTTTTTATACTCTTTTGAAGTAGATTTGTTTTTTAATCTCATTTATTTTCTACAAAGAAAACATACCAGACAAAAAGTTTTATCTTCCTAACATACCAATTTTTCCTATAAAAATCTATTTTGAAAATAAATAGATCTTCATTTTCCAATTTTTCTAGCTTGATTATCATTTCATCATAATTATTAGGCCCTTCTTAAGTTTTCTATATTAATTTTATTATATTCATGTTAGATAGAGAAAAGACAATAGTATTAAAATACTCGTGTTTAAAACTAGAACATATTGGACGTAGATAAAAGGTTTCCACCCAAATATCAACTTTCAATAGATAAGATAATGAATAAGTATATGATAAGCATAGACAATCTAAGTATCCTTGATACATCAGTATCTTACTTTATTAGATCACTATTAAAATCAAGAGAAATTTGCATTTCGATCTCCATAATGTTACCTTATGGTCGCCTTGACCCATTGACTTTAAAAGCTTGCATTTATCCTTAATTTATGAAAATATACATCTGAATCTCTATTTAGCGATTTATCACTTATTAAAATACTAATAGTTTCAGATGATATATTGAGAAGAAAAAGTATGTGCATGAAGAGGGAAAAAAAAAAAAAAGAAACCTTAGGGCTTTAGCGGTCACTAACCAACATCGTGGAGTTGGCCACACTATCCACCAGCAGCAGATAACCGGTGATGCCACTCCTTAGAGGGGCCTAAGCTACCTACCTTTTGGTAATGATTCATCATCTCCAATTAATAAATAAATAAACCACTTTAGTATGTGTCTAGAATTTTTCTTTTATTTTTTCCAAATGTTTAATGGTTGCCAACGACTTATATCATCTCTAGTAGGCTACAAACATTCAAGCATCACGGTTGTTGGCACGATCCATTTTTAGTGGTTTGAAATATTCTAAGATAGGTAAGACTTTCATCATCTGTCACCACTGGCAATAGGACAGACCCACCACTCGGGGCAAACAAAAATGCCAACCTCCACAAGTAATTGTCAACATCCCTTTAGAAGACACCGAGGTTTTTCCTTGGGTTTTGTCCTTTTTTATTATTCTTCTAATTCTTGTTTTATTTAGAAATTCATTTTCTTATTTTATATTTAAAGGACAAAATGGTAAAAGTGGATCTAATAATATAACATTTTAAAAGATAAGGGCGTCAATTGTGCACTTGCAAAGTTAAAAGGGAAGAAATGTCCTTACAAAATTAATGGATTGAAAGTATAATTTTGTTAAAATACTATTAAAATTAGGAAAACAGAAGCTCATGACCACTATTCAATATCTTTAATGCTAATTAATTTTAGTTTCAAATGTATTAGGTATCCCCATCGAACTACCATCGCTTTTTAAATGATAGATGGAGTAAATCTAATCCGTCTACCACATCACAATATACCATATCCTCAAATTTGCCCCAAAAGAAAAGGACTCCGCACACCTTAGTTCGACCCGAGATGTCTCAGATTGAATGTTTCTTATGATAATATCCTCACTTCCACATCGTATTGTCTACCTTGAAGAATACACTTGTATTGAATAGTTGATGACACTAGGAGTCATTAAATTGGCTTTCAAGCAACTTCTGTATCTTCCATATTCTGCTTATGTCATCGAAACCCAACATATTCAATTATAAGTCCACCATCAATTACACGCCATGACTACTCTAATATATTGTAACGAAGTATTCTTATGATTGATCCTCACTTCCGATAATTGTTGATATTAATTGGAGCCATACATAGGAGCAAAAACGTAGGATATGTTGCCTTTATGATCATTTTCTAATTGCCTTTTCGGATTTTGTCAAAGCATATACGATAGGGTTCATCCATAGTATTCAATTGATAAATTAAAGCATCTTCTCTCGACTGCTTTTCTCCACTTCTCACTTCCAAAAGCGCGGACAAGCCAATACAAATGAAAGAATCTCGCAAAGCCCAGAATATGCACAGGCGATAAGGGGATATAAATTCCACCGTGTAAAAAAGATAACAATCTAGCTTTCAAGCATTTCTTGTGGAATATCCCATGGCATATGCCATTTCTTCCATGGTCTATTCCTCTGCCACCTTGAGACTTCAAGTGCGTATAAAAGACCTCTTCGTCAATAATGCAGAACCCAGAAGTCTCCACAGATACCAAAGTATGATGACAACAACCTTGAATCTAGGTCAGGTAGTATACATGTGGAAGATGTTGCATGCAAGCAAAGTGAAGGAATAGATATTAGTCTTGTGTTTGAGTATAATAAGCTAATCAGTAGTAGGGCATCTCTCGCTTGGCATGTAAAGGATATCTAGGGCTGTACCAAAAAAAAAAAAAAAAGCAGCTTTTTATCCAATCCAACAGCATGCCAAAGGAGAGTTGCCCTGTGACTGCTTTTGCTTAACATTAGGCTTTTCAAGTTATCAGCTATTTATATTGAGGCAAACAACGAACACTGGTGAGTGAGTTCCTTTCTTATTTTTTTAATTGGGGTGTGTTTGTTTCGAGAAAAACATTTTTCGGACGATGATCAAAACTCTGGTCGACAATCTCCCAAAGATTAACTTTTCATCGTCTTCCAAAGGCCCGCCAACTCCTTCTTCTAGGTTTAATGCTGGGTGGCACGAATATGGACAAGGTGAAGAAGGGCATTATCTATTCTTCAATCAGGCCAAGATTAAGAAAATTCGTGGACTTTTATTTTGTTAAATAGAATTACTTAGTGTTCTTTTTTTTTTTTTACCCTTGTTCCTTTGAACCTTAAGTATAAGATTATTTTCAAAGGTGGGATAAATATGTTGTGGCTTTAAATTAAATCATGTAATTGAAGATTAGCTAGACAATTAGTTAGTTAAATGGAAAATTAGCAAGTGATTCTTAGTAGAGAAAATGTAAGGAATATTCATGAAAAAGAAAGTTCAATTTTTTAAACCCTCTCCTTACCGTTAATCTTTCTTAGAGGTTGCCCATCTTGAATCAATGCTTAGTATATCAAACTCAAAAGTTTACAAAATTGGATTGTGAGTTAACGGTACATGCGTATCCTACCATAATCACTATTAAAGAGACTAATCCAATAACCTTAGAAGGGTTAAACATAACATACAAAACTCAATTAATATTTAATTTTTTTATCTTTATCTTTAATATTTAAATTTTCAACAAAATGACCATAACTCTTCCTCTAAGAATGCATTTTTATCTTCCTATTGAACTAGAAAGAACTAGGAAAAGTTTTTATCTTGCTAATGAGCCAACTCTTCCTCTAAGTGCTTTGAAAATAAATATTTTCCAAATTTTCTTACTTAGGTACTATTTTTATCATAATCATTAGGCCTATTTTAATTCTAATACTATCTTTATTTTAGTTAATATTAAATAGAGAAAAGACATTGTATTAATATAGGGAAACACTCTTAAATATTATAATTTTTAAAAAATTATTTGCAAATATTGTACCCATACACTGAAACTGCCCCTTCAGTACATTGTTTAAAGATGCGGACACTATCCGTGCCTTTAGTTTAACCCTTTTTCTTTTTTTTTTTTTATACTTCGACACATGAAAACATAATAATTTAATCCTTATAAAAATACCAAACGGCAAAAATGTTTAATCTTAGTTATAATACACTCAAATCAATTCTTTTAATATATTATGGGCTCTATAACTCTAAAAGAGTAAAAAGTTATGACTCTTTAAAGTTAAAAAAAAAATCATATCAGTTTTAATTTTTTTTTTCAACTTTGAAATGTCATAAGTTTTTGCTCAATTGGAGTTACGAAGCATATAAATATATAAAAAAAGGACTGATTTAAATATATTATAGCTAGAACCAAACGGTATTTTTATAAGGGTGAAATTGTTATATTTTCATGTGCCAAAGTATAAAAAAAAAAAAAATTACACTAAAAGCGTAGACAGCAATATACCTAAAGGCACAGATGATGTTCATGCCTTTAGTTTTGCAAATTTTTAGGGAAAAAAAAAAGAAGAAGTCATAAACTGCATCATGTCTTTGAAACCTATTTTTGAAATAATTTTTACAAGTACTATATTTCGAAAATTTAAAAAAAAATAATATTTAAGAGTGTTTCCTTATCAATATAGTCATACTTCAAATTGAAATATATTGGATCGAGATAAAGAATTTCCTATTCAAATAGAAAATTCTAAATAGATAATTTAACGGATAAATATATGGACAAAAAGTGACAATCCAAGTAGCCCTTAATGCACTTGAATCTTCGAGTTTTTAGTACATTAGATCACTATAAAAACTGAAGAATGCAGCACTTCAATCCCTTAGCATTATCCTTTTTTTGCTTCAATTTCTTGACTTTGAAAGTGTACATTTCATCCTTTAACTTATATAAATAAACATTTGAACCTTTATTTGACAATTTTTCATTTATTAAAATGATAATGATAAAATTAAGTAAGTTATATATATTGAAAACTCAAAAGAAGAAGAAAGAAGATGATAATGATGATGATGACGAAACAAGCATGCCCTAAAGAATGAAACAACAGGTCCCCAACCCCAACCTATGGAGTTGGTTACATAATCCACTAAAGGGATAATATTTTCATGGTTGTTAACCATTATTTAATAGCTAATCGCTATAGTTGCAATCATCATCAATTACGATTAGAAACTATTAATATATACAATCTCTTAAGAATATCATGATAATATTTAATAATAATAAAACTTCTAGTGTAATAAATATTAAAAAATATATACAAGTTCAGAAAAAAGTTTTTTTCCTTTAAATAAACACACCTTAAATATTTAATAATTTTTCTTGTTTTTCATGGAAAGTGTCTCCATTACAATTCGTATTTTTTCTTTTATAATTAACATTTGCCAAAGGCATTAAAAAGTGCACAAATAAAATTACACTTGTCTTTTGAGATTTAAGACAATGATGATCTAGTAAGATTGCATATTATGAGATATTATTCACATTGATTAATTTTTATAATGGCCTAATATTTGAAAGAAAATATTGTCATAATTTTTGTAGAGGGCTAAAAATATTATGTAAATATATTGGGCCAAGCCCATTTATTATTTGGCTTGACTCATTAGACTAAGTGACAAGGCCTAATAAATCCAATCCAATTATTGGGATGACTTAAGGAAGCTTGGTGGGCTCAGAATAAGGATTGCTGGACCGATCCATCCGCATCCATCCTTTCTCAAGCAAGCTCATGTACTTATGAGGAAAGCTATTGATCTTGAACCTATGGAAAGCTCATTAGGATAACCTTAATTGAGCAAGCTCTATCTCGCCCATTGATCACTAAAGTAATCTAATGGATGTCATCAAGCCCAAAAGTCTATAAATACTTAGTCATTCCTCCTCATTAAGGGACCTTTTTCCCGAATTTTAGAGATCAAAGAAATAGTGTTCCACCAAGAGCTCCCTGCTCTCAAAGATCAAACAAGAGATCAAGCAAAGAACAATCTCCATTGTTCAAGAACTACAAGATTGACGCTCGAGGTCCCCTTAGCTCCTTTATCTATCACTTGTGCATTCTAGACGCTTGAGATTGCTTGTTCCTCCTCTCTGCCATTGTCTTCCTAATCATCCCATCATGTGTCATCTCTAAATCGCTTTTCTCTGAATTCACGTGCAGTGCGGTACCCGCATGATACACACATGACCACTCCTACCGAGACCCCCCATCTACATTTTGGTGAGTCAATTGGGGACAGAGTTAAGTGACATAAGAGTAATAGCACCCCCTAGGGAAGAAAGGACCATCTAACAATATCTATCAAGAACAAGATCTTAACACTAAATTAATGGAGCAGAACTAGCCTCAAAATACCGTAGAATATTGATCAAGGCAATTCACAGTTTGAGGCTCCCATAGATCCTGCACAAATGATGTAGACTATGTAGGAGAACACAAGGGCTTTGAATTAACTTATGACCATGCTTGCTCTACTCGTCATAGGGTTAGCTGCTACTGTTGCTACGCAACAAGGTATGGCTCCACCAAACACCAACATTGCTACGCAACAAAGTGCTGCCCATGCAACTCCATCACATGCAGTTCATCCCATTAACCCTCCATGGATGAGAAGAACATTCTTCAGGAACAAACCACACAACCAAATGTCCTACCTCCCAATGCTATCGATGGATTTAATCGTCAGCCTACTCCCACACCTGCTTCCATGGTATTTGCCCTAAGGACTTCCAGTGTAATGAAGGAAAACTTGGACATATACCTAGAAGAAATACAAGGAAAGTCAAATGTGGGAGTACCAGAGTTAAGATTCCCTTACCATCGGCACATTGCTGAAAAGCCGCATCCTAAGAACTATGTTATCCTAAGTTCATCCAGTTTAATGGCAAGAAAGGGAGTACCAAAGAACATTTACTTAAGTTTATTGAGACCATAGAAGTATACAAGCTGGATGATGACCTGAAACTCAAAGAAGTTTTCAAATCACTGACCAAAAAGGCATATACCCGGTATGTCAATGTCCCTATAGCGTCATTTGATTCATGGGGGTCTATGTATAAGCTATTCCTAGAAAACTTCTTCTCTACTTAAGAATGGGTCATGATCACGGACATGGGAAGAACACGGCAGTACCCAAAGTGATAGGAACCAGATTCCCACAAGACCTATCACTAAGGCCCGAGCTAAGGGTCTATGTAACTTGGTGTTGAGAACCCTTCATGAGAAACCTAATCCTGAGGAAGCTAACTTAATTTCTTCATTTTTATCATATACTTGTTATGCATTCCAACAAGTTCATTTGTCAGTCCTATAGGGTACCAAATCACCTACATTTTTTAGTGAGTCGGGAACCTCATCAGGACTCATTTCGAAAGTACCTTGAAGACCGGCATCTTGAAGACTAATTTTTATATATATATGTTATATACTTGGACTATTTATGTTGCAAATCTTTTTGGGACACTTCCATTTGCTTGTAATTTTCTTTTAGGACTGGCCACCCTAAAAGTGGCATGGTTGTAATTTGATGAACTTTTTAACCCTAAAGGAGCAAGTATAAATACTTGCTTAAGTGGGAGCTTTTTGAACATTTGAGAAAACACCCTTTTGTTGCCATGAGGATCATCCTTGCATGCAATCCATCTCTTATCAATTTCATCCTTGAAACTGTGGTGAGAATCGACTTGAAATCGATTGTAAGTAATATCAATCATTTCTTATTGCTATAAATTGTACTTAGTGAGTCATATCTAGGTGTTATTTGTTGTTTCCTTTGGTTCACATGAATTTAGGGTTCTATTTTCATATTTAAAACTTTTTTCAATTTGAATTGGAATCTTAGTTCATTTCCTATTATTCATCATTGAAATCTTGCAATTGATTGTCCCATATATCCTTTTAATTTCCATCTTTGTAAATTAAGACTAATTTGTAAAGGAGTTGATCAAGCCAAGTGTTGTTGATTGTTAGTGTATTCACAAAGACTAATTTGTGAAGGAGTTGATCAAGCCAAGTGTTGTTGATTGTTAGTGTATTCACACCTCTTATGGAGTTAATTCATTGGCTTATGTTATATGCTTGAATCATTTAAGCATATCTCCATTTGGTATCACATTTTGCTCGGTTTTAACATCCAGATTTCATAAGGAATTAAGGGTTTATCCTTCTTGTGTGAAGTGGTTGTTGAATGGAATTCATCATTTGTTATTTGATTATGCTTAGTCGATTTTTAGACACATCATATTTGGTATCAGAGCATAGGTTAAGAGAAGGGAATTTTTGTGATCCTCATTAACAATTAGGGTTCTTCACTTTGATCTAAAATTATATGTGTTGAGGATTGAATTGCGTGAATATGTTGCTGAGGAGTTGTAATTGTTGTATGTTGAAGTAGAATTTGAGGTCTTGTTGTAGCTCCTTTGTTGTTGAATTCACTGTGAAGGGAAAGGAAGGAAGTAGTGCATTTCTTGAACCAAATCAGAATTGGGAAGCAATTTGTGAAGAAAGAAGAAGTGTGATACTTGCTTGTTTTTTTGGAAATAGAGAGTGCAATTGAACATTTCCAGATTTGAATTGTGTAGAAGATTTGGAAATTATTTGATTTTCAAAACAAACATTAAGTTGAAGAAATTAATGTATGGTCATTTGAATTTGAAAATTTCTTCTTACCAATTGTGGAAGGGTTGCAATTAGTGAAGTAATTTGACTTTGAAATTTAAATTGTTGCTGCTTTTGTGTATGAGTTACGATTTGCATGGTGTTTTTTAGTGGTGAAAGATTGTATATTTGGAAGTGTGTACTGTAGGGTATGTATTGTGTTTTGAGGTGAGAATTGCGGTGTAAAAAGGAGAATATTGAGTTGTTAGAGTTATGTTGTGTGTGTTGAATAGAAGGGTCATTTGCACCGTGACTTGAAGGTGTATGTGTGTAGAGTTGTGTTTGTAAATTTAGTGAAGGTTGTATGCGTTTGGTGTGGGTTTTGGTGTGTACATTATAGACAATTGTGTTGGAGGCGTAATTGGAGTAGCACCGTGAGCAAAAGAGGAGTAGTATGGCAGTGGATTTATGTGTTCTTGTATGTGTTGAGTCTGCACATTGTGTTAAAATTGTAGTGTGAAACCGAGTAAGAAAAGAAGGTTGCTAGTTAGAAGTTAAAATTCAAACAAGTCATTAAAGTTTGAAAGTAATTAAACTAGTTACTTAAACACTTATAATTGAATTTAATTCTATCTAAATTGAAATTGTTGGTGTGTACTTCATTGTGGTTAGTTGTGTACTTGAGTTGTTGAGGTGTAAGGATTATTATTGTGTTGTTGGAATTAAACACAATAATGTCTAGTGAAATGTTTCATTATGCTAATGTGTTGCGCTGAACATGACTACATTTGCTACTAAGGATGAAGAACAAAGGGAAAACTTGTTCAATACCTCTTTAGGTATAAGGAAATTTATGTGTCTTTATAGTTGATGTGTAGTTGTACCAATGTAGTAGCCGCATCATTAGTATCGAAACTAAAACTTACCACCAAATCCACATCCTAAACCATAGAATTGCATTGGCTTAGTGATCAGGGGAGTTTGCATGTGACCGAAAAGACTAGGTACCATTCAGTATAAGGGATAAATATTGTGATGAGATTGAGTGTGATATTTTGCCTATGTGTGCATCCCATATATTGCTTAGTAAGCCTTGGTTATATGATAGGAGGGTCTTACATGATGGCTTCAAGAATACTTATGCATTCTAGAAGGAGGGCAAACACATTATTCTAAATCCAATATCACCTTTAGAGGTTCAAATCGTTCAACAACAGATCAGTAGGACATCTGAGGTAAAAAGGGTTTCAGTATAGTTTAATAATTCTAGGGAAAAGAAGGTATTGTTGATGGGATAGGGTGAGTTGGAGAGAATTGTTACAGAAGAAACTCCAATATACTTGCTTCAGTTGAGATGTGCACTAGGGGTACAGGAACCTCAGTCTCTACCTTCAGTAGTTTCTCAGGTATTAAATGAGTATACTGATATTTTTCCTAATGATTTGCCAGTAGGTTTACCACCTTTGAGAGGGATAGAGCATGCTATTGATCTGATGCCAGGTTCATTAATACCGAATCAACCCGCATATCGCATGAATCTCGAGGAGGCTAGAGAATTGAAACACCAGGTGGATGAGTTGGTTGAGCGGAGATTTGTCAGGGAGAGTCTCAATTCATGTGTTATTCCTGCCCTTCTTGTTCCTAAGAAGGATGGTACTTGGAGAATGTGTATCGATAACAGAGCCATCAACAAAATCACCATCAAATATAAGTATCATATCCTTAGACTTGATGATATGTTGGATAAGTTGCATGTTTCACAGGTTTTCTCCAAAGTAGATCTTAAAAGCGGGTATTACCAAATTCGGATGAGAGAGGGAGACAAATGGAAAACCGCTTTTAAAACACGCCATGGACTATATGAGTGGTTGGTTATGCCCCTTGGTTTGAGTAATGCTCCTAGTATGTTTATGAGACTGATGAATCATGTATTGAAAGAATTTCTAGGAAAATCTGTTGTTGTTTATTTTGATGATATTCTGATATACAGCAAAGACCTAGAACATCATGTGGAGCATCTTCAGGCAGTATTCTCAATGTTGAAGGCACAGCAGTTGTTTGCAAATCTCTAGAAGTGTTCCTTTTATCAAACTGAGGTAACATTTTTGGGTTTGTTGTATCTGGCTAAAGTGTTAGGGTGGATGAGGAGAAAGTGAGGGCAATCAGGGAATGGCCAACACCCACCTCAGTCACTGAGGTAAGAAGTTTCCATAGACTAGCATCCTTTTATAAGCACTTTGTCCATAATCTCTATAGCATTGTCAATCCTCTCACAGAACTAACTAAGAAGAATGTACCTTTCATCTGGAGTGAAAAGGCCTAGAGGAGTTTTGAACAAGTAAAAGAAAAACTCACTTGTGCTCCATTATTGGCTTTACCTGATTTTGACAAATTTTTTGAGCTAGAATGTGATGCTTCTAGGATAGGAATTGGTGTTGCATTAATGCAGGAAAAGAAACTCATAGCATATTTTAATGAAACATTGAGTGGTGCAACTTTGAACTATTCTATTTATGATAAGGAATTTTATTCCTTAGTGAAGGCTCTCATGACGTGGTAGCATTATTTTCTCCTGAGAGAATTTATTATTTATACAGATCATGAGTCATTGAAACATTTCAGGAGACAGCAAAACTTGTCTAAGCGCCAAGCTAAGTGGGTGAGTTTTTTTAGGGTTTCACATATGTAATAAAGTACAAGAAGGGTAATAAGAATATTGTTGCTGACGCTTTGTCACGACGATATGTACTTATCACTTCTCTTTAGTCAAGACTGCTGGGTTTTGAATTGTTAAAGGAACAATATGTACGTGATGAGGAATTCGAAGCCATTATGGAGAGGTGTTTTGGAGGTAAGATATATGAAGGTTATTACATGATTGAGGGGTTTCTATATAAATCTAGAAAGTTATGTATACCTTTTGGATCTGTGAGGGAGCTATTGGTGAGGGAAACACATGCAGAAGGATTGTCTGGGCATTTTGGTGAAAAGAGAACCCTAGCCGTATTGAGAGAGAATTTCTATTGGAGGGGTAAGATAAAGGATGTGCATAGGGTGTTAGAAAGGTGTGGCGTTTGCAAGAGATTTAAAGGGAAGAAAGGCATATAGGGTGAGTACATGCCTTTACCTATACTTAACAAACCCTGGACTAATATTAGTATGGATTTTGTGTTGGGGTTGCTTAGAATACACAGAGGAAAGGATTCTATCATGGTGGTTGTTAACAGGTTCAGCAAAATGTCTCATTTTGTGCCCTATCACAAAACAGATGATGCCCTTTTTATTGCTAACGTTTTGTGTAGCAAATTGTCAAATTATATAGAGTTCCACACAGCATAGTGTCAAATAGAGACATTACGTTTCTTAGTTTCTTTTGGAAGACATTATGGAGAAGATTGGGTACTAAGCTTATGTATAGTACCTCTTGCCATCCACAGACAGACGGCCAGACAAAAGTTGTCAACCGCAAACTAAGGAACTTACTCAGAGCAATGGTTGGCAAGAACCTTACTGATTGGGACTTGTGTCTTCATATTGTTGAGTTCGCTTACAATAGGTCTACTCATAGTTCAACCAGTAAGTCTCCCTTTGAAGTTGTGTATAGCTATAATCCTTCTATTCCATTGGATTTTATAGTAGGACCAGTAACAAAGGAAGAGAGTCTTCGTGGAGTTAAGTGAGCCATGCAGATTCAGCAAATTCATGACAAAACAACTAAATGCCTTCAAAAGACCTAGGAACAACAAAGAATTAGGGAAACAAACACAGAAAAAATTCGCATTTATAATCTAGGTGACTTAGTCTAGATTAATCTTAGTAGGGACAGGTTTCCACATAAAAAGTCATAGAAGTTGTCTCCTAGATCAGATAGACCGTTTAGAGTTCTAAAGCACATCAACAACAATGCCTACTGGATAGAGTTACCAGGAGAGTATGGTGTATCAGCAACCTTTAATGTTGCAGATCTATCACCATATTTGCCAGACCACATGCATGAAGACTTATCAGATTTGAGGGCAAATCTTCTAGAGGCCCGAGGAGATGATAGGAATCAGATTCCCACTAAACCTATCACTAGAGCCCAAGCTAAGGGTCTATACAACTTGGTGTTGAGAATCCTTCATGAGAAACCTAATCGTGAGGAAGCTAACTTAATTTCTTCATTCTTATCATATACTTGTTATGCAATCCAACAGGTTCATTTGTCAGTCCTACAGGGTGCCAAAATCACCTACATTTTTTAGCGAGTCGGGAACCTCATCAGGACTCATTTCGAAAGTACCTTGAAAACCGGCATCTTGAAAACTAATTTTTATATATATTTTTTATTTACTTAGACTATTTATGTTGTAAATCTTTTTGGGATACTTCTATTTGCTTTTAATTGTCTTTTAGAACCGACCACCCTAAAAGTAGCATAATTGTAATTTGATGAACTTTTTAACCGTAAAGGGAGCAAGTATAAATACTTACTTAAGTAGGGAGCTTTTTGAACATTTGAGAAAATACCCTTTTGTTGCCGTGAGGATCATCCCTACATGCAATCCATCTCTTATCAATTTCATCCTTGAAATTGTAGTGAGAATCAACTTGAAATCGATTGTAAGTAATATCAATCATTTCTTATTACTACAAATTGTACTTAGTGAGTCATATCTAGGTGCTATTTGTTGTTTCCTTTGGTTCACGTGAATTTAGGGTTCTATTTTCATATTTGAAACTTTTTACAATTTGAATTGGAATCTTAGTTTATTTCCTATTATTCATCATTGAAATCTTGCAATTGATTGTCCCATATATCCTTTTGATTTCCATCTTTGTAAATTAAGACTAATTTGTGAAGGTGTTAATCAAGTCAAGTGTTGTTGATTGTTAGTGTATTCACACCTCTTGTGGAGTTAATTCATTGGATTATGTTATATGCTTGAATCATTTAAGCATATCTCCATTTGGTATCACATTTTGCTCGGTTTTAACATCTGGATTTCATAAGGAATTAGGGGTTTATTCTTCTTGTGTGAAGTGGTTGTTGATTGAAATTCATCATTTGTTATTTGATTGTACTTAGTCGATTTTTAGGCACATCACTAAAGAAGACTTGATGGATTATATAGAAGGCTTCAAGGAACGCACACTAGACATTCAAGATGTATGTAATGAGGGGGGGTTAGTGAAGATTTGCATCCAAAGGATGTTCATTGAGTACACAATCCATTTAGAAAATCTCGATCTAAGTTCCTTTTCTCCACTGGTCGAGACTGCAAGGAGAACTAACAACTCGGTTGCATGAAAATGAGGAGAAAATCGAAGGTTTGGGAAACGAGCAACATCTGCTAGCTCGACCCAAGTTGAGACCTCTAAGACAATAAAAAGCCAAGGAGTGATACATCTTAATGATCTACATCAGTTCCCCCTTTCCTATGCCCAATGGGAAAGGTATATGCTTTGTTTTACCAATATTTACGAGATGGGAATATCAAGCTCCTAAGAGTAGATTATTTACCAACATAAAATGAGAAGAATGATCTAAAGTTTTGCAAGTATCATAGATTCGTAGGTTACCCTATGAAAGAGTGTTGGACTTTGAAGAAGGATTTCAATGATAGGGTCTATAATGGGGAACTCATCATAGAAAATAATGATATCCATAATAATCCACTTCCTACACACAATAATCAATGAGTGACTGCAAATGCCATGAGTCACAATTCTAGTCCTAAAGAAGGAGATATGTCACAAGCCATGGTACGTAAGGTACAAGAAGTTATGACTGAGAATAATGAGGGCACGTGTACACCTGAAGTAGCCGCTTTAATGAAGACGACTAACTTTAGAAATTTTTTTAACTTACTAGGGTTTAACAGGGTTGCACATCTTATAGCAACAACTGTCGTTACACAAATCATAGAGAGACAATACGGGGAGTGCATTCTAGCGCAGCCTGTATGAAGAATGGCAAAGGCACATGAGAATGCAATTCTCTTTACTAATGCAGACATGTGCGCTAAGAACCCCAATCATAACCATCCCCTTTATATGGAAAGCATGTTAAATGGCATCCCATTAAGAAGACATTCATAGACAATGGCTCTTCTATAACCATAATGTCTTTGTCTACACCAAAGGCTACAGGAATAGACAACCAGCAGCTAGTGAGACAACCTATTGCCATCAACAGTTTCACTGACATATTTACAAGCACAGTAGGGTATGTTAATGTGAGCTTTAAAGTGGGCCCTATATAGAGCTCCATACGGTTCCACATGATCGATGCACCCATATCCTACCATCTACTAGTTGGAACAAAGTGGCTGCATGATCACAATCTCATACCCTCAACATGGCATCAGTGCATGAAAGGCCATTGGAAGGGAAAGGACATATTCATTCCCACTACGAACAATCCATTCAAGCCTAAGGAGGCATACTTTACCAAGGCTGCATTCTTTGATGAATATGCCGAAGAGGGAGAAAGTACTATCGCAACACCCTTTAGTACACCATTACCTACTTGGGATGAGACTCAAGAGAAGCCTATGAGAAAGAAGAGAATGTAAGGCTCTCGTAGGGGTCAAAAGAAGCAAAGGAGAAATGAAGTGATAGAAAGTTTCATCAGAAAAGATGGGCAGAGGGTGTATTATTTATGATAGTCCACGGGATTTGAAGGAGATGGACCTAAAGAAGCTTGTTTATCTTCTTCAGATCCTATACCAATACAAGAAACCCAACCCGTGCCCCTAAAGATGCAGGATCAACTCAAGCCACAAGTTGATGAAATTGAAGAGTTAGATCTAACGAAACCAAGGGAGTCTTCGAGACCTATCTACATTAGTAAGAATCTCTTGCAAGAGCTTAAGGTCTACCTAGTGAAGTTGCTACGAAAGTATAAAGATGTATTTGCATGGACTTACAATGAAATGCTTGGACTCGACCCCACTTTAGTGGTACTTAAATTGAACATCACAGCCAAAGTTAAGCCAGTAAAACAAGGACAACACATTTTTTACCCAAAAGATGAGGTCTAAATCAAAGAAGAGATTAAGAAGTTGCTCAAAGCTAGCTTCATTAAGACAATTGAGCACCTATCATGGTTAGCCAATATCGTGTCAGTGAGGAAAAAAAAATGTCCAAATACGAGTTTGTATAAATTTTCGTGATCTCAATAAGGCTTGCCTAAAAGATGACTTCCCATTGCCAAATATTGATATGTTTGTAGATGCCACAGCTGGACATGAGTTGTTCTCATTTGTGGATGGTTTTAGCAGCTACAATCAAATCAAAATGGCCATTGGAGACACTAAGTGTATTACATTCAAGACGCCAATCGGGAATTTCTACTAGACAGTCATGCCCTTTAGGCTTAAGACTGTATGAGCTACTTACCAAAGAGCAATGACTGCCATTTTCCATGATATGACGCATGACTTCATGGAAGACTATGTGGATGACATTTTTATCAAGTCAAGGCGGGCACTAGATCACTTGATACACTCGCAGAAGGTTTTTGAGCGGTGTCGGTTATATAAGTTGCACATGAACCCTTTAAAGTGCATCTTTGGTGTAACATTTAGTAATTCCTTAGATTTGTAGTTCACAGAAAAGGGATCGATGTTAATCCAACAAAGGTGCAGGCTATATGATCTATGCCTTCACTCACTAACCCAAAGGAATTAAAAACGTTCATATGGAAAGTCTCTTATATCAGGTGCTTTATCCCAGCACTAGCCAAAATCTCTTACCCCCTATAATAGCTCATGAAGAAAGGAGCACTATTCGAGTGGGGGCAATTACAAGAGGAAGCCAATCAAAAGGTAAAGGATATACTCACATCTCCATAGACGATGACAATGCTTGTCAAAGGTTTACCAATGATTCTCTACTTAACATCCACTGACAAGTCCATTAGAGCTTTACTTGCATAAGAACTCAAGGGAAGGGAGCGACCTGTGTATTACCTAAGTCGATCCCTCCAAGGGAATGAAATTAATTATTCAGCTTGTGAGAAGCATTGTCTTGCACTTATATTTACACCACATAAATTGCATCATTACTTCTTGGCGCACAAAGTCAATCTTGTCACTCATTCCGACCCGATAAAGTACTTGCTATCACGACTGGCCCTATTTGTATGAATCACAAAATGTTTACTTCTCCTATTGAAGTTTGACATTATGGTTATACCACATAAGGATATTAAGTCTCAAGCTCTAGCAAACCTCCTGGCTCATTTTCCTATGGCACATGAGACCCTTCATGAAGATAGAATTAGGTGAGGAATGGCAATTGCAGTTTGACCACTCATTTGCTATTACCGAGAAAGGAGCTAGGATAGTATTGATAACCCCTGAAGACCAAGAGATACCACTAGCACTTAAGTTAGATTTCCAATGCACCAATAATGAGGCTAAGTATGAGGCTCTACTACTCGAACTCATTTCAGTACAAAGTGTTAGGGCATCTCTCTTGTTCATTCGTGGAGATTCAAACCTAATTATCAAATAAGCCAATGGTGATTTTGCTCTCAAAGAACCGATACTAGTGCCTTACAGGGCTACAATGCAATCTTTGGTTAGCAAATTTAATTCAGTGAGATATAAACATACTAAATGATCAGCTAACCATTATGCAGACGCACTTACAATGTTAGCATCCAAAGTTCCTATTCGAGCCAAAGAAGATGGTTTAAGTATTTAGGTTATTAAAAAATCAATTCCATACACAACTCTGCAATTGTTAGATAAAGAAGAAGAAATGTTAGATGACTGGCACACTCCCATCAAGAGTCAGCTAGCGCATCCTAGTGCAGCTTCTCTAGCAACCTTAAAAACAATTATCCTCATTAATGGCATTATGTACTTCAAAGGTCCAAAGGGCATCCTATCGCGATGTTTTAGTGCAAAGCAAGTGTGCTTGATGTTGGACAAGTATCACAAAATCTAGTGTAAAGAGAAGACTCATCCCTGTATTGCTGCATACAACGCGCAAGGTATTACTGGCCAGCTATAGCTAAAGATGCATCTCAAATGCAAATGTGTTACCTAAAATGCTCAGAGTTCTAATCAAGGAGAATGCCACTTCCTGGCAAGTGCCAGCGATACATATGCCCTTACATAGACTATTTGTCGAATGGCACCTTACTTACGAATGGCACTAATGCCCACATAGTAAAATGCAAGGTAATGAGGTATATCATGCATGAAGATCAGCTATACAGGGTATCACTCATAGGACAACCCCTTAAGTGTGTCACACCACCCGAAATGGAGACTATACTAGCTAAAGCCCACTTCGAAGATGGTGGAGAACATCAAGGAGGAAGGAAGTTGTACTACCACCTATTGAGCTTGGGGTATTACTGGCCTACAATGGAAAATGATGCATTCAACTTTGCCAAAAGATGTAGTGCATGCCAGCAACACAGGAATGCCATCTATGCTCCCATCATTACACTGCATAGCTTGACTACTCCGTGGCTTTTCCATACATGGGCATTCGACTTGATCAACCCAACACATCCACCATCTAAGCGATGTCTTTAGATCTTAGTAGGTACCAAATGCTTCACCAAGTGAGTGGAAGCAATTCCATTAAAGAAAGTTACAAGACAGGCAGTAGTAAGCTTCATGAAAGAACATGTCATCTACCGGTTTAGAATCCTAAAGCGCATTCTTTTAGACAATGGTATACCCTTTATCAACTCACACATACGACAACTATTGGCCTCCTACGGTATCGATCACATGAAGTCCACACATTACTACCCAAAAGAAAATGGCCAAGCAGAAGTAACGAATAAGACTTTTTTAAAATAGTCATATGGTGCATGAAAATCACAAAGAATGGCATGACAAACTGCCACTAGCACTATAGGCATACAAGATATCTAAACAAAGCCCCACTCAGGCCACCCCTTTTTCTTTAGTATATGAATGCGAGGCAATGATGCTAATACGAACTCCATCAACCTATGTCGAAACCCAAGATCAATTTAAAATTGAACAGCCAACGATCGATCACAAACAAAGGAAAAACCGCGACCCATTTCTTAAAGAGAAGCAAGAACCTTGGTATGATGTTTACGCCATAGTCGGGATGGAATACCAATTGATAAGTAATGTTATGAACGCCAAGGAACAATTACGATAAGTTCTAAATTCTTCAAGAACAGAAGAAAAAGTTTTGTAATTTCAAATAGCCAATTTTTATTTTTTTTTTACAATGGAGTTCTAGAGACTATGTATACTCTCCACACAAAACACAACAAAAAGGTATAAAACCCTACTTGAACCGGCCTACTTTTCTCTTAATCAAACACTCAAAGCCAGACTTATACGCGCCTTAAACCGGCGTATGAAGTAAGCCGGCCACTTAGGCCGGTGGCTTACTTTGCTAGCCTACAAGTCATTTCATGCCGGCCATTTAGGCCAGCAGCCTTTTCCCTCCACACCGACAGCTTTCCTTCTTCCATGCCAACAACTTTGATTCTTCAACAAACGTCTTCAAATCGTCTTCATTCCAGGACGTCTTGGATTCCAATTACTTGAATTATTCTTGGTTCATTCTTGGATTAACACAAGCATTTTTCCTCATCTTGAATTTCTTTTATTAGCCCATTGAGTGTGTCCTTAAGTCGTTTAGCTCTCAAGAGGATCCGCTATCCATTTCCTAGCTCGATTGTCATCATTCCCCTCCTCTTGAAAAGGATTTGTCCTCAAATCATCGTCTACATCAAAAGGAATCAAATCAATAATATTAAAAGTAGCACTAATAGGATACTTACCTAGTAAATCAAGTTTGTAAGCATTGTTATTTATTATTCAAGGACTTAAAAAGGACCATCGCCCCTAGGAAGTAACTTAGATCGCCTTTGTGCTGGGAATCGCTCTTTACGCATGTGCAACCAAACCCAATCTCTGGGTTCCAAGATTATTTATCGATGCCTTTTGTTGGCTTGTTTTGCATATTGTTCCATTCTCCACTTAATGTTGAGTTTGGCCTTCTCGTGAATCTACTTAACAAATTCAACTTTCTTTTTGCCATCTAAATTAATATGTTCAGATACAAGTAAAGGAGTTAAGTCCAATGGAGTTAAAGGATTAAATCCATATACAATCTCAAAAGGTGAAAATTTAGTGGCAGAATGTAGCACGATTATAAGCAAATTCAACATGTGGCAAACAATCTTCCCTTGTTTTAATGCTCTTTTGAATGATAGCTCTTAGTAAAGTAGATAAAGTTCTATTAACTACTTCAGTTTGCCCATCAATCTATAGATGACAAGTCATAGAAAATAAAAATTTAGTTCCTAACTTACACCACAAGGTTTTCCAAAAGTAACTCAAGAACTTAGCATCCCTATCAGATATAATTGTTCTAAGCATACCATGCAATCGAACAATTTCTTTAAAGAACAATTCCGCAACATGTGTAGCATTATTTATTTTGTCAGATGAAATGAAATGTGCCATTTTTGAGAATCTATCCACAATAACAAAAATAAAATCTCTTCAAAGTCTAGTCCTAGGTAAGCCTAATACAAAATCCATTGAAATTTCAACCCAAGGCTTACTAGGAATAGTAAAGGGTTGGTACAAGCCATGTACTCGGGATTTAGCTTGTCTGCAAGTGATACATCTCTCATAAATTCGCTCAACATCCCATTTCATGCGTGGCCAATAAAAATGTTCTTGTAAAACCCCTAAGGTCTTAGCCACACCAAAGTGTCCCATAAGACTCTTTTACTAACAACTCCCTAAGAGAACAGTTTAGAATACAAAGCTTGTTTTCTCTAAACAGAAACCCTTCATACGTAAAGAATTTTCCTCTAGTTCCCTTTTCACAACAAGCAAAGTCATCACTAAATTCTTGGTCAAAAGGGTACAACTCTTTAATATGTTCAAAACCAAGCAATTTAGCATTAAGAGTGGAGATTAGTAAGTACCTTCTTGAGAGAGCATCCGCAACAATGTTTTCCTTACCTTGTTTGTACTGGATGACATATGGAAAGTTTTCAATAAACTATACCCTTACATGTCTCCTATTCAGTTTGTGTTGACTCTTCAGGTGCTTCAAGGATTCATGGTTAGTGTAAATCACAAACTACTTAGGTGATAGGAATCAAAATCCGACAAGACCTATCATAAGGGCAAAAGTCAAAGGATTTCAAATCATGGCAATGAGGACCTATTTTGAGCAAATCGACCCCGAAATTATTTGTTTACTAACCTCTTTTCTATTACTCATGTATGGTATATTATAACAGGCACACTTATCAGGCTTTACAGGGCGATGAAGAAACTCACTAAGACTCAGCTTATGGGTTATCCATGGACCGACCTGAACCGGCAATGAGCTGGGCCGACAAATCCTATTGAAGAACTAGCATGTTGAAGACTATTTTCACTTGTAATATATTTATTTGAATCATTTATGTTGTAAGTTTTTTGGGACACTTTTATTTGGTTGTAATAGGTGCTTTTAGGACCAGCCACCCTAAAGTGGCATAGTTGTAATTTTGTGGACTTTTTAACCATAAAGGGAGCAAGTATAAATACTTGCTTATGTAGGGTTTTGGGGAAGCTTTTGAAATTTTCAGAATATACACTTCACTTGTGAGGGTTAGGGTTCATCCTAAATCCAATTGCTCTTATCAATTTCAATCCTAAAAATTGAAATTGTGGCGAGTGACGTCAAAGAGAATTGTGAGTAATATCAATTCCCTTTGTTGTATTTTTTTTTCCTTTTCATCACTAGTGAGTCATATATAGGGTTCATTAGGATTGTTTTGGATCTGAATTTGATTTCATTTGTAACCTCATTGTCATGTTATAAGATTGATTGGTTTTAGCATTTGTTTTAACCATCAATTTTGCTATACTTTGTGGCGTGGATTGGCATTGTTGTGAAGGAGGGCTACGGTTTTGTTTTGATTGTTGATGATTGGAAATTCTCTTGGAATTTAAAGTTGATTTAATGATTCAATTGAGGATTCATCATTGTGATTTTATTTCCTTGAAGTTTAGCATTTTGGATCAACTTACACAATTAAGGTCACACAACATTTGTTACCCTTTTGGACTGGATTTGAACTCATCCTTTAAGGATTGTAATTTTGTTTCATTTTCATGTGCTTAAATCCCCTTTTAGGCACATCATCTTTTGGTATCAAAGAAATCATATTTGGATACCTAAGGTTGATCACATTCTAGTTAAAGAATTAGTTACAAGTATTAAGGATTTGCGCCATTTGGAAGCTAGTTTGATTAGCATTGTTTGATTGTCTTTCACATTGGTTTTGCATGTGCTTAATCTTGGTTTTAGGCACGTCATCTTTTGGTATCAGAGCTTGTGGTTTAAGAGGAGGGATTGTTGTAATTGGAATTCAGAAATTAGGGGTTGTTGAATTATCACATTGATCCGAATTGTGAAGTGGAGTTGCATTTTATTCCTTGTGTTGTTGAAGTGCAATCTTGTTGTTAGTTGTTGTACACTTGGAGACTTGAACACTCTTGGCTTCCTTTGATCTTTGGCCATGAATGTTAAGTGACCTTGAAGTGGACATAAGGAGTAATGGTGTTGATCCTTTGTGATCAATTGGAAAAGTGTGAATTATGTAATGTATTTTCAGAAGTGAGAAGTGGTAGTTGTAAATTTTTAGATTTGAATTTTCATAATTGAGGTGTGAGTTAAGAAGCAATTTGAATTTCAAAACACACATTAATTGATTGCTTAATTGTGTGTCATTTGAATTTGAAATAGCTCCTTACCATTTATAGAATCTTGCACTTATTGAACTCAATTTGAATTTGAAATTTGAGCTGCCTTGGTTGTTGAAGTTATGGTTTGGTTTATTGTGTGGAAGTGGGGAAGCGTACAGTGGCTTGAAGAGTTGTACCTGTAGGGTTGTGTTTTTGTAAATTTAGTAAAGGGTGTGTGTAATTGGCGTTGGTTGTTGTGTGTTGATGTGCCTAAATTCCAAAGCACAAAGTACACTTTCCAATTAATAAATCAACTAGATAAATCCACAAATGGCGTGTACTAAATTGATGAACAATTCTCCAAATAGAGTGTAAATAAGGAACAAACAACTCTAAATTGGTGTGTAATAATTAGACAAAGACCAATTCAATAAACAACACAATTGATTCCAATTCTCAATTAAAAAAATGGTGTGATCCATATGTTGAATAAAGAACCCCAATTGCGTGAAAACAAAAACAAAAGAACCAATCCAATCACAAACTAGATATTACTCACTAGATATAATTGGATGCAACTTAGAAATGACCTTGATATAACTCACAAGGATTCCTAAGCAACTCGCCACAATTCCACACTTGAAATTGATAAGAGTAGAAGCTTGTAAGAGGTGTCTCTCATGGCCACAAAGTGTATAATTGTATGTCAAATGTAATGTCCCTCCAAAACCCTAGTTAGTAAGTATTTATACTTGCTCCTATTAAAGTAAAAACACTTCAGCAATTACAACTATGCCACTATAGGGTGGCTGATCCTACAAGCACAAATTACAACCAAATAATAGTGTCCCAAAAACTTATAACATAAATGGTTCCAAATAAATAACAAAACAATAAAAACAGTCCTCAACATGTCGGGTCTTCAAATCAACTCGTTGGTCTAACTCATCTTCAGTTTAGGTCGGTCCATGAATAACCTACAAGCTGAGTCTTAGTGAGTTTGTCCATCGCCCTGTAAAGTATGATAAGTGTGCCTGTTAGAATATACAATACATGAGTAATAGAAAAGAAGTTAGTAAACAAATAATTCTGAGGTCGATTTGCTCAAAAAGGACCCTCATTGCCAAGATTTGAAATCCTTTGGCTCTTGCCCTAATGATAGGTCTTGTCGATTTTGATTCCTATCATCTCCTCAGGCCTCAAAAAGATTTGTCCTCAAATCTGACATATCAAATGCAGTAGAGACTCTATTTCCTCCTAGCAAGCCACCTGAAGAAATATCATTGTAGAATCCCAATATTTGAAATACTATAGGGGGTGATTGCTTTCTCTCCTCCATTTTTTAGATGTATCTCATCTGCAACACAAATAATGCTCCATTATCCACTAAAGTCTCCCTTGTCTCAACCCATTCTACTGATAATGTTTCCTCCTTTTCTAACTCATTTGTATGTCGCTGACCCTCATGGCCTTCCAATGGTTTGCTCAACTGCTCATGGCCCTCTAAAACCTCTGAAGGTGGACAAAAATGTCTCTGAGCTATCAGGCCCTCTGGTGATTTTCTCATATCACTCTAACCCTCAATATCCCCTGAAGGTTTGCTCAACTGCTCATGAGCCTCTAGTACCTCTGAAGTTGAACACAACTGCCCCTGAAAAGTTTGGTCCTCTGGTGGTCTACTCATCTGATTGTGATCATCAGGATCCTCTAAAGGTTAGCACATCTATGTTTGACAAATTGTGTGCTCTATAGGTTAGCTCATGTAACTAGAAACCTCTGAAGATTTGATCATGTAGCTATAATCCTTAGGAATCTTTGATGGTTATCTTATCTATCTTTGCATCTTCTGGACCTCTGATGGCAACATAGGTTTAATGCTATATGTTTACCATCCTGTTGGAACATATAAGTATTTCTATACCCATCATGTAATACCATCTTATCATATAGTCATGGCCTACCAAGCAATATATAGGATGTACACATAGGAATAATATCAAATTCAAGTTCATCACAGTACTTTTTCCCTATATTGAAGGGTACCCTAGCCCTTTGGGTTACATGCAAACTCCCCTGATCACTAAGCCAATGAAATTTATACGGTTTAGGATATAGAGTAGTGGCAAGTTTTAGTTTTGATACTAACGATGCTGCTACCACATTGGTACAACTACCACCATCAACTACAAGGACACATAAATTTCCTTGTACCCTACAAGAAGTATGGAACAAATTTTCACTTTGTTCATCATCCTTAGTAGTAAAAGTAGTCAATGTCTGGTGCATTAAATTAGTATAATGAAACATTTCACTAGACATGATTGTGTTTAAACCCAACAACACAATAATTATCCTTACACTTCTACGGTTCAAGTACACAACCAAGCCACAAATGAAGTACACACAACTACTTTCAAGTAGATAGAATTAAATTCAACTACCAATGTTTAAGCAATTAGTTCAATTACTTTCACACTTTAATGACTTGTTTGAATTTCAAATTCTACTACTCACTTTCATTTTTCTTGCCTTGGCTTCTCACTACTTAACTACACAATATGTAGCAATTAAACACATACACAATATAAAATTCACCGCCACACAACTTCCTCTATTACTCACGATCCATTAAGTTTACGCCACTAGCAACAATGATCTTTACAACACACACAACAACCAACACCAAATATACACACCTTTCACTAAGTTTACAAAAACACAACACCACATACACTCCTTTTCAAGCCACGGTACACTTCCCACTTCCACACACTATAACAAACCGCAACTTCAATACAAGAAAGGCAGCTCAACTTTCAAATTCAAAAAGGAGTTCAATAAGTGCAAAATTCCACAAATGGTAAGAAGCTATTTCAAATTCAAATGACACAATTAAACAATGACTTAATGTATGTTTTGAAATTTCAAAATGGCTTCTTAATTCACACTTCAATTCTAAATTTAAATCTAAAAACACAAGTGTTACTCCTCCATTTTTTTTTTCCGAAAATGCACACAACACAAATCCACTTCAACAATTGAACACTACTTTTGCCCCTTCACGATTTACTTCCCATGTACTACACGTTCACAGCCACAATCAAGGAATCCAAGAGTGTTCAAATCTCCAAGTGATAATCACACCACTTCAAGTAACAACATCAACAATTCAATTTTCACTCTCAACTTTGGAATCAAGATGTAAGATCAAGAACCCTAAATTTCCGAAATCAAAAATCAAATAACCCTTCTTACAACCACTTCAACAAACAAAAAATTAAACTCCTCAATAACACAATTAAGCAACTCAATCCTCCACACACATACAATTTCGGATTAAAAGAAATGAAGAACCCTAATTGATAGTGAAGATCACAAAAATTCCCTTCTCTTAACCTACGCTCTGATACCAAATATGATGTGCCTAAATTCCAAAGCACAAACTACACTTTCCAATTGATAAATCAACTAGATAAATCCACAAATGGAGTGTACTAAATTAATGAACAATTCTCCAAATGGAGTGTAAATAAGGAACAAACAACTCTAAATTGGCATGTAATACTTAGACAAAGACCAATTCAATAAACAACATAATTGATTCCAATTCTCAATTAACAAATGGCGTGACCCATATGTTGAATAAGGAACCCTAATTTCGTGAAAACAAAAACAAAAGAACCAATCCAATCACAAACTAGAATATAATTGGATGCAACTTAGAAATGACTTTGATATAACTCACAAGAACTCCTAAGCCAACTCGCCACAATTCCACACTTGAAATTGATAAGAGTAGAAGCTTGTAAGAGGTGTCTCTTATGACCATAAAGTGTATAATTTTATGTCAAATGTAATGTCCCTCTAAAACCCTAGTTAGTAAGTATTTATACTTACTCCTATTAGGGTAAAAACACTCCAAAAATTAAAATTATGCCACTATAGGGTGGTCGGTCTTAAAGCACAAATTACAACTAAATAAAAGTGTCCCAAAAACTTATAACATAAATGGTTAAAAATAAATAACAAACAAATAAAAATAGTCCTCAACATGCTGAGTCTTTAAATCAACTCGTTGGTCTAACCCATCTTCGGTTTAGGTCGATCCATTAATAACCCATAAGCTGAGTCTTAGTGAGTTTGTCCATTGCCCTGTAAAGCATGATAAATGTGCCTGTTGAAATATACAATACATGAGTAATAGAAAAGAGGTTAGTAAACAAATAATTCCGGGGTCGATTTGCTCAAAAGGACCCTCATTGCCAAGATTTGAAATCCTTTGGCTCTTACCCTAATGATAGGTCCTGTTGGATTTTGATTCCTATCATGTGTGTTGTATAGATACTTATTGTTGGAGGTATAAATTGTGGAACTGTGAGCAAGGGAGTTTTATGGCAATGAAGTTGTGCCTTTGTGCTTGTGTTAAGGTGCTGCATATTGTGAATTGAATTGGTGTGAAACCAAGGCAAAAAGAAAGGAAAGTTCTGTAGTGGAATTTGAATTCAAACAAAACAATTAAGTGTGAAGGTAATTGAACTCATTACTTAAACACTTATGGTTGAATTTAATTCTTAACTACTTAGAAATAATTGTGTGTACTTCATTTATTTAACTTTACTTGAAGTACTAAGAATTATTTATTTGTGCTTCAAATATTTCACTTGACTTTATTTAAAGTAACAATAAACATTTCTTGCATTGGTTTAGTATGAGCATCGTAGGTATATAAAGGTATGTAAAGGTGTGTTGTTGTGGTGCTTGTAGTGAAGTGTGTTGTTAACTTGTTGAAGTTAGTTAATAACCATGTCAAATGATTTGTATACTTCTACTACTTTAGTACATCAAGTAGTGACTTCTTCACCAACCATTGATGATGGACAAAGAGAAAATTTGTTCCATATTTCTTGTAGGGTACAAGGAAATTTGTGAGTAATTATTATTGATGGTAGTATTTGTACTAATTTTGTAACTGCATCATTAGTATCAAAGTTGAAACTTGAAACTATCCCATATCTTGAACCCTCTACATTACATTAGTTGAATGATCAAGATAGTCTTTGTGTAACCCAAAGGGCTAAGGTACCCTTCAGTATAGGGGACAAGTACTATGATGAACTTGAATGTGATATTATTCTTATATGTACATCCTATATATTACTTGGTAGGCCACAATTATATGATAGGATGGTATTACATGATGAGTATAGAAATACTTATATGGTCCAACAGGATAGTAAATGTATAGTATTGAACCCCATGTCGCCATCAGAGGTCCAGAAGATGCAAAGATAGATAAGACAACCATCACAGATTCTTGAGGATCATATTCACATGATTAAATCTTCAGAGGTTCTTGAGGTTTCTAGTTACACAAGCTAACCCATAGAGCATAAAATTTGTCAAACACAAATGTGCCAACCTTCAGAGGATCCTGATGGTTAGAGTCAGATGAGCAGACCACTAGAGGACCAAACTGTTCATGGGCAGTTGTGTTCACCTTTAGAGGTACTAGAGGCTCATGAGCAGTTGGGTAAACCTTTAGAGGAAACTGAGGGTCAAAGTGATATGAGCAGATTACCAGAGGGCCAGATTGTTTAAAGACATTTGTGTCCACCTTCAAAGGTTTTGGAGGGCCATGAGCGATTGAGCCAACCATTAGAGGGCCCTGAGGGTCAGTAACATACAAATGAGTTAGAAAAGGAGGAAACAATATCAATGGAAGGAATTGAGATTGATGGGAAAATTTCTGGCACTGTCAACCTCTTCAGAACCCAATCTGGATGATTGACCAGATTGCTCATCTTTTATCTTATGTCTTTATTTCTAATAAACTTTGAGAATAATCTTACAGGTACAATTATATATCTCCAAGGGATGCCAAAATGTCCTACAACTTCAGTTGGACACAGGACATTTTTCTGGGTAACAATCAAAGGCCCGCTGCGATTGTTCTCTATTTTGAGGCATTGGATCATGAAGATTTATGTTATTTTGTATCTTGTAAATGTTTATTGAACTGTTTTGGGTTGTATTTTGGTTTTGGGACACTTTTATTTCTTTGTAACTTTCATTTAGGGTTAGCTACCTTAAAAGTCGCAAACTTGTAATTTTGAGCACTTTTTAACCCTAGAAATAGCAAGTATAAATACTTGCTTAAGAGAGGGTTTGAGGGAGATTATTTTTGCAGAATATACACCTCTTTTCACGTGTGAATTAGGGTTCATACCTTGGTTCCAACTCTTATCAATTTCAATTCCAAGACTTGAAATTGTGGCAAGTGCAACATCTTGAAATTTTGAGTTATATCAATTTCATTTTGTTGTGATTTCTTTTCTTCTCTAGTGTGTTGTATCTAGGGTTGATTTGAGATATTTCTTGGTCAGATTTACATGTTATTAATCACGAATTCTTGTGTTTAATTGAAGTACTTATCAATTTGATTTGGATCATCATTGAAAATTACACTTGAAAACATGATTTTCACCATTGGGAAAGGAATCTTACTTTACGGTTTTCTTTGTCAAATTGAGGCTTCATTTGCGTGGATTATATGAAATTAGAGTGTTGTTAGAAGCCATTTCCATTGTGGTATTCAGATTATATCATTAGTTGTTTGAATTTCATCATTTCATCATTAGGGTTCATTGGAAAAGTGTCATTTTTGGATCCGATTTTGCCTAGACTTGAGATAGTTTTTCTTAAGTCTTTTGGATGTGCTTTAAAGTGTGATTAGGCACATCATCTTTTTGGTATCAGAGCTCTTGTTGAGAGAAGGGAATTGGTTGTATTCAATTTCCTGGGAGTGATCAACAATTAGGGTTGATTAAGTGGAAAAAACGCAATTGTGTTGTTGTTGTTGTTGTTGTTGTTTGAGATTGCGAAATTGCTTTGGATTGGGATTTGATTTGCTGATTGTTGGAGTTGATTTGGGAAGGTTATTATATCACTTTGTGGACACTAATTCACATGGAAGGGCAGAATTACAAAGTGAAATTACTTTAGCAAATTGTTTTGAAGTTGTGAAACTTACCAATTGTTGTCGTGAAGTAGCTTGTGGCGTATGGAGTTGTGAAGTTTGTTGTTTGAATTCCATTGTGTAATTCTGAATTTGTGAAGTTAAATTTGCAGATTACATTAAGTTTGGTTAGTAAGGAATTATTTGAATTCAAATCATATGCAATTAAGTTGTGGGAGTTAATGATTGCTATTTGAATTTGAATTCATTGTTACCAATTGAGGAAGGCTTGCAATAAGTGAAGTTATTTGAATTTCAAATTGAAAGTTGCTGCCAATAGTGGGATTCGGAATTCATTTTGGAAAGCTACTTATTAATCTCTTGTCTTCATTATTTGCCGTGGAAGTTGAAGATTACTTGTATTCATTATTCACTTTGTTGTTGTCGTGGAAGTATTACATATTAATTGTAGTAGTTTCTTGTGTGTTGCCGTGGAGTAAACTTGTGGAAATTAATTTTGCTGCATCGTGTACTTATGGCTTGTTGTGGAGGAGAGTATTACACGTGAGTTGCAGTTATAAATTGTCACATTAAGTGGGTTTGTTGTTTGTCTTTTGTAGTTACTATTGTGTGGAGTTTAAGGAAGTATTGTAGTGGAAGTGTATATCCTTGAATCATGTCATTTTGAGGAACAATATACAAGGATCTACAAATATGTCTAATGATAGTGTGAATGGGGGATTAGGTGAAGAAGCCAATAGCCAGGTTGGTGGAGGACATGGTCGTAATGTGGTAGGCAGAAGAACTTTGGAGGAACAACTTCAGGAGCTTACTACTATAGTTGCTACACTAGCAACTAGAGTTGACAGGATGACTTTACCACAACCACCAGTGGTAAACCAACCAGCACCACCTCGAGTAGCTCCACAAAACCCTCATTGAAACAGAGTAGTGGAAGAAAGAGATGACAATTTTGGGGTCAACCTAAATCAGAATAGGGATTTCAGGCCACCTCAGGGTTTAGAGTATGTGAAACTACAAATGCCATCCTATGATGGTAAGAGATCAGCAGATGAGTACCTGGACTGGGAGGATAAGGTCGAAGGTCTCTTCGAATGTTATGAGATTGACGACAGTACCAGGGTCAAATTGGCTGCTGTTGAATTTGTAGGGTATGCTGCACTTTGGTGGAAGAATCTGATCATCAATAGGCGTCGGGATGGAGAGGCTAAGGTTCAAACCTGGAGGGATATGAAGAGGTTGTTAAGGAAAAGGTTCATTCCTGAGCACTACAAACAGGAGCTGTTTATGCGACTGCAAACCTTGAGGCAGGGGGGCAAAACAGTGGATGATTATGTGTAGGAATTTGAGACCCTTATGATTAGGTGTGGGTCTGTTGAGCCTCCGGAACAAACTATAGCACGATTTGTCTCAGGTCTAAAATATGAGATAGCGTGTATTGTTGAGCTGCAGCGCTATACCACACTTGATGAGGCTATTCAGTTGGCCTTAAAAGTAGAGAGACAGAGGAGGTCCAACTTCTTTAGGGCTCCTAGCAGTAGGCCCAACACTGCTAATAGACCCATCTCAACCGACAGTCGATCAGGGGGAGCAAAGGCGGTAGGTGAGGGAGTCAAGACAGTGGACACTACTACCCCAACCATTATCAGGGAAAACTTACCCACTGGGAAGGGTAAAGAGGTCATGGCACCAGAAACGAGGCAGACTGTTCCCGGATCTACTAGTGGGAAAGCGCGCCAGATAAAATGTTTTAAATGCATGGGATTTGGGCATATGGCTGCACAGTGTCCAAATAAGAGGGTGATGACTATTATGGAAGACATTGGAGAGGATACTGAGGATGACCATGAACAGATTGAGCCTACAAATCTACCAACAGCATTGTAGGAATATTATGATGATCAGAATGCAAATGCGCCTGAGGAGCATACTGGAGGAAAATATCTATCCCTCAATGTATTACACAGGATTTTGTCCACATCTCCTGATATCAGTGATATTCAGAGGGAGAACATATTTCATACCTCTTGCAGAATCAGGGGTAACCTTTGTGTACTCATCATCGATAGTGGTAGTTGCACGAATGTTATATCTGCTGCACTAGTAGACAAATTACAACTGTCTACTATACTTCATCCTAGTCCTTATCATTTGCATTGGCTGGATAATAGAGGTAGTATGCATGTTACCCTTAAGGCAAAGGTTCTAGTGAGTGTCGGGCAGAACTATCATGATGAGATCCTTTGTGATATAGTTCCTATGCATGCATTCCATTTGTTGTTGGGTCGGCCCTGGTTGTATGATCGACGGGTGATACATGATGGGTTAGAAAATACCTACATGTTTAGCATGGGCAAGACACGCATAATCCTATTACCAATGACTCCGTCTGAGGTCCAGAGTTTTCAGAAAGAGGTCAGGTAGCCGTCCACTACCATGGTTAGTCAGGGAAGCAGAACAACAGAGATCCTAGGGTTCAATTCCACAACTGATCCTCTAGATTTGAGGGCAAATCTTTCAGAAGCCCGAGGAGATGATGGGAAAAATTCTGGCACTGTCAACCTTTTCAGAACCCAATCTGGATGATTGACCAGATTGCTCATCTTTTATCTTATGTCTTTATTTCTAATAAACTTTGAGAATAATCTTACAGGTACAATTATATATCTCCAAGGGATGCCAAAATGTCCTACAACTTCAGTTGGACACAAGACATTTTTCTGGGTAACAATCAAAGGCCCGCTGCGATTGTTCTCTATTATGAGGCATTGGATCATGAAGATTTATGTTATTTTGTATCTTGTAAATGTTTATTGAACTATTTTGGGTTGTATTTTGGTTTTGGGACACTTTTATTTCTTTGTAACTTTCATTTAGGGTTAGCCACCTTAAAAGTCGCAAACTTGTAATTTTGAGCACTTTTTAACCCTAGAAGTAGCAAGTATAAATACTTGCTTAAGAGAGGGTTTGAGGGAGATTATTTTCGCAGAATATACACCTCTTTTCACGTGTGAATTAGGGTTCATACCTTGGTTCCAACTCTTATCAATTTCAATTCCAAGACTTGAAATTGTGGCAAGTGCAACATCTTGAAATTGTGAGTTATATCAATTTCATTTTATAGTGATTTCTTTTCTTCTCTAGTGTGTTGTATCTAGGGTTGATTTGAGATATTTCTTGGTCAGATTTACATGTTATTAATCACGAATTCTTGTGTTTAATTGAAGTACTTATCAATTTGATTTGGATCATCATTGAAAATTACACTTGAAAACGTGATTTTCACCATTGGGAAAGGAATCTTACTTTACGGTTTTCTTTGTCAAATTGAGGCTTTATTTGTGTGGATTATATGAAATTAGAGTGTTGTTAGAATCCATTTCCATTTTGGTATTTAGATTATATCATTAGTTGTTTGAATTTCATCATTTCATCATTAGGGTTCATTGGAAAAGTGCCATTTTTGGATCCGATTTTGCCTAGACTTGAGATAGTTTTACTTAAGTCTTTTGGATGTGCTTTAAAGTGTGACTAGGCACATCAGAGATAAGGGAAACTTAAGTGGATAATGGGCCATTATTTGTGTTTCAAATGAGATACATCTTAGAAATGGAGAGAAAGCAATCACCCCCTGTAGAATTTCAGATATTGGGATTTTGTAGTGATATTTCTTCAAGTAGCTTGCTAGGAGAAAAGAGAGTCTCTACTGCATTTGATCTATTAGATTTGAGGAAAAATGTTTTAAAGGCCTAAGGAGATGATAGGAATCAAAATCTAACAAGACCTATCATTAGGGAAAGAGCCAAAGGATTTCAAATCTTGGCGATAAGGGCCCATTTTGAGAAAATCGATCCCGAAATTATTTGTTTACTAACCTCTTTTCTATTACTCATATATTGTATATTCCAACAGGCACACTTATCAAGCTTTACAGGGCAATGGACAAACTCACTAAGACTCAGCTTGTGGGTTATCCATGGATCAACCTGAACCAGCAATGAGTTGGGCCGAAAAATCCTATTGAAGAACTAACATGTTGAAGACTATTTTCACTTGTAATTTATTTATTTGAATCATTTATGTTGTAAGTTTTTTGAGACACTTTTACTTAGTTGTAATAGGTGCTTTTAGGACCTGCCACCCTAAAGTGGCATAGTTGTAATTTTGTGGACTTTTTAACCCTAAAGGGAACAAGTATAAATACTTGCTTAAGTAGGGTTTTGGGAGAGCTTTTGAAATTTTTAGAATATACACTTCATGTGTAAGGGTTAGGGTTTATCCTAAATCCAATTGCTCTTATCAATTTCAATCCTAAAAATTGAAATTGTGGCGAGTGGCATCAAAGAGAATTGTGAGTAATATCAATTCCCTTTTGTTGTATTTTTTCCTTTTCATCACTAGTGAGTCATATCTAAGGTTGATTAGGATTGTTCTTGATCTAAATTTGATTTCATTTGTAACCTCATTGTCATGTTATAAGATTGATTGGTTTTAGCATTTGTTTTAACCATCAATTTTGCTATACTTGGTGGCGTGGATTGGCATTATTGTGAAGGAGGGTCACAGTTTTGTTTTGATTGTTGATGATTGGAAATTCTCTTGGAATTTAAAGTTGATTTAGTGATTCAATTGAGGATTTCATCATTGTGATTTTATTTCCTTGAAGTTTAGCATTTCAAATCAACTTACACAATTAGGGTCACATAATATTTGTTACCCTTTTGGACCGGATTTGAACTCATCCTTTAAGGATTGTAATTTTGGTTCATTTGCATGTGCTTAAACCCCCTTTTAGGCACATCATCTTTTGGTATCAGAGCAATCACATTTGGATACTTAAGGTTGATCACATTCTAACTGAAGAATTGGTTATAAGTATTAAGGATTTACGCCATTTGGAAGCTAGTTTGATTGACATTATTTGATTGTCTTTCAAATTAGTTTTGTATGTGCTTAATCTTGGTTTTAGGCACATCATTAGGCTAGAGATAGTGTTGCCAAGTTTCTAACACCCTCACCAATGCATATAACTCCTTATCATATATTTCGCTAAAATATGCAATTATTCTTCCCTCATGCATAAGAATAGCTCCAATATTTAAACCAGAAGCATCACATTCAATTTCAAATGTTTTAGAAAAATTAGGTAAAGCAAGCAAAGGAGCATGGGTCAGTTTATCTTTAATCAATTGAAAAGCCTTTTCTTGTTCTACTTCCTACTTAAATTCGACGTTCTTCTTAATGACTTCAGTGATTAGTGCAACGATGCTACTAAAATCCTTCATAAATCGTCTATAAAAACTCGCAAGCCCATGGAAACTACAAACTTAGCTTAAATTAGTTAGGCTTGCCCATTCTAGTATAGCACGAATTTTCTCCTCATCAACCTGGATACCCTATGAACTAATAAGAAAACCAAGGAAAACAAGTCTATTTGTACAAAAAGTGCACTTCTTAAGATTAGCAAATAGCTTTTCCTATCGCAGCACTTCTAAAACAGAATTTAAATGAAATAAATGATCATCTAAATTCTTACTGTAGATAAGGATATCATCAAAATAGACCACTATAAATTTTCCAATAAAATCTCTCAAAATATGGTTCATTAACCTCATGAAAGTGCTTAGTGCATTAGTTAACCCAAATGGCATAACTAACCATCCATATAAACCATACTTTGTTTTAAATGCAGTCTCCCACTCATCTCTTTCTTTCATTCTAATTTGATGGTACCCATTTTTCAGATCAATTTTAGAGAAAATACAGGAACCATGTAACACATCTAACATGTCGTCTAATCAAACAACAGAACTTAGCAAAGAAGTACCAAGTTGGTCGAGCTAAAAAGTACCTCTTTGTATAAGAGTACTATCATAGGTCTCTTTGTTCCTGAGAACAAAGCCTTCTTAACATCACTAGCCCTTGCATAAAAAAAAAATTTTCTCGATTTCTCTCTCCTTCTTTTCTTAGACTCTCTCTCTTTTTCTTTTGCAACAGCACTCACTCTTTTATTTTCACTAGCTCTTTTTTATCACTCTCTCTGTGTAACCTCACTTGATCCCCATATACTTCACTAGGAGTTAGAGGACAAAGAGTTCACTTGTTTGTCAAACTGCCATGATCTACCTAGCAACATCTGTATAGCTTGCATAGGAACTACATCACAAATAACTTCATCCCCATATTTTTCTATGCTAAAAGAAACTAACACCTATTTTGTAACCCTCACTTAACCACTATCGTTTAACCACTACAGCTTATAAGGGCAAGGATGCTTAATTGTAGGAAGCCCCGATTTCTCAACCATGGTCGTGCTAGCAACATTGGTATAACTTATGTGCTTACGAATCCAAATCAACAAGCACAAGATACAAATGATTAATCAATCCACAAATAATCAATTAAACTCAAAATTGGCATGAATCGAAGGATGAACAATCTCAATGGCATTAACCAAATTAGATGTATTATAATGGAATTCCAATACCAATCAATTACATATAACAATGCAATTCCAATCTCTAAAATTGACTTGTAATCCTAGCAATATAAACATGATGAGATCCATGATGGGAGTCAAACCAGAAGATGGAATGTGGATCCTCTTGAAGTGCCACCTGGACCGATCACAAGAAATCGAGCAAAACGATTCAGGGAAGCACTTAACGAGTTGATAAAGGATGTCCACAAAGCCAGAAAGGATTGGAGCAATCATGAAGTTGAAAAGGATTGAAACAACCATAGGAATGCCCTTGCTCTTGTACAAGTTATAAAGGATACGGGTTGATGAGGGCGTGTCTTTTCAAGGCACGGCCGTGTAGGAGTCTCAAGGTTACACAAAATCATACACGGCCATACACACGGCTAAAAGGCACGGCCGTGTATGGTGTCAAGAATTTCCACAGAATCATACACGGCCAAAGTACACGGCCGTGTATCCGACACCGGCCTTCATGTCTTGTTTGTTATTTTTATGCACTTATTGAAGTGATGTCGTTTTGGGCCTTTATTGTTACGAATTGTAAACCCTAATATAAAGTTCCTAGGGTGAGAAAAACATATCATACCACATTGAAAGATTGAAAACACTTTTGAGAGAATTCCTCTCTTGGTTCTTTAAAGAACTAACCTATAACTTATCGGATTTTATTTTCGTGGCGGTCATCCCGACTTATCAATCGGTCTTTCATCCCGATTGTAGCGTCTTCATATTATACCAAGGTTCTTGTCTCGCTTATAAACAACGGGTCGCGGTTTCCACTTGAGGGTGTTTTGCATCTTAGGTAACGAATTCTGAATGCATTGGTATTGGGTTTCGTCACACGTTGGCATGGTTTGTATCAGTTAGGAATCCGATCAAACCGATCTCGCATCATTTTGGTATCAGAGCTTAGGTTTGTCAAAACATCAGTTTGGTTTGAGGAAGGTAACATCAAAACCCTAACTCCAATCATTCATATCAATTGTTAGTATTCAATTTCATAGTATTAATTGTCTACTGAAAGTGTAGTACCTACTATTCGATTTTGTTACAAAAAAAAAAAAAAGGAGGAACGTGATCAAGAGCAACAAACAAAGGCAACAAAAAATAAATTCGGAAAGAAAAAGAGGAAAATTTACGAACCCTAGAGTTGTTTTGAATTCTACGGAAGGGAATTAGTGTAGTTTGGGTTAGTTCCAAGAGAATTGAAAAGAGGAATTGGCGAGTTGATATCATCATTGTTTGTGAGAATAGACGAGTGACTGTGTGATATCATCATTTGAGCGAAACACGTAAGGGAGTGTATCGTGAGGTTTAATCATATATATATATATATTTGTGTTAGTACTAATCTTTTCTACAGGAACTATGTCGAGACAACATTCTTCTGAAGGTGAGAGGGGAAGGTTTGATGCTAGGTTAGTAATTGAGGCATTGAGGGGTGAGATGAAGAGGATGTTTCAGGAGGGAATGGAAAAAATTCATGAGACGGTAGAGTAAAGACTAGAGCAATCTACAAACGTCTTCCAAGGGCGTAAGAGGGAGAGTCATTCCAGGAGAGTACAAAGGGGTGGAGATGAATTGTCGGATGATGAGTTTGATGAGCCTTCTGTCGAAAGTTATCGAGGATATAGTGGTCAGAATAGAGGAACTAGGGATTGGGAAGATAAAGGAGATAGGAATAGAGAGGATAATCAATTGAGTAGCATAAAGATGAAGATTCCTCATTTCCAAGGGAAGAATGATCCCGGGGCATACTTAGAGTGGGAGAAGAAGGTGGAGATGGTGTTTGATTGTCATAACTATAGTGGGAGAAAGAAAGTGAAACTTGCTGCCATTGAATTTTCGGATTATGCCATAGTGTGGTGGGATCAACTAATGTTGAATAGAAGAAGGAATGGCGAACCACCTATTGAGTCGTAGGAAGAGATGAAAAGGGTGATGAAGAAGCAGTTTGTGCCTGCGTATTACTATCGTCAATTGCACAATAAATTGCAAACTCTTAAGCAGGGAAGCCGAAGTGTGGATGAGTATTTCAAGGAGATGGAAGTTACTATGATCAGGGCAAATGTAGAGGAGGATAGAGAAGCTACCATGGCTAGGTTTCTTGCTGGGTTGAATAGGGAAATTCAAAATGTCGTTGAATTGCAGCATTATGTAGAATTAGAAGATATGGTTCATATGGCTATAAAGGTTGAGAACCAACACAGGAGGAAAGGCAGTAGTACTGCACGGTTTCAATAGGGTACTGGTTCATCCACCTAGAAGACTAACCAATGGAAGAAGGAAGAAAAGCCATTACCCACTAAACCAAAAGGAGAGCAGAGGCAAGCGGGTTCCACTCCTGGTGATGTGCCTAAAGGGGGGTCAAGCACAATCAACTAAAAAGGGATGAATTGTCAATGAACATCCACGTCACAAACAAAGGAAAATAGCCTCAAATTCAACAATGAATCCGAAATTGTTATGATAACAATATATGATATAACAACGATTGCTAGATAGAAAATGAAAGGGGATTCAAATTCAATTCAAAGGTACTTTCAAATTTCGAAATTAGAACCCTAATTTCATAAGAACAAAAGTACATAAAATAACTAAATCCTCACCAGATATGACTCACTAGTTTGGAATTAGGATCAACTTGTAATTTGTTGATATAACACACAACAAATCCAAGCCTACTCGCCACAATTTCACTAAGGAAATTGATAAGAGCAATTGCTTGAAAGAGGCACTCTCTCTCACGGCAAAAGGGGTGTTTTTTCTCCAATATCAAAAAGCTCCTTAAAAAACCTAATTTGCAAGTATTTATACTTGCACCCTTTAGGGTTAAAATGACAAGAAAATCACAACTATGCCACTATAAGGTGGCCGGTCCTAAAGGCAAAATTACAACCAAATAAAATGTCCCAAAAGCTTACAAAATAAATGGTTCAAACATAAATTACAAATACAGAAAATAATCTTCAGCAAGCTAGCTTCATAATGGAATTCGTCGGCTCAACTCATCGTCGGTTCAGGTTGGTCCATAGATAACCCACAATCTGAGTCTTAGTGAGTTTGTCCATCGCCTTGTGAAGCCAAATAAGCATACCTGTTGGAATATACAATTCATGAATAAGATAAAAGAGGTTAGATAATAATTAACTCCAAGGTTGATCAGCTCGAAATGGGCCCGCATCGCCAAGATTCGAAATCCATCAATTTTTGTCCTAATGATAGGTTTTGTCGGATTTTGATTCCCATCACCTGGTAATCAAGGTAACCCTAATTCTTCTACTTCTAGAAATCGTGACATTAGATGTTTTAAATGCCAAGGTAGAGGCCATATTGCTAGCCAATGTCGGAATAGGCGTGTTATGATTTTGCGTGATGATGGTGAGTATGAGACTGAGGGGGATAGTGAGGAAGATGATATGCCTCCATTAGAGGACGCTAGTGATGATGAGGAGCCTACAATAGGGAGGTTAGTGGCAGTAGTGAAGCGAGCTTTGAATGTGCAGGTGAAGGAAGAAGAGGAAGTGCAAAGGGAGAATATATTTCATACTAGATGTTATCTAGGAGATCATATTTGCAGTTTGATCATTGATGGAGGAAGTTGCACCAATGTGGTGAGTAACTTTATTGTTGAGAGGCTAGGAATCAAAACTATTAGACACCCTAGTCCATATAAATTGCAGTGGTTGAATGATAGTGGTGAGACTAAGGTGAGTAAGCAAGCCTTGATTGGTTTTCGCATTGGAAGGTATGAGGATGAGGTGTTGTGTGATGTGGTGCCAATGCAAGCATGTCATGTGTTGTTGGGGGGCTATGGCAATTTGATAGGAAGGTTGTTCATGATGGCTTTTCTAACAAGTATACGTTTGTTCACCAGGGGAAAAGCTTTAATCTTAAACCGTTAACACCTAAACAGGTGTATGAGGATCAGTTGCAGCTACAACAGTCTTTTGCAAAACATAAGGTGAGTAAAAAGCAGAGGGACAGTGAGAGAGCAAAAGACGATGAGAAAGAAAAGGAATACAAAAGTCAATATCAAAAGGAAAAGGAGACGAAGGCTGGAAAGAGTGTGAGAGACCAAGTTGAAGGGGGATCAACTTTGGTGGTGAGTGAAAAGGAGAGTGCAGCCTTACAAAAGGAGAGTTGTGTGGCAAGAGCGAGTGTAGTAAGGAGAGCGTTAGTGATGAGGCAACCTATGTTGTTACTGGTTTTTAAAGAAACATGTTTGAGTACTAACGAACTATCTAACTCTTTGCCTAGTGTGGTTGTGTCTATTGTGCAGGACTTTGAAGATGTCTTCCCTGAGGGGATTCCAAAGGGATTACCACCTATTCGTGGTATTGAGCACCAGATTGAACTTGTACCCGGAGCATCGATTCCAAACAAGCCAGCTTATAGGAGCAATCCAGAGGAGACAAAGGAACTCCAAAGGCAGGTCGATGAATTAATGGAGAAGGGGTATGTGAGAGAAAGCATGAGTCCATGTGCAGTGCCTGTGATTTTGGTGCCTAAGAAGGATGGGACATGGAGAATGTGTGTTGACTGCCACGCCATCAACAACATCACGGTAAAGTATCGCCATCCCATTCCTCGCTTAGATGACATGTTAGATGAGTTATATGAGTCTAGTGTCATTCCTCATGAGCCTTGGGTAGTATTTCCATGGATTTTGTGTTAGGATTACCTAGGTCTAGGCATGGTCGAGATTCTATTTTTGTGGTTGTGGATAGGTTTTCTAAAATGGTTCATTTCATTCCTTGTCATAAAAACTGATGATGCTATACACATTGTTGATTTGTTCTTTAGAGAGGTAATGCGTCTGCATGGTATACCTAGGAACATTGTTAGTGATCGGGATGTCAAATTTTTTAGTCATTTTTGGAGAGTATTGTGGAAAAAGTTGGGAACTAAACTGATGTTTTCGACTACCTATCACCCACAAACTGATGGGCAAATTGAGGTGGTTAACAGGACTTTAATTCAATTGTTGATGGCAATCATAGAGAAGAACATTAGGACTTGGGAGGATTGCCTACCATTTGGGGAGTTTGCATATAATAGGGTTGTACATAGCACTACTCATTGTTCACCATTTGAGATTGTGTATGGTTTTAACCCACTGGCTCCTATTTATTTATTGCCATTGCCACCTAACAAGTTTGTGGGTTTTGATGCTGATTCTAAGGCAGATTTCGTGAGAAGGCTTAAACATTGAGCGAAGAACAGAGCAGTATGTGAAACAAGCCAACAAGGGTCGTCGACAAGCTGTTTTAAACCCTGGAGATTAGGTTTGGGTTCACATGCGCAAAGAGCGGTTTCCTATGCAGTGTCGATCTAAACTACTTCCTAGAGGCGATGAATCATTTCAAATTCTTAAGCGCATCAATGATAATGCATACAAGATAGATTTACCAGGTAAGTATCAAGTAAGTGCTACGTTTAATGTTACTGATCTAAGTCCTTTTGATGCAGGCGATGATTTGAGGACAAATCCTTTTCAAGAGGAGGGGAATGATGAGATCCATGATGGAAACCAAACCAGAAGATGGAATGTGGATCCTCTTGAAGTGCCACCTGGACCGATCACAAGAAATTGAGCGAAACGATTCAAGGAAGCACTTAACAGGTTGATAAAGGATGTCTACGAAGCCGGAAAGGATTGCAGCAATCATGAAGTTGGAAAGGATTGGAACAACCATAGGAATGCCCTTGCTCTTGTACAAGTTATAAAGGATACGGGTTAATGAGGGCGTGTCTTTTCAAGGCACAGCAGTGTAGGAGTCTCAAGGTTATACAATATCATACACGGCCATATACACGACTAAAAGGCACAGCCGTGTATGGTGTCAAGAATTTCTATAGAATCACACACGGCCAATAGTACACGGCCGTATATCCGACACCGGCCTTCATGTCTTGTTTGTTATTTTTATGCACTTATTGAAGTGATGTCGTTTTGGCCTTTATTGTTACGAATTGTAAACCCTAATATAAAGTTCCTAGGGTGAGAAAAACATATCATACCACATTGAAAGATTGAAAACACTTTTGAGAGAATTCCTCTCTTGGTTCTTTAAAGAACTAACTATAACTTATCGGATTTTATTTCCGTGGCGTTCATCCCGACTTATCAATCGGTTTTTTCATCCCGATTGTGGCGTCTTCATATTATACCAAGGTTCTTGTCTCGTTTATAGGCAACGGGTCGCGGTTTCCACTTAAGGGTGTTTTGCATCTTAGGTAACGAATTCCGAACGCATTGGTATTGGGTTTCGTCACACGTTGGCATGGTTCGTATCAGTTAAGAATCCGATCAAACCGATTTCGCATCAAAACCCTAATTTGGCGTGAAAAAACAAGTACAAAAATCAACAAACTATCACTAGATATTACACACTAGCAATAATAGGATGCAACTTAGAAAATCTTGATATAACTCACAAGAAATTCTAAGCCAAAACTCACCACGATTTCCAAAGAAATTGATAAGAGTAGATTCTAACAAGAGGTGACTCTCACATGGCAAAGTGTTTGAATTTTATCAAATTATCAAAAAGCTCCCTAAAAACCCTAGTTAGCAAGTATTTATATTTGCTCCTATTAAGGTAAAATAAACCAAAAAATTACAAGGTTGCCACTAAGTGGCCAATTCCAAGATCAAAATTACAAGTGCAAAATAAACAAAAAATGGTTGATTCTCATGAGCACAAATACAAATGCAAATGGTCTTCAAGTGGTCAGTTCTTCACTTCAATTGAATAATTTGTAGGCCGTTGGAATGTGACTCCAAAAAATGTCTCTCAAGATGATCTTTAGTGCATGTTATTTGGCCATCCTATAAAACAGATCAATGTAGTTGCTAAAGTGCAAAATCAAACATTATTAGATAAAATGTGGCCATATGTAGATGTCTGGGCTCAAACATCCAAATCAAGTTCCCCTACTACTGGAACCACAAGGCAGATTCCCATCATCTCGTCAGGGCTCTAAATGATTTGCCCTTAAACCTAAGGGGTCATCTCTTGGACTGAAACCCAATGTCTTAGTTTGTTTGTTTGTCGGACTTTTAGAAGAACCAAAGTATCTCTAATCTGTTCTTGGAAAGAGCGCACCTCAGATGGAGACATAAACATCAAGACTATCCCTATACCATCCTTTCAAAACATGTAAGTGTTCCTAAACCCGTCATGCAACACCTTTCTATCAAACAACTAGGGTCTACCCATCAATAAGTGAAAGGCGCACATAGGAAGCACATCACAGATAATCTCATCACTGTATTTTTCTCCTACAACTGATTGGCACCTTTACCCTCTGTGTAACATGCAGACTACCTCAACCATCCAACCAATGCAATTTGTAAAGGCTAGGATGCGAGCTAGTAGCTAGTTGTAAATTATCTCCTAATGCAGCAGATATGACATTAGTGTAACTACCACTATCTAAAAATAGCACACAAAGGTTACCTTGAATCCAATAAGGTGCGTGGAATAGGCTCTCCCTCTATATGTCCTTAGCATCTGGAGATAAAGTCAAATCCCTGTGCAAAAACATTAATAGGTAAGTAATGTTCACCCTTTTTATCCTCATGTGTCTCAGCGTTCTAATCATCATAGTACTCCTGTAAGGCCATGGATAGATCTATAAGCTCGACAGCTTCTTATTCATCTTCTTCTTCGATGGCCTCCATAACTATCATTACTCTCTTATTGGGACATTATGCAGCCATATGTCCGAATCCTACGCATTTGAAGCATTTAATTTGATAGGAATCAGATTCCCACATGACCTATTACCAAGGCCCGAGCTAAGGGCCTACATGATAGAAATCAAAATTCGACAAGACCTATCATTAGGGCAAGAACTAAAGGATTTCAAATCTTGGAGATGAGGGCCCATTTTGAGCAAATCTACGTTGGAATTATTCGTTTACTAATCTCTTTTATCTTATTCATGTATTATATATTCCAATAGGCACACTTATCAGGCTTTACAGGGTGATGGACAAACTCACTAAAACTCAGCTTGTGGGTTATCCATGGACCGACCTAAACCGGTGATGAGTTGAGCCAACAAATCCTATGGAAGAGCTAGCATCTTGAAGACTAATTTTTATATATTTGTTATTTACTTGGACTATTTATGTTGTAATCATTTTGGGACCCTTTTATTTGGTTGTAATTGAGTTTTGGACCGGCCACCCTAAAAGTGGCATAGTTGTAATTTTGTGTATTTTCTAACCCTAAAGGGAGCAAGTATAAATACTTGCTTAAAGTAAGGTTTGAGGAGGCCATTTTTTCATGTTTGACATACACTTTTTCGTGGGGATTAGGGTTCTCCTAATTGTCACTAGACTCTTATCAATTTTAACCCCAAGAGTTGAAATTGTGGCGAGTGAAACACTTGAAATTATGAGTAATATCAATCTCTTGTTTTTTGTGTTTCATTTCATCTCTAGTGAGTCATATCTAGGATTGGATTGAAATCTTTTTGGTATCATTTGATTACATTTGTAATCAAGTTGTTATTTCCTAGTTAATTGGTATTAAGCATTTGTTGTTTACTATCAATTGTACTTAATTTTGAACCGTGATTGTATTTAGTGAAAAGGGATCTTCGAGTTGAAAATTCGTTGTTCTTATGTATTATTCACGTGGATTTACAGGTGATTAGTGTTATGTTTGGAAGAAATTATCCTTGTGGAATTGTAATTGCATCATTGAGTATTTGGATCTCGTTACATTTTCACTAGGGTTCACGCAATTTTTACCCTTTTGAATCGGTTTTGATTTTGAGAGTTGAAGTTGTTCCTTTGGTTCATTTACATGTGCTTAGACCTTGGTTTTAGGCACATCACTACACAACTTGGTTTTAAGAATCGTTCATGAGAAACCTAATCCTGAGGAAGCTAACTTAATTTCTTCATTCTTATTATATACTTGTTATGCATTCTAACAGGTTCATTTGTCAGTCCTATAGGGTGCCAAATCACTTACACTTTTGAGTGAGTCAAGATCCTCATCGGCACTCATTTTGAAAGTACCTTGAAGACCGGCATCTTGAAGACTAATTTATATATATTTTTTTTTTTATTTACTTGAATTATTTATGTTGTAATTTTCTTTTGGGACACTTTCATTTACTTGTAATTGTCTTAGGGCCGGCCACCCAGAAAGTAGCATAATTGTAATTTTGTGAACCTTTTAACCCTAAAGGGAGCAAGTATAAATACTTGTTTAAGTAGGGTTTTGAGGGAGAATTTTTTAGAATAGACTTCACATATTACGTGAGAGGGTTAGGGTTTCTTCCTAATTCATTTACTCTTATCAATTTCAATACCAAGAGTTAGAATTGTAGCGAATGCAACAAGGAGGGAAAATTTTGAGTAATATCAATTCCTTTTTGTTATGTTTCCTTTTCATCACTAGTGAGTTATATCTAGGGTTGAATTGGATGTTTTCTTGGTCAGATTTGATTGCATTTGTAATCAAATTCTTATTGCTTCATTGATTGGTTTTAGCCTTGGTTTTTAACCTTCAATTTAGCCTCATTTGAACCGTGGATCATTTTGTTTGGGAAGTGGATCACAAAAATTGAAACTTGTTGTTATGTGTGTTAATCATGTGGGATTTCAAGTGTGTTTAGTGTTATATTGGAGGAAATTATCTTTGTGGAATTGTAATTATAACTTTGACCATTCGAATCTCATTGCATCTTACTAGGGTTCATGTAATTTCTAGTAACTTGAACCGAAATTGGTTTAGTGCATTTGAGGATTATAATTTTCTCTAATTGTATGTGCTTAACTCCTAATTTAGGCACATCATCTTTTAGTATCAAAGCTGAACATATTTGGTTTCATTTCAAGCTTGATCACATGGTGTTGTGGAATTGGTTCTAAACATTGAGATTTAATGCCATTGTTCATGTGATTGGAAGCTAGTTTGATTGACATTATCTAATTGTCTTTAGAGTTGGTTTGCAGGTGCTTAATCTCGGTTTTAGGAACATCATCTTTTGGTATCAAAGCTTAGGTTAAGAGAAGGGAATTTTCGTGATCTTCATTTCAATTAAGGTTCTTCACCTTGAACCAAAATTGTGTGTGTTGAGGATGGATTGCGTGAATATGTTGTTAAGGAGTTGTAATTGTTGTATATTGAAGTAGAATTTGAGGTTTTGTTGAAGCTTCTTTGTTATTGAATTCACCGTGAAGGGAAGAGAAGAGATAGTGCATTCTGAACCAAAATGCGGAACTGTGAAGTATCTCCATTTGTGTAGAAAGAAGAAGTGTGAAATTTGCTTGTTTGTTTTCGAAAATAAAGAGTGCAATTGAACATTTCAAAATTTGAGTCGTGTGGAAGATTTGGAAATTATTTGATTTTCAAAACAAACATTAAGTTGAAGAAATTAATGTATGGTTATTTGATTTGAAAATTGCTTCTTACCAATTGTGGAAGGGGTTTTGCAATTAGTGAAGTGGTTTGACTTTCAAATTTGAATTGTTGTTGTTTTGTGTATAAGTTATGATTTGCTTGGTGTTTTGTAGTGGTGAAAGATTATATATTTGGAAGTGTAAACTGTAGAGTGGGTGTTGTGTTTTGGGGTGTGAATTGCGGTGTAAAAAGGAAAATATTGAGATGTTAGAGTTGTGTTGTGTGTGTTGAATAGAAGGGACATTAGCATCGTGACTTGAAGGTGTATCTATATAGAGTTGTGTTTGCAAAATTTAGTGAAGGTTGTGTGCATTTGGTGTCTACATTGTAGACAATTGCGTGGGAGGCGTAATTAGAGTAGCACCGTAAGCAAAGAGGAGTAGTGTGGCGGTGGATTTGTGTGTTCTTGTATTTGTTGAGGTGCTACACATTGTAGTTATTTATAGTGTAAAACCATGGTAAGAAAAGGAAGGTTGAGTAGTAAAATTTAAAATTCAAACAAGTCATTAAAGTGTGAAAGTAATTGAACTAGTTACTTAAACACTTGAAGTTGAATTTAATTCTATCTACTTAAGAGTAGTTTTTATGTGAGTATTTCATTTGTGGTTTAGTTATGTACTTGAGCCATGGAGGTATAAGGATTATTATTGTGTTGTTGGATTTAAAACACAACAATATCTGGTGAGATGTTTTGATAGAGCCATTTTATACTAAATCTTTATAGTATAAATTGTGTTAAATTATTATTGATTTTATAGAAATCATAAGGAAATGGTACTTTAATTCTATCATCGTGATAAATCAGGTTAAATGGAGTCAAGGATGCTAATTCAAGTATTTTAGAGAAGTCATCTACAACTTGGATCAAGACAAGAAATTACACCACCGGAGGAAGCACGGTTTGAGGCACGGCCAAGGTTCAAACCGTGTTACACACTGGACAAGAAGGCGAAAATGAGGTCTTTGAACAGAGAGAGACACGGTTTAAGGCACGGCCGTGGTGGAACCCGTGGGATAAACCGTGCTTGAAGCCGTGGTGGAAGATAGATGTGCCAAGGAGAAGAAAGTGTGGAACATCAACCAGATGAAGACACGGCTTGAAATCTAGCCGTGGGTGTAACCGTGCTACACACTGGACACGGATGAAGACTTGAAGATTATGCACAGACGAAGGCACGGCTTGAAATCTGGCCGTGTGTGTAACCGTGGTTCACACTGGGCGCGGTTGAAGACTTGAAGAATATGCACAGAGGATGGCACGGCTTAACCCACAGCCGTGTGGTGGGGCGTGCCAGGCAGACGTATCTTCACTTCTCGAAATCTACTTGAAAAAGGAAAGATATTTTCGTATCTTGCTAGCAAAAGATCACATGCTATCCATCTAATAGTATAAATAGAGCCAACCCTAGAGGGTTAGGATAACTTTTGATCTTGGAATCTTGGATCTTGAAGAAGGAAACGTGGAGGCAGAGCAAGCAACCGGGTTCATTATGTTTCTATCTTTTATTTTCGTTTTATTGATGAACATGAGTAGCTAAGCTACTTTTCTAGCCAAAGGGTCATAGATGTTTAATTCTCCACGAATTGTGAGGTCTAATTGACTTGTATTTATTCTATTCTTTGCTTTTGGGTATTCATATATCTTCTAATCGTTTTGTCATTATTATCTTTGTTGATTGGTATGAATAGAGCTCTTCTACTCAATTAGCAAGTTAATATATTGTCAACTAGCACATCAAATCCGTAATTGTTTGATTGTTCTAGTCTTAGTGACGCAATAACATGTTTGGTTATAAAAGAGATGATCGAATTCATGTTATGGAGGTGTGTGATCATGTTTAAATAGGTTATCTTATAATCTACTGGCATGAATTGGTGGTCTCTCTAGATCTTAATGCTATTGATAGATTAAATCCTAAGCCCTTGTCTAAGGGTTGTTTAATCAATAAGAGAAATAATTCAAAGCGCTTGTCCGAGGTTATCGAGGAAGTAAGGAGAGATAGGTTGTTAGAGCTTGTTAATAACCATAACCAATTTATCTAGAACAAGAATAGAGAACATTTGCATCGATGATCATTTCCTAGAATTAAACCATCTTGATTCCTTTGGCTAGGCTTTTACCAATATCTGATTTTCTTACCTTGTTTTACTTTATTTGATTCACAAACAAAACCCCCCATTTTCCTTTTTCTTATTGTTCTCTTTGAATAGAAATATCTTTACCAATCCCTGTGGATTCGACCCTACTCACCACTATATGCAAATCATATAATTGTCTAGGAGTAGGTTTTATTTTTGTTGGATTCGACACCCATCATGTTTCATTATGCTAATGTATTGCACCAAACATTAACTACATTTGCTGCTAAGGATGAAGAACAAAGGGAAAACTTGTTCCATACATCTTGTAGGGTATAAAGAAATTTATGTGTCCTTATAGTTGATAGTGGTAGTTGTACCAATGTAGTAGCCGCATCGTTAGTATCGAAACTAAGACTTACCACCACTTCACATCCTAAGCCATATAAATTGCATTGGCTTAGTGATCAGGGGAGTTTGCATGACCCAAAGAGCCAGGGTACCATTCAGTGCAGGAGATAAATACTGTGATGAGATTGAGTGTGATATTTTTCCTATGTGTATATCCCATATATTGCTTAGTAGGCCTTGGTTATATGACAGGAGGGTCTTACATGGTGGCTTTAGGAATACTTATGTATTTCGGAAGGAGGACAAACGCATTATTCTAAATCCGATGTCAGCTTCAGAGGTTCAAAAGGTTCAACAACAGATTAGTAGGCCATCTGAGGTTAAAAGGGTTTCAGTGTAGTTTAATAATTTTAAGGAAAAGAAGGTATTGTTGATGGGACAGGGTGAATATGGAGAGGTTTATTACAGAAGAGACTCCAATATACTTGCTTCTATTGAGATGTGCACTAGGGGTGTAGGAACTACAGTCTCCTACCCTTAGCAGTTTTTCAGGTATTGAATGAGTATACTGATATTTTTCCTAATAATTTGCTAGCAGGTTTACCACCTTTGAGAGGGATAGAGCATGCTATTGATCTTATGCCTAGTTTGGTATTACTAAATCAACCTGCATATCGCATGAATCCCGAGGAGGCTAGAGAATCGAAACGTCGGGTGGATGAGCTGGTTGAGCGGGGATTTGTCAGGAGAGTCTCAGTCCATGTGCTGTTCCCACCCTTCTTTTTCTTAAGAAGGATAGTACTTGAAGAATGTATATCGATAGTAAAGCCATCAACAAAATCACCATCAAATACAGGTATCCTATTCCTAGACTTAATGATATGTTAGATGAGCTATATGGTTTACAGGTTTTCTCCAAAGTAGATCTTAAAAGTGGTATCACCAAATTCGGATGAGAGAGGGGGACGAATGGAAAACTGCTTTTAAAACTCGCCATAAACTATATGAGTGGTTGGTTATGCCTTTGGTTTGAGTAATGTTTCCTAGTAAATTTATGAGACTGATGAATTATGATTGAAAGAATTTCTAGGAAAATTTGTTATTGTTTATTTTGATATATTCTGATATACAGCAAAGACCTAGAACATCATGTAGAGCATCTTCAGGTAAGAATTATGTATTGAAAGAATTTCTAGGAAAATTTTTATTGTTTATTTTGATGATATTCTGATATACAGCAAAGACCTAGAACATCATGTAGAGCATCTTCAAGTAGTATTCTCAGTGTTGAGGGCACAGCAGCTGTTTGCAAATCTCTAGAAGTGTTCCTTTTTATCAAACTGAGGTAACATTTTAGGTTTTTGTTGTATCTGGCTCAGGGTTAGGGTGGATGAGGAGAAAGTAAGGGCAATCAGGGAATGGCCAACACCCACCTCAGTTACTGAGAAGTTTCCATGGACTAGCATCTTTTTATAGGTGCTTTGTCTATAATTTCAATAGTATTGTCAATCCTCTTATAGAACTGACTAAAAAGAATATACCTTTCATTTGGAGTGAAAGGGCCTAGAGGAGTTTTGAAGAGGTACAAGAAAAACTCACCTGTTACCTGATTTTGACAAAGTTTTTGAACTGGAATGTGATGCTTCTGGGATAGGAATTGGTGTTGTATTAATGCAGGAAAAGAGACCAATAGCATATTTTAGTGAAAATTTGAGTGGTGCAACTTTGAACTATTCTATTTTATGATGAGGAATTTTATTCTTTGGTGAGGGCTCTCATAATGTGGCAGCATTATCTCCTCCCGAGAGAGTTTATTATTTATATAGATCATGAGTCATTGAAACATTTCAGGGGACAGCAGAACTTGTCTAAGCGCCAAGCCAAGTGAGTGGAGTTTTTTAGAGGTTTTTCTTATGTGATAAAGTATAAGAAGAGTAATCAGAATATTGTTGCTAACACTTTATCACAACGGTATATAACTTATCACTTCTCTTCAATCAGAATTGTTGGGTTTTGAATTGTTAAAGGAACAGTATGTGTAAGATGAGGAATTCCGACCATTATGGAGAGGTGTTATTGAGGCAAGATGCCATGAGGGTTATTGCATGATTGAGGGGTTTTCTGTATAAATCTGGAAAATTATTGTCGAGTCTAATTTTTGAATTCCCATTCCTAATCCGATCTAAATAGACCCTATGCTCATCTAATCTAGATCCTCGACTTGAGTTAGGAATTCGTTTGATTTTTGGAGTCGCCACCCAACTGTTGTTGGGAAAATTGAATTAAGACTAAAGGAGCGGGTTAGTCTTAATTCGGACTACTAGTCGTCGTTATTTTCCTCTTCTCGTTTTTGTGACAAGAGGAAAAGGGAAAACCAGAGTTTCTAAGTCCGGAGGCTAACCTATATAAAACCTTTTACGGTTACCACCTAATCTCTCAAAGTTGTTCATCTTTAGAAATGTGTTTCATTATGTTTCTGTTACTTTTATTATGTTTTGGAATTTTTTCAAAAAAGGATTTTCATTTATTTTAGGGGTTGACCCGAATGGGTGCCTACGTACCTCTACTCATGATCAAACAAGCCGTAGTTCGCTTTTCTGAAAACTTTTAGATTTGTTGATGAATTTTAATTTTGCAAACTCTTTTGATTTATGTTCTTAACATTTTTGGGATTTTCTAAAACTTTGAGCCTAAACTTTGAATTTGATTTTTTTTGAAAATGATTTTGAAGGAAAACATCAATTTTGAGTTTATTTGAAGAAAAGGATTTTTCTAAGTGTTAAAACTTAATTTTTCTTCTATTTTCATAATTTTTTATTTTTTTAAATTTTTATGATTTTTGTGATTTTTATAAGTTTTTGTGATTTTTATAAATTTTTGTAATTTTTATGCTAGAACATTTTATCCATAAGTTATTATCTATCCTATTTTGAAATCTAAAGTTTTATTATTATTTTTCCTAATCTTTTTATTATTTTATTCTATTTTTTTTATTTTTTTATTATTTTTTTACATTTTATTTATTTTATTTTTTTTTTTTATCATTTTTCTTAATTCTAGAAAAATCTAATTTCTACATTTTTCCTATTTATGAAAATAAAACAAAAATAAATAAATAAATGACTAAACAAATAATAAATAATAAATAACAAATTCAGAATAAATAAATAAACTAAATAAATTAATTAAATAAAATAAAAAAAATAAAAAAATCCGAAAAGATCCGACTTACCTGGATCCGGGTCGCTACGCGGGTCGGGTCGGTCGGGGTCAAATCGGGTCGGATCGATCGGTCGCGAACACGGCGGTGGGGTTGGCTCGTTCACGACGTTCCGGCGGTCGTTTGCGGCGGGTGAAGTGTCGAATCCTAGCTTCTTGAGGGTGCTGAATCCGATGGTGGTGGCGGCTTACTCCCAGGACGTCTCCTTACGGCGGCTCAACTCCGATCGATGGTCGCAGCTCCAAGCTTCTCCGGCGTACTCCGATTTGCTCCTTCCTCTCTCTTTCTCTCTCTTTTTCTTCATGTTTCTTTCTCTATTTATAGGCACCTCGAACTCCTCTTGGATAAGCTCGAATCGGCCGATTTAGATAACCCATATTTTTCCGTTTCTTAGATTCGATTTTATCCCGGCGATTTGATGTTAATCTCTTGTGTTCTTTTGGTTTATCTGATGGATTTGGCCTTATCTCGACTTTAATCTAGAAGATTAAAAAGAAAAAACGGCCGATTTCGCCTTCATCGACTCTTGTCGGATTTTTTTTCCTCCGGCTGGGCTCGCGAAGAAGATGATCACGCGCGACGCGCGTGACTTCCCTCGGCCAATCACATGCTGCCACGTGGCAGCTCCAGGGAAAAGAACGAAAAAATTTTGCCGAGCGCCTGCGAGGGATTCGAACTCGCGACCATCAGCTTTCACACGGTTCCCATGCGCACACACGAGCCAGCTGAGCTGGCCCAATTTCCCGATATTTATTTACATCGCAAATTGTACATTGCGATGCAATTTTTTTTATTTTTTTTGTATTTTTTGAAATTTCAAAAATTTGTAAAAAATTATTTATTATTCATTATTGCTATTTCTAAAATCATTTTTCAAATTGAAGTGTTTTCCTATTTTATTTTCATTTTTTGAATATTTTTATTATTTATGCTAAAATTAAGGAAAAATTGGGAAAAATTAGGAAAAATTGAAAATTGATTATTATTGAAAATTATTGATTCCTAGGGCAAATAAATGGGGTGTTTACAGCGCCCCTCTTTGTAGTAAAGTTTGAAAAACTTAACTACAAAGACAAACAAAAGACGCCATTTTTTGCCTCCTAAATTAGGTTTTGGTAGGAAAATGCCCCAAGAGCTGATAATCCTACGATTTGAAGATGTTCCAAATGATTCAAGGTAATGTTCCTTCTCCAAAAAGTGCTTTATGAGCTAACTAATTGGCGACAGGACATATCTCAAGCTTTGAGTAGAAATGTATGAGAAATGATGATAGGAAGCGTCTTATCAGACTTGCAACCTTGGAAAGAAATATGACCGAAAAGTGCCCCGAGAGCTGACTAATCGGGAGGGTTTAGGAAAGTGCCCCTCATGGGCTGACTAACCTTTGATAAAATGCCTCGAAAAGTGCCCCCTATGGGCTAACCTTGAGGTAGAAAGTTTTAGGAAAGGGCCCCCTATGGGCTGCCTAACCTAGAATGGAAATTTGCCTCAAAAAGTGCCCCTTATGGGCTGACCATGAGGACAAGGTTTTTTAGAAAGGGCCCCCTATGGGCTGCCTAACCTTGAATTAGAACTTGTCTCAAAAATGTGGCCCCTATGGGCTGACCATGAGAACAAGGTTTTTAGGAAAGGGCCCCCTATGGGCTGCCTAACCTAGAATTGAAATTTGCCTCAAAAAGTGCCCCTTATGGGCTGACCATGAGGACAAGGTTTTTTCAGGAAAGGGCCCCTATGGGCTGCCTAACCTGGATTGAAGAATTTGCCTCAGAAAGTGCCCCCTATGGGCTGACCATGAGGACAAGGTTTTTTAGGAAAGGGCCCCCTATGGGCTGCTTAACCTAGGATTGAGAATTTGCCTCAGAAAGTGCCCCCTATGGGCTGACCATGAGGACAAGGTTTTTAGGAAAGGGCCCCCTATGGGCTGCCTAACCTGGAATTGAAGATTTGTCTCAAAAAGTGCCCCCTATGGGCTGACCCTGAGGACAAGGTTTTTTTTAGGAAAGGGCCCCTTATGGGCTGCCTAACCTAGAATGGAAAGTTTTAGGAAAGGGCCCCCTATGGGCTGCCTAACCTAGAATGGAAAGTTTTAGGAAAGGGCCCCCTATGGGCTGCCTAACCTAGAATGGAAATTTTTTAGGAAAGGGCCCCCTATGGGCTGCCTAACCTAGAATGGAAATTTTTAGGAAAGGGCCCCTTATGGGCTGCCTAACCTTGAATTAGACTTGTCTCAAAAAGTGCCCCCTATGGGCTGACCCTGAGGACAAGGTTTTTTTAGGAAATGGCCCCCTATGGGCTGCCTAACCTAGAATGGAAAGTTTTAGGAAAGGGCCCCCTATGGCTGCCTAACCTAGAATGGAAAATTTTAGGAAAGGGCCCCCTATGGGCTGCCCAACCTAGAATGGAAATTTTTTAGGAAAGGGCCCCCTATGGGCTGCCTAACCTAGAATGGAAATTTTTAGGAAAGGGCCCCCTATGGGCTGCCTAACCTTGAATTAGACTTGTCTCAAAAAGTGCCCCCTATGGGCTGACCATGAGAACAAGGTTTTAGGAAAGGCCGCCCTATGGGCTGCCTAACCTGGAATGGAAATTTGCCTCAAAAGTGCCCCCATGGGCTGTACGCATAGAGGACAAGGTTTTTAGGAAAGGGCCCCCTAATGGGCTGCCTAACCTGAATTAGACTTGTCTCAAAAGTGCCCCCTAGGGCTGACCATGAGAACAAGGTTTTTTAGGAAAGGCCCCCTATGGGCTGCCTAACCTAGAATTGAACTTGTCTCAAAAGGTGCCCCCTATGGGCTGACCATGAGAACAAGGTTTTTAGGAAAGGGCCCCCTATGGGCTGCCTAACCTTGATTAGACTTGTCTCAAAAAGTGCCCCCTATGGGCTGACCATGAGAACAAGGTTTTTTTTTTTTCCGGGAAAGTGCCCATATTGGGCTGACTCAACCCTTAGATTGATTTTTGGAAAGTGCTCCAAGAGCTGACTGACCTAATTGAAAATGATGGCTCAAAAGGTGCCCCCATGTGGGCTAACCTCGAGAGATCTAGGGAGTGCCCCTCTTGGGCTGACTACCCCATTAAAGGAAGAATATCCTAAGTGAGAATTTATTCATTTTTTTTTCAATAACAATCAAATGCAAGAATGACTTAAGACTTCTGAACAAGTGATAACTAAAATTTTTCTGCAAATTTTCAAAAAAATGGTCTTTTGAAACCTAAGGATAATGTGGAAAAATATTAAAGTATTCCTTTTTTTTAGTGAGCATTTCTAACAAGTAAAGAATCTGACAAGGCTCCTAAAAATACAAATAAAGGGTAAGCATTCCCTACTGCTCAATAATCACTTACTCTTTTGCCTCATTTTCTTAGAGGTTTTGGTTTAATCCTAGAAACAAAAGTGTTGTCTTAGCTTAATCAATCATCTCTTGAGGGGTTTCTTGTAATCAAGACTCATATCTTCTTCTTGGGAACATCAGTACTTAAGGTTAAACAATGCCAATGAGTAAATTCCCTCATTCCATTTATAACTGGATATCTTGTTTTTAATTGGTTTAATCTAAGAGGACTTCCTTACAATCTCTCGGCTTAGATGTCACATCTTGACTCTACTCCAAAAAATTATGGTCTTACTTGTAAGTAATACGCTTTTAATCCGTTAGGACTTTTTTTGATACTTTGTAATGCAATTAGGCTCTTTTGGTTATTGGTTTCAAAAAGTAAGTTTAATGGTTTTTTTTTTTTTTTTGAAAGAATCGTCATTTCAAATTGGGTTTGTAAGTCAAGAAACTTTGAGAAAAAGAACTGGAATAGTACTTGCCCTAGCAATTTTTGCTTAAGATAAGTTATTTTCAATGATTTGGAGAAGTCTTCGAAAAGGGTAGTATATCTTTGAACTACTCTCGTATTTGGCCCTGGTATTTTTCAAAGTGTTGTTGGGCTTATTATAGTTTAGCTACATTCTTGGCTTTTCTCATTTCTCTTCTTTCTTTTTCTTTTCCTTCTTTTTCTTTCATTTTCATTCGTCATTTTCATTTTTTTTTTCTATTCATTTTCTTTTTTCCATTTTCTTTTCTTTCTTTCTTTTCTTTTAGGCCCAATGGTGATCATTTCACGTGGTTCATGTGTATTTTCTAAAATGTGGACTTCTCTTCATCTCAAATAAATATCACTACGGCTAAAATTTTGAATTGTTGCAACTAGGGCAAGCACTATTGATGTCTCTATCTTCCCAAGTATTCCATCGTGGGGTGGTTGATGGTGAGGTTCAATTTTTGAAACTCTTGTTTATCAAAGGAAGATTGTGTTTAGGGTAGCAAAGATGAATGCCTAACATTATCTTGATTTAACGTATCAAATTCAAGATAGACCTCCTTTAAGGAATGAGTCCAAAACCTCACATTAATAACACTTCAACTCTCAAGTGTTTAAGGGTTAGTGTTTGGGACATGGTTTGCCTCTTGTCATCTTAAACCTTTAAACCAAGATACCCTTCCATTTTATTAACTTTGCCTATGTTTCTCCACTTCTCATGGTGTCCAAGCAATTTGGTCTTAAGACTCAAGGATTTGGAGTAGTCTTCTTTATACCCTCATTGATAATTGACCATAGCTACTTTGAAAGTTGTACTAAAAAAAAATCTGTGTCTGGTTTAGATGACTTTTGATGGAAAGGAAATTCAAGTGCAGCTTTTAGGATTGGAGTGTGTCGGGAACGTTTACTTTTGAGGCTAAATCAAGATAGAGGAACCTTTGAAGTGAATGGGGGTCTTTTAAGTTGGTTATAGAGGTCCTTGGTTTATGCTTAGAGAAAGTGACTATGAGCTTTAGTTAACTGACCATTTATAAGCAACTTTTAGGACCTTGAAAAGATCTCTATTGTTAGTAACTCTTCAATTTCTTCTTTCTTTATTTTTATTGGTTGTTCTTATTTTTTAGTAAATATGTAAACAAGATGCTCATACGATATAAATATGTAAACAGATGCTCACACAAATGCTCACACGGATGCTAAAAGTAGAAGGGCTAACAACCTGATTGACAATGTAATATGAAACTTCACTTTTATTAATATTGAAAATTTGGAGAGTTCGATAAAGATTACAAATAATGACCTATTTTCCTAGCTCTTTTAGTCTTACTGTTGTGGAGGCTTAGATCTCCCCATTGATGACGGCTTCTAGTTCTTGGACTTTGGCTTGGCACTTCTCCAATTGTGCGTTCTAAGGCTTTGTTTCTTTGGTCGGATTCCTTGAACGTCCCTTCCAGATGTCTTTCTTATAATCTGCAGCATTCGAAGTATACTTCCATCCGGGCCTTGACCTGCTCCAGGTAGATTTTCGTTTCTGGATTGATCTGATCTGGTCTTGGCTGGGTGACGTCTGGAACCCGATATGCTCTTTCCCCTGTCTGGTATAGCTGGCGGATTACAAACTCTCTGGTGGCTGGTGTTTTCCCATTTCCCGCCATCTAGCTCTCCTAGGTCCACATTCGGGCTTTCGATTCTGGCTCCCCAGAGCGCTTTGACCTCTGCCAGCTTAGCAAATTTCTCGGCTACCAACGGGTTTTTCGGATCCTGATACTCAAAGGTGACTGCTTCGAGTGAAGGCCGGTAAACTATGTCTGAACGGTACCGAATGGCGACTAAGGGAGTTGGGGTGATATCCGATGCATCCGTTGTTCCCAATTAATGGCACTGCTTGGAAATTACTGCAGGTTAAGATGATTTTATTGCAGCAACTCCACCTGGCTGTCCACAGAATATCTTCGGCGCTAAGGCTTCTAAGCAGATCTACCCAACTGTAGCTGGTAATGTCGTCTGGTAGCTTCACCTTTTCTATACAGGAATCCACCAGATCCACCTGTTGGGCCAGGTTTTCCTGACCATGTTCAGCCCGAAGCACTTGAGGTGGCTTACGAACCATATAAAGCAAAAGGTTGATGCTTGAGCGCAGGATCCCATGACCTTTCTTCTTGAGGAAATTCAGGTTTCGAATTTGTTCAGCCAGTAGAGCCGGGATGTAAGATCTTCCCTCCAGGAATTGGGTCACCAGCTCTGCAACCCGGTAGTGAATAAAGAAAGTTCCGGTGGGGAACAAAATGGTGGCGAAGGCTGTCAAGATGAAAGCCTTCACCCTTCTTTGTCTGTAAGTCTGAGGGTCCCCACACAGGATGTCCTTTCTATCCCCATTGTCTTCTCGGGCAATAAACCAGGCTTCTAGATCATCCATGCGTATGCAATACCCGTTACAGTCTGCCAAGGCTTTGTTGACTGCTGTTTTGCGGATGCCAGTAGTCTGCTGAACGACCAGCTGGCCCGGCCTCAAGGTCTGGCGCGTAAATCTGAAACAGTCAGTGCTGGAGCCTGTAGCAACTGGGTATACTCCTCCAGGTAAGAGGTGTTCTCATGCGTCCGATGAAGAAAGCTGCGGGCTCGATCTCCCATAACTGGGGCATGGCCCGGACCATAGGCAAATTCGCCTCTGTCTTAGTCAGTGAGGGGGACGGGGCCGATCTTTTGTTGGATAAAGGCTTGCTCCTCTGGGTTATATAAGGTAAACCAGTGTTCCAGTACCAATTTTGGGTCCAAAGGTTTGTACACCCGAATTTCTTTGCGGAGAGGTCGGTTGACTGCACTGCTAGCCATCTATTACAATAGGAAGCAGCCTAGTTTATAACAAAAAACTATGAAAACATTACAGGGAAATAGCCTAAACCCAATAACAAACATTACATTGTCTCCAATTGTCAACCCCTTGTACGATGTTTTTGTATGCAAGTAGTTTTGGTTCTAACTAGTTCCCGAGCTCTATGGCCTCCCGCATTCTCGAAGAAAATGGATCTCAGGCCATAACGAAGCATAGGGTGGGGTAGCCTAATCGGTCCCGAACGGTGAATCAACTCACTTCGCCCGAAACCTACACAATGGCTCCCCGTCTTAGGTTTCTAGACGGTCCGGTTCGACCGCATCTACTCACACAAACATATGCATGCAAAAAAAACCCATAGTAAACATCTAACTAAATCCTGCAAAGTTAGTGACAGAAAAGAAACACATTTCTTAAAGATAACAATCCGAAGAGAATCAGGTGGCTAGCCTACTGGCATGGTTTCCCCAGCGAGTCGCCATCCTGTCGAGTCTAATTTTGGAATTCCATTCCTAATCCGATCTAAAATAGACCCTATGCTCATCTAATCTAGATCCTCGACTTGAGTTAGGAATTTCGTTTGATTTTTGGAGTCGCCACCCAACTGTTGTTAGAAAATTGAATTAAGACTAAAGGAGCGGATTAGTCTTAATTCGGACTACTAGTCGTCGTTATTTCCTACTTCTCGTTTTTGTGACAAGAGGAAAAGGGAAAACCAGAGTTCTAAGTCCGGAGGCTAACCTATTAAAACCTTTTACGGTTACCACCTAATCTCTCAAAGTTGTTCATCTTTAGAAATGTTTTCATTATGTTTCTGTTACTTTTATTATTTTTTGGAATTTTTCAAAAAAGGATTTTTCATTTATTTTAGGGGTTGACCCAAATGGTGCCTACGTACCTGCTACTCAGATCAAACAAGCCGTAGTTTCGCTTTTTTCTGAAAACTTTTAGATTTGTTGATGAATTTTAATTTTGCAAACTCTTTTGATTTATGTTCTTAACATTTTTTGGTTTTTTTCTAAAACTTCTGAGCCTAAACTTTGAATTTTGATTTTTTTTGAAAATGATTTTGAAGGAAAACATCAATTTTGAGTTTATTTGAAGAAAAGGATTTTTCTAAGTGTTAAAACTTAATTTTTCTTCTATTTTCATAATTTTTTATTTTTTTTAATTTTTATGATTTTTGTGATTTTTTATATAAGTTTTTGTGATTTTTATACATTTTTGTAATTTTTATGCTAGAACATTTTATCCTAAGTTATTATCTATCCTATTTTGAAATCTAAAGTTTTATTATTTATTTTCCTAATCTTTTTATTATTTATTCTATTTTTTTTATTATTTTTTTACATTTTATTTATTTATTATTTTTTTTATCATTTTCTTAATTCTAGAAAAATCTAATTTATACATTTTTCCTATTTATTGAAAATAAAACAAAAATAAATAAATAATGACTAAAACAAATAATAAATAATAAATAACAAATTCAGAATAAATAAATAAACCAAATAAATTAATTAAATAAAATAAAAAAATAAAAAAATCCGAAAAGATCCGACTTACCTGGATCCGGGTCGCTACGCGGGTCGAGTCGGTGGGGTCAAATCGGGTCGGATCGGATCGGTCGGACACGGCGGTGGGGTTGGCTCGTTCACGACGTTCCGGCGGTCGTTTGCGGCGGGTGAAGTGTCGAATCCTAGCTTCTTGAGGGTACTGAATCCGATGGTGGTGGCGGCTTACTCCCAGGACGTCTCCTTGCGGCGGCTCAACTCCGATCGATGGTCGCGGCTCCAAGCTTCTCCGGCGTACTCCGATTTGCTCCTTCCTCTCTCTTTTTCTTCGTGTTTCTTTCTCTATTTATAGGCACCTCGAACTCCTCTTGGATAAGCTCGAATCGGCCGATTTAGATAAACCCATATTTTTCCGTTTCTTAGATTCGATTTTATCCCGGCGATTTGATGTTAATCTCTTGTGTTCCTTTGGTTTATCTGATGGATTTGGCCTTATCTCGACTTTAATCTAGAAGATTAAAAAGAAAACGGCCGATTTCGCCTTCGTCGGACTTCTGTCGGATTTTTTTCCTCCAGCTGGGCTCGCGAAGAAGACGATCACGCGCGACGCGCGTGACTTCCCTCGGCCAATCACATGCTGCCACGTGGCAGCTCCAGGGAAAAGAACGAAAAAATTTTGCCGAGCGCCTGCGGGGGGATTCGAACTCACGACCTTCACTTTCACACGGTTCCCATGCGCACACACGAGCCAGCTGAGCTGGCCCAATTTCCCGATTTTATTTACATCGCAAATTGTACATATGCGATGCAATTTTTTTTATTTTTTTTGTATTCTTTGAAATTTCAAAAATTTTTAAAAATTATTTATTATTCATTATTGCTATTTCTAAAATCATTTTTCAAAATTGAAGTGTTTTCCTATTTTATTTTCATTTTTTGAATATTTTTATTATTTATGCTAAATTAAGGAAAAATTGGGAAAAATTAGGAAAAATTGAAATTGATTATTATTGAAAATTATTGATTCCTAGGGCAAAAATGGGGTGTTTACAATTAAAGTATACCTTCTGGATCTGTGAGGGAGTTATTGGTAAGGGAAGCACATGCAGGAAGATTATCTGGACACTTTAGTGAAAAGAGGACCCTTGCCATATTGAGAGAGAATTTCTATTGGAAGGGTATGATAAAGGATGTCATAGGGTATTAGAAAGGTGTGGCGTTTGCAAGAGAGCTAAAGGGAAGAAAGACGTACAAGGTGAGTACATGCCTTTACCTATACCAAATAAACCCTAGACTGGTATCAATACGGATTTTGTGTTGGGGTTACCTAGAACACAAAGAGGAAAGGATTCTATCATAGTAGTTGTGGACTGGTTTAGCAAAATGTCTCATCTTGTGCCTTATCACAAAACAAATGATACCCTTTTTATTGCTAACATTTTTGTGTAGGAAATTGTCAAATTGCATGGGGTCCCACACAACATAGTGTCAGATAGAGACATTAGGTTTTCTTAGTTTCTTTTGGAAGACATTATGGAGAATACTAGGTACTAAGCTTATGTATAGTACCTCTTGCCATCTACAGACAGACGGACAAACAGAAGTTGTCAACCATACGCATGGAAATTTACTCAGAGCAACGGTTAGCAAGAATCTCACTAATTAGGACTTGTGTCTTCCTATGGTTGAGTTCGCTTACGATAGGTCTACTCATAGTTCAACCAGTAAGTCTCCCTTTTTAAGTTGTGTATGGCTATAATCCTTCTATTCCTTTGGATTTTATAGCAGGACTAGCAACAAAGGAAGAGAGTCTTAGTGGAGTTGAGCGAGCCAGGCAAATTCAGAAAATTTACGACAAAACAACTGAACACCTTTAGAAGACCCAATGATGTAACTAAAACCAAGATTAAACACATGCAAAACCAATTTGAAAGACAATCAAACTAGTTATTCAAACGACGCAAATCCACAAAACTTATAAACCAATTCTTAAACGATGGTGTAATCAATCTTAATTCCAAGTATCATGATGCTCTGATACCAAAAGATGATGTGCCTAAAAACCAAGATTAAGCACAAGCAAAACAATGCAAATAACAACCATAAAAAGACAAGACCAATTCGGTTCACTTTTAAAGCAAAATTAGACCGTAAACCATAAATGCAATCTTTGATCCAAATGATGTATTTCAAATAATGATTAACACAATGAAGTATTTCTCACCAAAGATCACAAATTATACTTGAAAAAGCCACGTGATTACTAATAAAAAACAACAAGAACCACTTATGTGATTCACCTTCCAAATGGATTGATTTCATGGTTCAAGAATTGTGCATAATGGATGAATTGAAAAACAAGTATGATAGTAACTCAAATGAAGCACAATATTTTGAATAATACTAATTCAAATCTGACCAAGAATTGTTTCAATCCAACCCTAGATATGACCCACTAGAGAAGAAAAGAAAACACAACAAATAGAAATTGATACAATTTACAGTTTCAAGTTGTTGCACTCACCACAATTTCAATTGTTGAGATTGAAATTGATAAGAGTGGATTGAACTAGGATGAACCCTAAGCTCTCTCACATAAAAGTGATGTGTTTAATCTGAAAAATTCTCCCTAAAAACCCTACTTAAGCAAGTATTTATACTTGCTCCCTTTAGGGTTAAAAAGTTCACAAAATTACAACTATACCACTTTTAAGGTGGCCGGTCCTAAAAGACAATTACAAGAAAATGGAAGTCTCCCAAAAGAAAGATTACAACATAAATAGTCCAAAGAAATAATTATAAATAAAAATAGTCTTCATCATGCTAGCTCTTCCGTAGGATTCGTCGGCCCAGCTCATCGTCGATTTAGGTCGATCCATGGATAACCTATAAGCTGAGTCTTAGTGAGTTTGTCCATCACCTTGTAAAGTATGATAAGTGTGCCTGATGGAATATACAATACATGAATAAGAGAAAAGAGGTTAGTGAACAAATAATTCCTGGGTTGATTTGCTCAAAATGGGCCCTCATTGCCAAGATTTGAAATCCTTTGGTTTTTGCCCTAATGATAGGTTTTGTTATATTTTGATTCCTATCATCTCCTTGGGCCTCAAAAAGATTTGTCCTCAAATCTAACAGATTAAATGCAGTAGAGACTCTATTTCCTCTTAGCAAGCCACCTGAAGAAGTATCACTGCAGAATCCCAATATCTGAAATACCACAAGGGGGATTGTTTTCTCTCCTCCATTTCTAGGATGTATCTCATCTGCAACACAAATAATGATCCATTATTCATTGAGGTCTCCCCTATCTCAACCCATTCCACTGATATTGTTTCCTCCTTTCTAACTCATCTGTATGGCGTTGATCCTCATAGCCCTCTAATGGTTGGTCCAACTGTTCACTGCCCTCTAAAACCTCTAAAAGTGAACACAACTGTCTCTAAACAGTCTGGCTCTCTGATGATAGGCTCATCTGACTTTGACCCTCAAAATCCTCCAATGGTTTACTCAACTACTCATGAGCCTCTAGTACCTCTGAAGGTGAACAAACTGTCCCTGAACAGTTTAGTCCTCTAGTAATCTGCTCATTTGACTATGATCATCAGGATCCTCTAAAGGTTGGCACATCTGTGTCTGACAAATTTTGTGCTTTAAGGGTTAGCTCAACTGCTCATGGCCCTCTGATGGTCTACTGATTTGTTGTTGAACTCTTTGAACCTCTTAAGGCGACATCGAATTCAAAATAATTCATTTTCCCTCCTTCTAAAATACATAAGTATTCCTGAAGCTATCATATAAGACCCTCCTATCATATAACCAAGGCCTACCAAGCAATAAATGGGATGCACACATAGGCAAAATATCACACTCAATCTCATCAAAGTATTTATCCCCTACACTGAATGGTACCCTAGCTCTTTAGGTCACATGCAAACTCCCCTGATCACTAAGCCAATACAATTTATACGGTTCAGGATGTAGAATAGTAGCAAGTTTTGTTTCGATACTAATGATGCTGCTACCACATTGGTACAACTACCACCATAAACTATAAGGACACATAAATTTCCTTATTCCCTACAAGAGGTATGGAACAAGTTTTCCCTTTGTTCATCATCCTTAGTAGTAAATGTAGTCAATGCCTGGTGTAATACATTAGTATAATGAAACATCTCACTAGACATGATTGTGTTCAAACCCAACAACACAATAATTATCTTCACACTTCCATGGTTCAAGTACACAACCAAGCTACAAGTGAAGTATACTCAACTACTTTCAAGTAGATAGAATTAAATTCAACTATAAGTGTTTAAGTAACTAGTTCAATTACTTTCACACTTTATTGACTTGTTTAAATTTTAAATTCTACTACTCAACTTTCCTTATTCTTGCCTTGGCTTCTCACCACTTAAATATAAAATTGGCAACAATTAAACACATACACAACACACCATTCATCGCCACATAACTTCCCCTTTGCTCACAGTTTAACAATGTTTACGCCACTAACAACAAGTAGCTTGACAACACATACAACAACCAATACCAAATGTTAACACCTTTTACTAAATTTACAAAAAAATATAACACTACATACACACTACTTCAAGCTACGGTGCACTTTCCTCACTTTCACACAAACATTAAACCGCAATTTCAACACAAAGAGGCAGCCCACTTCCAAATTCAAAAGAAGTTCAATAAATGCATAACTCCACAAATGGTAAGAGGCTTTTTTCAAATTCAAATGATACACAATTAACTATGACTTAATGTGTATTTGAAATTTCAAATTTACCACTTAATGTACACTTTCAATTCTGATTTCAAATTTGAAAATGACAATTGTAATTCCTCCACCTTTTCCAAAAACATACACTACACAATTCCACTTCACAATTGAAACACCACTCTTCCCCTTCACGGTTTGCTATTCATACACTATACACTCACACTTTAGCTTCAATGTGCAGCACCTTACTCCACACAAACTCCATAAATTTACATCAAAACACACATAACCTTCACAAAATTTTACAAACACAACTCTATACACATATACCTTCAAGTCATGGTGCTAATGTCCCTTCTATTCAACACACACAACACAACTCTAACAACTCAATTTTTTCCTTTTTACACCGCAATTCACACATATAACCATGGTGCAACAACCTCCCCAATACAACACACACACAATACTTCAAAGTATACACTTCCTTACCACTACACAACTCCAATTCACACAGTAAACCACAAGTAATGGCAAGTAGCAAAACTCAAATTCAATTTACTTCACTAAATGCAACCTTCTCCACAAATGGTAAAAAGTAATTTTCAAATTCAAATAACCATACATTAACTTCTTCAACATAATGTTTGTTTTGAAAGTCAAATAATTTCTAAATCTTCCACACAACCCAAATCTGAAAATGCTCAATTACACCCTCTATTTCCAAAAACAAACAAGCAAATTTCACACTTCTTCTTTCTACACAATTGAAGATACTTCACATTTCCGAATTTAGGTTCAAAAATGCACTAACTCTCCTCTTCCCTTCACGGTGAAATCAACAACATAGAAGCTTTAACAAGTACTCAAAACTCACTCTAACAAGCAGCAAGTTCAACTCCCCAAGCAAGATAATCACGCTACTTCAATAACAACACCAACAATTTAATTTTTACTTTCAATTTCGGAATGAAGTTATAAGATCAAGAAAACTAGATTTCCGAAATTCAAAATCAAATAACCCCTTCTCACAACCACAAGCTCTGATACCAAATTATGATGTGCCTAAAACCAAGATTAAGCACAAGAAAAACAATCCAAATAACAACCCCAAAAGACAAGACCAATTCAGTTCACTTTTAGAGAAAATAATTGACCATAAACCCTAAATGCAATCTTTGATCCGAATGATGTATTTCAAACAATGATTAACACGGTGAAGTATTCCTCAATGAAGATCACAAATTATACTTGAAAAATCCACGTGATTACTAATAAAAAACGACATGAACCACTTCTATGATTCAGTTTCCAAATGGATTGATTTCACGGTTCAAGAATTGTGCACAATGGATGAATCGAAAAACAAGTATGATAGTAACTCAAATGAAGCACAATATTTCGAATAATACTAATTCAAATCTGACCAAGAAATGTTTCAATCCAACCCTAGATATGACAAACTAGAGAAGAAAAGAAAAACACAACAAATAGAAATTGATACAACTTACAATTTCAAGTTGTTGCACTCGTCACAATTTCAACTCTTGGGATTGAAATTGATAAGAGGGGATTGAACTAGGATGAACCCTAAGCTCTCTCACATAAAAGATGATGTTTAATTTGAAAAATTCCCCTAAAACCCACTTAAGCAAGTATTTATACTTCTCACTTTAAGGTTAAAAGTTCACAAAATTACAACTATGCCACTTTTAAGGTGGCCGGTTCTAAAAGACAATTACAAGTAAATGGAAGTGTCCCAAAAGAAAGATTATAACATAAATAGTCTAAAGAAATAATTATAAATAAAAATAGTCTTCATCAAGCTAGCTCTTCCATAAGATTCGTTGGCCCAACTCATCGCTGGATTAGGTCGGTTCATGGCTAACCTACAAGCTGAGTCTTAGTGAGTTTGTCCATCGCCTTATAAAGCATGATGAGTATGCCTATTGGAATATACAATACATGAATAAGAGAAAAGAGGTTAGTAAACAAATAATTCTGGGGTCGATGTGCTCAAAATGGGCCCTCATCGCTAAGAATTGAAATCCTTTAGCTCATGTCCTAATAATAAGTCTTGACGGATTTTGATTCCTATCACCCAGGAATAGTAGAGAATTCAAGGAAGCAGACACAGGAAAAATCACATTTATAATCCAGGTGACTTAGTCTAGATTAATCTTAACAAGGACAAGTTTCCACATAAGAAGTCACAGAAGCTGTCTCCCAGATCAGATAGACCATTCAGAGTTTTAAAGCGCATCAACAACAACGCCTACCAGATATAGTTACCAGGAGAGTATAGGGTATCAACAACCTTTAATATTGCAAATCTATCATCATACTTACCAAACGACATGCATGAAGACCTATCAAATTTGAGTGCAAATCTTCTAGAGGCCCGAGGAGATGATAGGAATCAGATTCACACATAACCTATCACTAAGGCTCGAGCTAAGGGCCTACACAACTTAGTTTTGAGAATCCTTTACGAGAAACCTAATCCTGAGGAAGCTAACTTAATTTCTGCATTCTTATCATATACTTAATTTCTTCATTCTTCATTTGTCGAAAGTACCTTGAAGACCGGCATCTTGAAGACTAATTTTTATATATATAATTGTTATTTACTTGAACTATTTATGTTGTAATTTTCTATTTGGATACTTTCATTTACTTGTAATTGTCTTTAGGGCCAGCTACCCAAAAAGTGACATAGTTGTAATTTTGTGAAGTTTTTAACCCTAAAGGGAGCAAGTATAAATACTTGCTTAAGTAGGGTTTTGAGGGGAGAATTTTTCAGAATAGACTTCACATATTACGTGAGAGGGTTAGGGTTTCTTCCTAATTCATTTGCTCTTATCAATTTCAATACCAAGAGTTGGAATTGGGGCGAGTGCAACAAGGAGAAATTGTGAGTAATATCAATTCCTTTTTGTTGTGTTTCCTTTTCATCACTAGTGAGTTATATCTAGGGTTGAATTAGATGTTTTCTTGGTCAGATTTGATTGCATTTGTAACCAAATTCTTATTGTTTAATTGATTGGTTTTAGCCTTGGTTTTTAACCTTCAATTTAGCCTCATTTGAACCGTGGATCATTTTGTTTGGGAAGTGGATCACGGAATTGAAACTTGTTGTTTTGTGTGTTAATCATGTGGGATTTCAAGTGTGTTTAGTGTTATATTGGAGGAAATTATCTTTGTGGAATTGTAATTACAACTTTGAGCATTTGAATCTCATTGCATCTTTACTAGGGTTCATGCAATTTCTAGTAACTTGAACCGAAATTGGTTTAGTGCATTTGAGGATTATAATTTTCTCCAATTGTATGTGCTTAACTCCTAATTCAGGCACATCATCTTTTAGTATCAGAGTGTAGGTTAAGAGAAGGTAATTTTCGTAATCTTCACTTTCAATTAGGGTTCTTCATTTCTTTTGATCCAAATTATATGTGTGTGGAGGATTGAGTTGCTTATTTGTGTTATTAAGGAGTTGAATTTGTTGTTTGTTGATGTGGAATTGGAAGTCTTGTTGTAGCTCATTTGTTGTTGAGATCACCGTGAGTAGAAGAGCATGCGTGTGTGTATGTATGTGGGCATATTATGTGTGTTGATTAAAGGAGTTACAACGTGGTGTCCTTGAGCTTGCCATGAGGAAGAGTAGTGTTTCTTTGTGATCATTTGTGATCACTTGGAAAAAGTGGAAAATTTGAAAACAAAGAAGAGCAAAAGGAGAGTTGATGATTTTGGAATTATAGTTTGAATTTTGAAAGCAAAGGAGAGTGAATGGAGTGTTGATGATTTTGGAATTGTGATTGTCTTTTACAATTTTCAGATTTGAACTTTTGTAGGAAAAAGGAAATCATTTGAATTCAAAAACATTTCATTAACTTAAAGTAGTTATTGAGTGGTATTGAATATATTTCATTTAAATTTGAAATTTGATTATTACCATTTGTGGAAAGTTGCATTAATGAGTGCTACTTGAATTGTTGCCGTGTTATATGTGTGTGGCAGTGTGAATTTGTGGAGTTGTGTGGAGTCAGGTGTTGTACGTTGAGGCTAAAGTGTGAGTGTGTAGTGCATGAATAGCTAACTATGAAAGGAAGAGTGGTGTTTCAATTGTGAAGTGGAATTGTGTAGTGTGTCTTTTTTAGAAAAGGTGAAGGAATCACAATTGTCATTTTCAAATTTGAAATCGGAATTGAAAGTATACATTAAGAGGTCAATTTGAAATTTCAAACACACGTTAAGTCATAGTTAATTGTGTATCATTTGAATTTAAAACAGCCTCTTACCATTTGTGGAGTTATGCACTTATTGAACTTCTTTTGAATTTGAAAGTGGGCTGCCTTTTTATATTGAAGTTGCAATTTGATGTTTGTGTAGAAGTAGGAAAAGTGCAATGTGGCTTGAAGTAGTGTGTATGTAGTGTTGTATTTCTTGTAAATTTAGTAAAGGGTGTTAACATTTGGTGTTGGTTGTTGTATGTGTTGTCAAGCTATTTGTTGTTGGTGGCGTGAACATTGTTGAACCGTGAGCAAAGGGGAAGTTGTGTGGTGGTGAATGGTGTGTTGTGTATGTGTTTAATTGCTGACAATTGTGTATTTAGGTGGAGAGAAGTCAAGGCAAGAAAAAGGAAAGTTGAGTAGTAGAATTTGAAATTCAAACAAGTCATTAAAGTGTGAAAGTAATTGAACTAATTACTTAAACACTTGTAGTTGAATTTGATTCTATCTACTTGAAAATAGTTGAGTGTACTTCACTTATGGCTTGGTTGTGCACTTGAACTATAGAAGTGTGAAGATAATTATTGTGTTGTTGGGTTTTAACAAAATCATGTCTAGTGAAATGTTTCATTATACTAATGTATTGTGCCGAACATTTACTACATTCACTACTAAGGATGATGAACAAAGGGAAAACTTGTTCCATACCTCTTCTAGGGTACAAGGAAATTTATGTGTCCTTATAATTGATGGTAGTAGTTATACTAATGTGGTAGCAACATCGTTAGTATCAAAACTAAAACTTGCCACTACTCCACATCCTGAACCGTATAAATTGCATTGGTTTAGTGATCGGGGGAGTTTGCATGTGACCTAAAGAGCTAGGGTACCTTTCAGTGTAGGAGATAAATAATGTGATGAAATCAAGTGTGATATTCCACCTATGTGTACATCCTATATATTTCTTGGCAGGCCTTGATTATATGACAGGAGGGTCTTACATGATGGCTCCAGGAATACTTATGTATTCCAAAAGGAGGGAAAACGAATTATTCTAAATTCGATGTCGCCTTTAGAGGTTCAAAGGGCTCAACAACAAATCAGTAGACCATTAGATGGCTATGAGCAGTTAAACCAACCCTTAGAGCACAAAATTTTTCAGACACAAATGTGTCAACCTTTAGAGGATCCTGATGATCATAGTCAAATGAGCAAACTACCAGAGGACCAAACTATTCAAGGGCAGTTATGTTCCCCTTTAAAGGTACTAGAGGCTCATGAGTAGTTGAGTAAACCATTGGAGGATTCTGAGGTTCAGAGTCAGATGAGCCCATCATTAGAGAGCCAGACTGTTCATAGACAGTTGTGTCCACCTTCAGAGGTTTTAGAGGGTAGTGAGCAATTGGGCCAACCATTAGAGGGCCTTGAGGATCAACGCTATATAGATGAGTTAGAAAAGGAGAAAACAATTTCAATGGAATGGGTTGAGATAGAGGAGACCTCAATGGATAATGGGTCATTATTTGTGTTGCAGATGAGATACATCCTAGAAATGGAGGAGAGAAAACAATCACCCCCTATGGTATTTTAGATATTAAGATTCTGCAATGATACTTCTTCAGGTGGCTTGCTAGGAGGAAACAGAGTCTCTACTGTATTTAATCTGTCAGATTTGAGGACAAATCTTTTTGAGACCCAAGGAGATAATAGGAATCAAAATCTGACAAAACCTATCATTAGGGCAAGAACCAAAGGATTTCAAATCTTGGAAATGAGGGCCCATTTTGAGCAAATCAACCCAAGAATTATTTGTCTACTAACCTCTTTTCTCTTATTCATGTATTGTATATTCCAACAGGAACACTTATTGATAGGAATCAGACTTTTCCAGGACCTATCACCAGGGCCCGAGCTAAGGGTCTCCAGAATCTAGTTTTGAGGGTTTTGCTAGAAAAACCTAACCTTGAGAAGTCTAACCCACTTTCTACATCTTTGCACTATAATTTTGATGCATTTTAGCAGGTTCATTTGTCAGTCCTACAGGATGTAAAAACACCCTTACTACTAAGTGAATCAGGGTTGTCAACGGAACCTAATTCAAAAGCTTCTTGAAGACCGGCATCATGAAGGACCATTTCTTTTATATATTTACTCTTCTATGAGCTATTTTGGTTGTATTTTGGTTTTGGGACACTTTTATTTCTTTGTAACTTTCATTTAGGGTTAGCCACCTTAAAAATGGCAAACTTGTAATTTTAAGCACTTTTTAACCCTAACAGTAGCAAGTATAAATACTTGCTTAAGAGAGGGTTTGAGGAGGCCATATTTTGCAGAATTGAGAGTTCATATTCACGTGAGAATTAGGGTTCCTAATTGTCATTATACTCTGATGGGTGTCGAATCCAACAAAAATAAAACCTACTCCTAGACAATTATATGATTTGCATATAGTGGTGAGTAGGGTCGAATCCACAGGGATTGGTAAAGATATTTCTATTCAAAGAGAACAATAAGAAAAAGGAAAATGGGGGGGTTTTGTTTGTGAATCAAATAAAGTAAAACAAGGTAAGAAAATCAGATATTGGTAAAAGCCTAGCCAAAGGAATCAAGATGGTTTAATTCTAGGAATTGATCATCGATGCAAATGTTCTCTATTCTTGTTCTAGATAAATTGGTTATGGTTATTAACAAGCTCTAACTACCTATCTCTCCTTACTTCCTCGATAACCTCGGACAAGCGCTTTGAATTATTTCTCTTATTGATTAAACAACCCTTAGACAAGCGCTTAGGATTTAATCTATCAATAGCATTAAGATCTAGAGAGACTACCAATTCATGCCAGTAGATTATAAGGTAACCTATTTAAACATGATCACACACCTCCATAACATGAATTCGATCATCTCTTTTATAACCAAACATGTTATTGCATCACTAAGACTAGAACAATCAAACAATTACGGATTTGACGTGCTAGTTGAGTAGAAGAGCTCTATTCATACCAATCAACAAAGATAATAATGACAAAACGATCAGAAGATATATGAATACCCGAAAGCAAAGAATAGAATAAATACAAGTCAATTAGACCTCACAATTCGTGGAGAATTAAACATCTATGACCCTTTGGCTAGAAAAGTAGCTTAGCTACTCATGTTCATCAATAAAACGAAAATAGAAGATAGAAACATAATGAACTCGGTTGCTTGCTCTGCCTCCGCGTTTCCTTCTTCAAGATCCAAGATTCCAAGATCAAAAGTTGTCCTAATCCTCTAGGGTTGGCTATATTTATACTATTAGATGGATAGCATGTGATCTTTTGCTAGCAAGATACGAAAATATCTTTCCTTTTTCAAGTAGATTTCGAGAAGTGAAGATACGTCTACCTGGCACGCCCCACCACACGGCCGTGGGCTAAGCCGTGCCATCCTCTATGCATATTCTTCAAGTCTTCAACCGCGCCCAGTGTGAACCACGGTTACACACACGGCCAGATTTCAAGTCGTGCCTTCGTCTGTGCATAATCTTCAAGTCTTCATCCGTGTCCAGTGTGTAGCACGGTTACAACCACGGCTAGATTTCAAGCCGTGTCTTCATCTGGTTGATGTTCCACACTTTCTTCTCCTTGGCACATCTATCTTCCACCACGGCTTCAAGCACGGTTTATCCCACGGGTTCCACCACGGCCGTGCCTTAAGTCATGTCTCTCTCTGTTCAAAGTCCTCATTTTCGCCTTCTTTTCCAGTGTGTAACACGGTTTGAACCTTGGCCGTGCCTCAAACCGTGCTTCCTCCGGTGTTGTAATTTCTTGTCTTGATCCAAGTTGTAGATGACTTCTCTAAAATACTTGAATTAGCATCCTTGACTCCATTTAACCTGATTTATCACGATGATAGAATTAAAGTACCATTTCCTTATGATTTCTATAAAATCAATAATAATTTAACACAATTTATACTATAAAGATTGAGTATAAAATGGCTCTATCATACTCTTATCAATTTCAATCCCAAGAGTTGAAATTGTGGCGAGTGCAACACCCTGAAATTGTGAGTAGTATCAATTTCATTTTGTTGTGATTTCTTTTCTTCTCTAGTGTGTCATATCTAGGGGTGAATTGAGATAGTTCTTGAACAGATTTGTTTGTTGTTATTGTCAAATTCTTGTGTTTATTTAAGATCCTTTGCATTTGAATTCAATCATCCTTGAAGAATTCCTCTTGAAAACGTGATTATCACTTATGGAAAGGAGTTCTTATAATTGTGGTTTTCTTTTGAATTTGTGGATTATTCTCGTGGAATTATATGTGATTAGTGTGTTTTTAGAAGATTTTATCATTGAGGTATCACAATTACAACAATGAGCATTTGGATTTCATTACATCTTCACTAAGGTTCACGCAATTTTTGCCTTTGTAGAGCCGGTTTGTTGTTGATTTGAGAATTGTTTTTCTTGATTCTTTTAAGTGTGCTTCTAAGTGGATTTAGGCACATCATCTTTTTGGTATCAGAGCACATGTTGAGAGAAGGGAATTGGTTTCATTTGATTTCGTGGAGTTAATCATCCATTAGGGTTGATTTAGTGAAAACCGCAATTGTGTTGATTGTTGTGGTTTTGAGCTTATGAAATTACCTTAACTTGGAGTTTATTTTGCTGTTTGTTGGAGTTGGATTGGGAAGGTTGTTGCATCATTTGAAGGGCAAAAGTATAAAGTGTTGTTTAATTCAACAATTTTTGGAACTTTCAAAACTTACCAAAATCCTTACAGTGGCTTGTTGTGGCGTGGAGGATGATGTGTAGTTTGTTGTTTTGATTTCCATTGTGTAATTCTGAATTGGTGGAGTATAATTTGCTGATTGCATTGATTTTTTATTAGTAAGGAATTATTTGAATTCAAACATATGCAATTAAGTTGTGGGAGTTAATGATTGCTATTTGAATTTGAATTCATTATTTACCAATTGAGGAAGGCTTGCAATAAGTGAAGTTGTTTGAATTTCAAATTGAAAGTTGCTGCCTATTGTGGAATTCGGAATTCATTTGTGGAAAGTTACATATTAGTCCTTTGTTATCATTATTTGCCGTGGAAGTGGAAGTCTACTTGTTATTATTATCCATCTTGTTGTTGCCGTGGAAGTAACTCATCATCATTGTTGTTGTTATTTGTGTGTTGCCGTGGAGTGACTTGTGGAGATTAAAGTTTGTTGCACCGTGGTTTTAAAAGAAGTGGGGAATATTGTTCACGTCTTGATTGAGTTGAATTCCACAATGTCTAGTGAAATGCTTCAATATGCTAATGTATTGCGACGCTCATTAAGTACATTTGCTAATAAGGAGGAAGAACAAAGGGAAAATTTGTTCCACACTTCTTGTAGGATACAAGAAAATTTGTGTCCTTATAATAGATGGTGGTAGTTGTACTAATGTAGTAGCTGCATCGTTGGTATCGAAGCTTAAGCTTTCAACTATTCCACATCCTAAACCTTATAAACTACATTGGCTTAATGATCAAGGAAGTCTGTATGTTACCCAAAGAGCTAGGGTACCCTTCCATATAGGGGACAAGTATTGTGATGAAATTGAGTGTGATATCTTGCCCATGTGTGCATCCCATATTTTGCTTGGTAGACCTTGGATATATGATAGGAAGGCCTTACATGATGGCTTCATAAATACATATTTGTTCCAAAAGGAAGGCAAGCGAGTTATTCTGAATCCTATGCCACCTTCAGAGGTCCATAATGTCCAACAACAGATTAATCGACCATCAGAGGCTAAGAAGGCTTTGATTCAAAATAACGTCTCTGAGGGGAAAAAGGTATTGTTGATGGGACAGGGTGAGATGGAGAGACTAATCACAGAAGAGGCTCCAACATACTTGTTTCAGTTGAGATGTGTCTTAGGGTTACGGGAATCACAGTCTCTACCTCCAGCAGTTTCACAGGTATTAAATGAGTATACTGACATTTTTCCTGATGATTTGCCAGCAGGATTACCACCCTTGAGAGGGATAGAGCATGATATTAATCTTATGCCCGATTTAGTGTTACCAAACCGACCTGCATATCGCATGAATCCTGAGGAGGCTAAGGAATTGAAATGTCAGGTAGATGAATTGGTGGAACGGGGGTTTGTTAGAGAGAGTCTCAGCCCATGTGCTGTTCCCGCCCTTCTTGTTCCCAAGAAGGATGGAACTTGGAGAATGTGTATCAATAGCAAAGCCATCAACAAAATCACCATTAAATACATGTATCCTATTCCTAGACTTGATGATATGTTGGATGAGTTGTATGGTTCACAGATTTTCTACAAAGTTGATCTTAAAAGCGGATATCACCAAATTCAGATGAGGGAAGGGGATAAATGGAAGACCGCTTTTAAAACACGTCATGGACTGTACGAATGGTTGGTTATGCCCTTTGGTTTGAGTAATGCTCCTAGCACTTTTATGAGATTGATGAACCATGTATTGAAAGAGTTCTTAGGAAAATTTGTTGTTGTTTATTTTAATGATATTCTGATCTATAGCAAAAACCTAAAACAACATGTGGAGCATCTTCAGGCAGTATTCTCAGTATTGAAGACACAACAACTATTTGTGAATTTCCAGAAGTGTTCCTTTTGCCAAACTGAGGTAACATTTTTGGGCTTTGTTGTGTCAGGTGCAGGAGTTAGGATGGATGAAGAGAAAGTGAGGGCAGTTAAGGAATGGTCAACACCCACATCAGTTACTGAGGTAAAAAGTTTTCATAGGCTTACATCCTTTTATAGACGCTTTGTCCAAAATTTCAGTAGCATTGTCAGTCCTCTCACAGAACGGACTAAGAAGAGTGTTCCTTTTATCTGGAGTGAAAAGGCCTAGAGGAGTTTTGAAGAGATTAAAGAAAAACTCACTTGTGCCCCATTACTACTCTTACCTGATTTTGACAAAATTTTTGAATTGGAATGTGATGCTTCAGGGATTGGAATTAGTGCTGTATTGATGCAGGAGAAGAGGCCTATAGCATATTTTAGTGAAAAGTTGAGTGGAGCAACTTTGAACTATTCTATATATGATAAGGAATTTTATTCCTTAGTGAGGGCTCTCATGACTTGGCAGCATTATCTCCCTCGAAGGAGTTTATTATTTATACAGATCATGAATCTTTGAAACATTTCAGGGGACAACATAATTTGTCTAAGCGCCAGGCCAAGTGGGTGGAATTTCTGGAGGGCTTTGCTTATGTGATTAAGTACAAAAAGGGCAATCAGAATATTGTTGCTGATGCTTTATCACGACAGAATGTACTTATCACTTCTCTTCAGTCAAAATTACTAGGTTTTGAACTGTTGAAGGAACAATATGTATGTGATGAGGAATTCAAAATTGTCATGGAGAGGTGTCTTGGAGGCAGGATGTATGATGGTTATTGTGTGATAGATGGTTTTCTGTATAAATCAGGAAAACTTTGTATTCCATCTGGATCTGTGAGGGAATTATTGGTGAGGGAAGCACACGCAGGTAGTTTGTCAGGGCATTTTGGTGAGAAGAGAACTCTCGCCATATTGAGGGAGAATTTCTACTGGAAAGGCATGATAAGGATGTCCATAGGGTACTAGAAAGGTGTGGTATTTGCAAGAGAGCCAAGGGGAGGAAAGGTGCATAGGTGAATATATGCCTTTACCTATACCATCTAAACCGTGGACTGATATCAGCATGGATTTTGTGTTAGGATTACCTAGGACACAAAGGGGAAAGACTCTATTATGGTGGTTGTTGATCGATTCAGCAAAATGTCATGCTTTGTACCATGCCACAAAACAGACGATGCTCTTTTTATTGCTAACCTTTTTGTGCAAGAAATTGTCAAATTACATGGAATTCCACACAGCATAGTGTCAAATAGAGATACTAAATTCCTTAGTTTCTTTTGGAAAACAATATGGAGAAGATTGGGTACTAAACTAATGTACAGTACCTCTTGCCATCCCCAAACTGATGGACAAACAGAGGTTGTCAACCTCACGCTTGGGAATCTTCTCAGAGCAACAGTTGGCAAGAATCTTACTGATTGGGACTTGTGTCTTCCTATTGTTGAGTTTGCTTACAATAGGTCTACTCATTGTTCAACCAGTAAGTCTCCCTTTGAAGTTGTTTATAGTTATAACCTTTCTATTCCATTGGATTTTATAGTTGGACTAGCGACGAAGGAAGAAAGTCTTAGTGGAGTTAACCGAGCACAACAGATTCAACACATCCATGATCGGACCACTGAACACCTTCAGAAGACCTAGGAACAACAAAGGATCTAGGGAAACAGGCACAGGAAAATTCATCTCCATAATCCAGGTGACTTAGTCTGGATTAATCTTAGCAAGGACAGGTTTCCACACAAAAAGTCACAGAAGCTATCTCCTAGATCAGACGGACCATTCAGGGTCTTAAAGCGCATCAACAACAATGCTTATCGCATCGAGTTGCCAAGAGATTATGGAGTATCAGCCACTTTTAACGTTTCAAATCTTTCACCTTATTTAGCAGATGACTTGCACGAAGATCTATCAGATTTGAGGGCAAATCTTTCAGAAGCCCGAGGAGATGATAGGAATTAGACTTTTCCAGGACCTATCACCAAGGCCCGAGCTAAAGGTCTCCAGAATCTAGTTTTAAGGGTTTTGCTAGAGAAACCTAACCTTGAGAATTCTAACCCACTTTCTACATCTTTGCACTATAATTTTGATGCATTTCAGCAGGTTCATTTGTCAGTCCTATAGGATACAAAAACACCCTTACTACTGAGTGAATCAGGGTTGTCAACGGAACCTAATTCAAAAGCTTCTTGAAGACCGGCATCATGAAGGACCATTTCTTTTATATATTTAATCTTCTATGAACTATTTTGGTTGTATTTTGGTTTTGGGACACTTTTATTTCTTTGTAACTTTCATTTAGGGTTAGCCACCTTAAAAATGGCAAACTTGTAATTTTGAGCACTTTTTAACCCTATGATTAGCAAGTATAAATACTTGCTTAAGAGAGGGTTTGAGGAGGCCATATTTTGCAGAATTGAGAGTTCATATTCACGTGAGAATTAGGGTTCCTAATTGTCATTAGACTCTTATCAATTTCAATCCCAAGAGTTGAAATTGTGGCGAGTGCAACACCTTGAAATTGTGAGTAGTATCAATTTCATTTTGCTGTGATTTCTTTCCTTCTCTAGTGTGTCATATTTAGGGGTGAATTGAGATAGTTCTTGGACAGATTTGCTTCTTGTTATTGTCGAATTCTTGTGTTTATTTAAGATCCTTTGCATTTGAATTCAATCATCCTTGAAGAATTCCTCTTGAAAACGTGATTATCACTTGTGGAAAGGAGTTCTTAGAATTGAGGTTTTCTTTTGAATTTGTGGATTATTCTCATGGAATTATATGTGATTAGTGTGTTGTTAGAAGAGTTTATCATTGAGGTATCACAATTACAACATTGAGCATTTGGATTTTATTACATCTTCACTAAGGTTCACGCAATTTTTGCCCTTGTGGAGCCGGTTTGTTGTTGATTTCAGAATTGTTTTTCTTAAGTCTTTTAAGTGTGCTTCTAAGTGGATTTAGGCACATCACTTATCATGCTTTACGGGGCGATGGACAAACTCACTCAGATTCAACTTGTGGGTTATCCATAGACCGACTTAAACCAGCGATGAGTTAGGCCAACGAATCCTATTGAAGAATTAGCATGTTGAAGACTATTTTTTACTTGTAATTTATTTTCTTTGGACTATTTATGTTGTAAGTTTTTGGGACACTTTTCATTTGCTTGTAATTATGTTTTTAGGACCGGCCGCCTTAAAAGTGGCATAGTTGTAATTTTGTGAACTTTTAACCCTAAAGAGAGCAAGTATAAATACTTGCTTAAGTAGGGTTTTTGGGGAGAATTTTTCATGAATAGACTTCACATATTACATGAGAGGGTTAGGGTTTCTTCCTAATTCATTTGCTCTTATCAATTTCAATATCAAGAATTGGAATTGTGGCGAGTGCAACAAAGAGAAATTTTGAGTAATATCAATTCCTTTTTGTTATGTTTCCTTTTCATCACTAGTAAGTTATATCTAAGGTTGAATTAGATGTTTGCTTGGTCGGATTTGATTGCATTTCTAATCAAATTCTTATTGCTTAATTAATTGGTTTTATTTTTAACCTTCAATTTAGCCTCATTTGAACCGTAGATCATTTTGTTTAAGAAGTGGATCACAGAATTGAAACTTTTTATTTTGTGTGTTAATCACGTAGGTTTTCAAGTGTGTTTAGTGTTATATTGGAGGAAATTATCTTTGTGGAATTTTAATTACAACTTTGAGCATTTGGATCTCATTGCATCTTCACTAGGGTTCATGCAATTTCTAGTAACTTGAACCAAAATTAGTTTAATGCATTTGAGGATTATAATTTGCTCCAATTGTATGTGCTTAACTCTTAATTTAAGCACATCATCTTTTGGTATCGGAGCTGCACATACTTGGTTCATTTCAATATTAATCACATGGTGTTGTGGAATTGGTTATAGATCTTGAGAATTGACACCATTGTTCATGTGATTGGAAGCTAGTTTGATTGGCATTGTTTAATTGTCTTTCAAAATGGTTTTGCATGTGCTTAATCTTGGTTTTTTGTAATTGTTAATTCAGAAAATTAGGGTTCTTGATTTTAATACCTTGATCCAAATTGTTGAAGTGAAATTAAGTTATTTAATTGTGTTGTTGAGGTGCTATACATGTTACTACTTATTGTAGACGTGGAGTACTTGTTATATTCCTCGTCTCCTTAACTTGGCCATGAGTGATTTAGGAGAAGTGATCATTGTGATGATGATAGGAATCAAAATCCATCAAGATCTATCATTAGGGCAAGAGCCAAAGGATTTCAAATTTTGGCGATGAAGGCCCATTTTGAGCAAATTGACCCAAGAATTATTTGTTTACTAACCTCTTTTCTCTTATTCATGTGTTGTATATTCCAACAGGCACACTTATCATACTTTACAAGGTGATGGATAAACTCACTAAGACTCAGCTTGTGAGTTATCCATGGACCGACCTAAACCGGCAATGAGCTAGGCTAACAAATCCTATGGAAGAGATAGCATTATGAAGACTATTTTTATTTGTAATTATTTATTTGGACTATTTACGTGTAAGCCTTTAAGACACTTTTTATTTGGTTGTAATTGAGTTTTAGGACCGACCACCCTAAAAGTGGCATAATTGTAATTTTGTGGACTTTTTAACCCTAAGGGGAGCAAGTATAAATACTTACTTAAGTAAGGTTTTGAGAGTTAGCTAAAATTTTCAGAAATAGGAAACACTTCATGTGTGAGGTTAGGGTTTTTCCTAAAATCCAAATTACTCTTATCAATTTCAACATCAAGAATTGAAATTGTAGCGAGTTACAACAAAAAGAAATTGTGAGTAATATCAATTCCTTTTTGTTGTGTTTCCTTTTAATCACTAGTGAGTTATATCTAGGGTTGATTAGGAGTGTTCTTAGACAGATTTTGATTTCAATTGTAATCATTTTTATCATGTTGTAAGATTGATGGGTTTTGACATTAGTTCTAACCATCAATTTTGCTTCATTTGAACCGTAGATCATTTTGTTGGGAAAGGGGATCTCGGATTGCTTCTTGTTGTTTTTGTTGAATTCATGTGGCATTCAAGTTTTTTTAGTGTTGTTTTGAAGAATTTGATCATTTTGGATTATTAATTTGTGAGTTATAGCATTCGGATCTACTTACACTCTAATAGGAATCACGCAAATTATTGGAGTTTTGAGTCAAGATTAAACAAGTGCATTGAGGTTTATAATTTGTTCCAATTGCATGTGCTTAATCCCTAATTTAGGCACATTATCTTTTGGTATCAGAGCTAAACATATTTGGTTCATTTCAATCTTGATCACATGGTGTTGTGGAATCAGTTCTAAACATTGAGATTTGACGCCATTGTTCATGTGATTAGAAGCTAGTTTGATTGACATTGTCTAATTGTCTTTCAAATTGGTTTTCATGAGCTTAATCTTGGTTTTAGGCACATCACCTTTGATGATGGAAATTTTTTCGGCAATCTAGATATTTTCAGAACTCGATTTGGATGATGATCTATCTACTGCCCTAGCATGCTCGCCTGCTCCCTTTGGTCCACCCAACTAACCATCAACCCCCATTGGCTTAGTAGTAGTACTAAGCCTATTACTAGTAACTCTGAATGGATTGGATCACCTCTGCCTTTCCACTTTCAAGGCTAAATGTGTAGCCTCATCAAGTGTACTATACCTTTGCAGCTCAACAATACAAGTTATCTCGTACTTCAACCCATACACAAAACATGCTAGGGTTTGTTCAGGAGGCTCTATTGACCTACATCTAATCATTAAAGTTTCAAACTCTTGGACATAGTCATCTACTGTTTTGCCTCCTTATCTCAATATTTGTAAACGCATAAACAGTTCCTACCTATAGTGCTCAGGAATGAACCTCTTCCTCAAAACCCTTTTCATGTCTCTCCATGTGTGACTTTCAACCTCTCCATCCCTTCGCCTGCTGATCACTAAATTCTTCCACCACAAGGCAGCATAACCTATGAACTCAACACCAACAAGACGAACTCTAGTGTTATCATCAATCTCATAACACTCAAAAAGGCCCTCAACCTTATCCCCCAATCCAGGTAGTCGTCTGTGAACCCCTATCATCAAATGAAGGCATCTGTAGCTTCACATATTCTAGTCCTCTAGGTGGCCTAAAATCCTTGTTCGTGTAAGGATGACCCCAAAGTTATCATCTCTCTCCTCTCTATAGGCATGATGATCTCCTTTCACTCTCCTTCCCATGTTTCCTCCTACTACTACTCCCTCCTTTTGAACGTTTTGAGGAGCTACTCTAGGTGGTAGTGCCTGAAGATTCGCTACTGGTGGTTGTGACATCGTAATGAGGATCAGCTAGCATCACAAAGGAAGGAACAGAAACCTCATGATCCATTACATGGTATTGGAGGCCCAATGACCCGAGCTAGAGCTAAAAGGATCAATGAAGCTCTACAAGGACTAGTCATGGACTTGCAAGCCAAGGAATCAAGCTACATAGAAGAAAAACATACATGTGTCAACTTGATTCACGTGACCATGGAATGATGAAATAATTTAGGGACATTATATATTTGTATGGACCGCTACACTAGAGGATACATTCGTTTTATTAATGTTTATTTTTATTTGTTGGTTTGTTTTCTATGTTATTTAGTTGCCTACTTGGTGACACAAGGATAAGGATAGAATAGGCAATTTAGAATTTCCATGTTGTATGCATGCTATATATTCCGTGCAAGGGAACCGCCAAAGACACTTTTGATATATGAAAAACACAGCCTTTTCTTAGGAAACAACGAAACCTCTTTTTGTTCTTTTGCAAAAGAACTTTCCATAGAATTCTTAACCGAATTACTGGGAATACCCCTTGATAACTTAAGTTTCAGTCAATAGGTTTGATTGGGGTCTAGTTATGCAACGCTTATTCAAGACGATCCTTGTGGTAATTGAAACCAACTAGCATCGTTGGGGTTCTAGGTTTAATATACCTAGGGTTTCACGCATCATTTGGTATCAGAGCTTCGGTTTCTTGAATCAAGTAATTTCTATCTTATTTCTTTAATTCATCTATTGTTCTTTTCCAGATTCACATTTAGAATTTGTATAAGGAAAGAAAAAACAAAAAAAAATCGCATTCGGTCAATACAATCTATTAAGGCCGACAGTATCTAGGTTTTCCTTGAACAATCAATTGTGTTCAATTCATAGTTTATCCACACACAAAAAAAAAAAATCAATTCGATTGCAAAAGAAAGAATCAAGAACAGACATTCAAAAAAAAAAATTGGAATTCGGCTGTGAAAGATTACAATTGCCAAATCACAAGATAGTTTCTTGAATTGTCAATTTACTTTCTATATCAATTATTTCCAATTCCTACCGTAAGCATATCCTTGATTGTTCTAAGTTTGGTATCCAAATTGTTTACACATTCCTTGAACAATTGGTGTAATATTGTTTATTTCCTTTTCATGGTAGGAGTAATCGTTGATTGTCTATTCATTCGGTGGTGAATCCTTTTCCATATCAATTAGAGTTGCGTAGTTAGTAACTCCATCATTCTCTGATTTAGGATCCGAATAGTAATCATTAGTGCTAACTCAGTAATTTGAGTTTAAGAGTTCCAATTTGAGTTCCTAGCAAAAGAATTACAAAAAAGTGGGTTGTGAGATCATATTTTTGTGAGAGATATACACAAGTGGAATTGTGAGCAATACACAAGTAGGTGTGAGGAACATACATATATATTTCTTGTACTTGTGATATTATTTTGTTAAAAACTTTAGAATTATGTCAGGACAGAACACTAATGGAGGAGAAAGTATAGTGATGTCTGAGGAATTGATGGGGTAGATGAAGAGAATCTTAATGGGTGAACTTGGACAGATCCATGAAAGGATGGATAGGATGGAGAGGAGTAGGGAACCGTTTAGTGGTACAACTGTCAGGCGAGGAGTAGGTAGATTGAATAGGGGAGGCATTAAGATAGATGAAGGTGAGGAATCTGATTTTGGAGATTACCAACACGTGAGGGATAAAGGAAGTATCCAGAGGCGTAATAGTAATTTAGGGAGTATTAAGATGAAAATCCCAACCTTTCAGGAAAAGAATGATCCAGAGCTATATTTGGAGTGGGAGAGAAAAATGGATCATGTGTTTGAATGTCACAACTACACTGAGGAGAAAAAGACAAAATTAGTTGCAGTAAAGTTTTCAGATTATGCTAGTGTATGGTGGGATCAGTTGGTGCGTAATAGGCACAGGTATAGAGAGCGACCTATTAGCACTTGGGAGGAGATGAAAACTATCATGCACAAGCATTTTATTCCTAGTCACTACCATAGGGACTTACTTAGGAAAGTCCAAGGGTTGACTCAGGGGAATAACAATGTAAAGAAATATTACAAAGAGTTGGAGATGGCCATGATTAGGGCGAGAATTGAGGAGGAGGATGAAGCCACTATGGCTAGATTCATCAATGGGTTAAATAAGGAGATAGCTGATGTAGTAGATTTTCACCATTACTTAGATATGGAAGAGTTGCTATATAGAGCTATTAAAGTAGAGTGGTAATTAAAATATAGGAGTGAGCAGAGGACTGGCTCAACTTCTAAAGCTCCATGGAAGTCCACGTGGAAGAAAAACTCCACCGATTCAAAGCCTAAGGAGGACGTGAGAGCTAAGAATCAAATTACTGTACCTAAGGGAAAGATTGACACTAAACCCCCCTCCAAGATGAGAGATATTAAGTGTTTTAGGTGTTAGGATTTAGGCACATTGCATCCCAATGTCCAAACCAGAGAACTATGATTATTAGTGATAGTGGGGATGTAAAGAGTGTGAGCTCTGAGGAGAAAGAGGAGTCACCATCTCAGGAGTATGATGATGTTGACTTAGAGGGAACCGTGAGTGGCGAGCTATATATCACGAGGAGAGTACTTAGTGTACAATCCTAAAAGGATGGTGAGGGGATCCAGCGTGAACATATTTTTCATACATGGTGTCATGTGTAGGGTAGAGTCTATAGCTTGATAATCGATAGTAGCAGCTGCACTAATGTTGCTAGCACTTTGCTAGTAGAAAACATGTAGTTGAAAGTAGTAAAGCATCCTAGACCATATTGATTGCAATGGTTTAGTGATTGTGGGAAGGTTAAGGTGACCAAGCAAGTACTTATAGCCTACTCTATAGGGAGCTACAAAGACGAGGTTATGTGTGATGTGGTGCCTATGTAAGCTAGCCACATCTTGTTAGGGCAACCTTGGCAGTTTAACAGAAAGGTTATGTACGATGGGTACAAGAACCAATATTCTTTTTTTTAAACAAAAGAAAATTAGATCTCATGCCTCAAAAGCCATGGGAAGCTAGTGAAGATCAGATGAGAATTACAAAGGAATTCAAGGAAAAACACTCAAGTGCACGTAACAAAAATAAAACGAGTGAAAAACAAACATCGGTGAGCAAAGAGGGAAAATACACACAAACACCGAAAATAGAGGGAATTGTGAGGAAGAGTGAAGTTAAGAGTGCAGTGATGGCCAAACAATAGTTGCTTGTACTTATGTACAAGGATTTATATTTTTCTAATACTAACATTAACTCTTTGTGCCTAGTATTGTTGTCTCTTTGTTGTAGGAATTTGAAAACTTGTTCCCTGAAGAAGTGCCGCAAGGATTACCCCCTCTATGAGGGATAGAGCATCAGATTGACTTCACGCCAAGTGCTTCCATTCCAAATCGACCAACATATAGAACCAATCCAAAAGAGGCCAAGGAAATTTAAAAATAAGTGGATGGGTTGATGGAAAAAGGGTTCGTGCGAGAGAGTTTGAGCCCATGCTCAGTTCCAGTGATCTTAGTGCTCAAGAAGGATGGGATGTGGTGTATGTGCGTGGATTGCAGGGTGATCAACAAAATTACAGTTAAGTACAAACATCCCATTCCTAGATTAGATGACATGCTTGATGAGTTGCATGGTGCATGTTTGTTCTTGAAAATTGACCTTAAAAGCGGTCATTACCAAATTCGTATAAAAGAGGGTGATGAGTGGAAAATTGCCTTTAAAACCAAACATAGCCTGTATGAATAGATGGTAATGCCTTTTGGGTTGACTAATGCACCTAGTACCTTTATGAGGTTAATGAATCATGTATTACGTCAATTCCTAGGAAAATTTATTGTAGTTTATTTTGATGATATCTTAATATATAGCCGAACATTAGATGATCATGTATAACATCTACAAAGTGTTTTTACTGTATTAAAGGAAAACCAATTGTATGCTAACCTAAAAAGTGCACGTTTTGTATGAAATCTATGGTTTTCCTTGGTTTTGTTGTAGGAGCAAATGGAATAGTTGTAGATGAGGAGAAAGTGAAGGCAATCCGAGATTAGCTAACACCCTAGAATGCCAATGATGTCAGGAGCTTCCACGGTCTAGCCAGTTTTTACAAGCGATTTGTGAGAGACTTCAACTCCATTGCTGCTCCACTGAATGATCTTAAGAAGAAGAATGCTGAATTCAAGTGGACCGAAATGCATGAGCAAGCATTCCAAACATTAAAAGGTAAGTTAACTAATGCTCCTTTGTTAATATTACCAAACTTTGATAAGGTTTTTGATATCGAATGTGATGCTTCCAGGAAAGGTATTGGTGGTGTTTTAATGCAGGATTCTAAACCAATAGCCTACTTCAATGAGAAACTCCATGGTGCTACGTTGAACTATCTAGTATATGATAAGGAGTTGTATGCCCTAGTGAGAACATTATAGACATGGTAGCATTACCTATGGCCCAAGGAGTTCATCATCCATTCTGATCATGAGAGCTTGAAGTACCTAAAGACGTAAGGAAAGCTGAACAAGAGGCATGCCAAGTGGTTGGAGTTCATTGAAACCTTTCCATACATCATTAAATACAAGCAAGGCAAGGAAAATGCGGTGGCTGATGCACTATCTAGGAGGTATTCTCTACTGACCTCTTTACATACTAAATTCTTAGGTTTGAAAGTACGAAAGAACTATATGAACATGATGCTGATTTTAATCAGATTTGGGCTACTTGTTCTGAAACGGGTATGGGGACTACTATAGGCATGAGGGATCTTTGTTTAAGAAAGATAGATTGTGTGTGCCTAGGAGTTTCATACATGAATTGCATATTTGTTGTCGTCGATAGGTTTAGTAAAATGGCTCACTTTATTGCCTATTCTAAAACTAATGATGTGCGACATATAGCTGATTTATTCTTTAGGGAGATCATTAAATTACATGGTTTACCTAACTCTATCTCAATGATAGAGATGTGAAATTTTTGAGCCACTTTTGGCACACCTTATGGAATAGGCTAGGCACTAAACTATAGTTTTCCACTATGGCATATCTCCAAACAGATGGACAAACAGAAGTTGTTAATAGGACACTTTCCACATTGCTACGTGCTGTGATTGATAAAAATTTGAAGCAATGGAAAACATTTTTGCCTCGTGTAGAGTTTGCATATAATAGGACTATACATTCTACTACATCTTAATCTCCATTTGAGGTTGTGTATTTGTCCTTTCGCTGACCCAGAACAGCTCCCACAGCCGAGTCACTAGCATCACACATAATCTCAAAGGGAACGTCCCATGTTGGTGTGACCATGATAGGTGCAGTGATGAGTTTTTACTTGAGGAGTTCAAATGCATCAATGCATTCCTGGTTGAAGTCAAAGGAGGTATCCTTCTCCAAGAGTTTTGTCATCGGCCTAGCAATTTTTGAAAAATCTTTAATGAATCATCGATAGAACCCTGCATAGCCAAGAAAACTTCGTATTGCCTTAACTGAAGATGGTGGGGGCAATTTAGAAATTGCTTCGATCTTTGCCTCATCTACTTCTATGCCTTTCTTGGAGATTTTATGGCCTAAAACAATACCTTATTTTGCCATAAAATGACACTTCTCCCAATTTAGGACCAGGTTAGTGTCTTCACAACGTTGCAACACTAACTCAAGATGGTGTAGACACTCATCAAAAGAATTCCCGATAACAGAAAAATCAACCATGTATACTTCCATCTTATCTCCTACCATATCCTCAAAAATAGCCATCATGCATCGCTGAAAGGTGGCTGAAGCGTTGCATAATCCGAAAGGCATGCGTCGATAAGCAAAGGTCCCAAAAGGGCATGTGAATGTCGTCTTTTCCTGGTCTTCGAGTGCAATAAGAATCTAAAAATATCCAGACATCCCATCGAGGAAACAGTAATATACATGACCAGCTAACCTTTCAAGCATTTGGTCCACAAATGGAAGAGGAAAATGATCCTTTCGAGTTGCGTCATTTAGCTTGCGGTAATCTATACAAACTCTCCATCGAGTGACAGTTCTCATTGGGATGAGTTCATTTTTTTCATTCGGTACCACTGTCATACCGCCTTTCTTCGGAACTGCTTGAATGGGGCTCACCCATGAGCTATCAGAAATCCGGTAGATCATTCCTACATCAAGCAATTTGATGACTTCCTTTTTTACAACATCTCTCATATTTGGAATAAGTCGACACTGCGATTGTACCACTGGCTTGACATAATCTTCCATCAAAATTATGTGTGTACAAAACGATGGGCTAATCCCCTTTATATCTGCAATTTTCCATGCAATTGCTTTCTTGTGTTGCCCCAGGACATGCAATAACCTTTCCTGTGATCTGATCCAGATTTGATGCAATTATGACTGGAAGTTTAAAATCTTCTTCCAAAAATGCATATTGAAGGTAGTCTGGAAGTTGTTTCAATTCTAGCTCAGGTGGTTCCTCAATTGAAGGTTTCGATCTCTGAATGGTGGATCTATTCATACCTTCAAAGCTTCTTTCTTCTCTCAACTCAGGATTATTATTAAGTTGATTGACAACTGCTCTAATCGCCATATTTTCAGGTTGCTCTTTCTCCCCATTCATCAAACATAATTCCAATGCATCACCAATCAACAGGTCTTGCAATGAATCTGAAACTGCGAAGTCGAGGTAGTCGATTGCATAGCATGTATCATCATGGTTTAGGCTTTATTTAAGGACGTCAGGCATTTTCACTATGATCTCTTCATTTCCCAGTCTCAACACTAACTTCCCCCCCAACATCAATTATGGCTCTAGCAGTAGCCAAAAATGGCCTCCCAATATAAGAGGGACCTCCACATCTACTTCCATGTCAAGGATGACGAAATCCGCCGGGAAGATGAAGTCTTGCACCTTCACTAATACATCTTCAACTACTCCTCTCGGAATTTGACTAATCAATCGGCTAACTGAAGACTCATTTTGGTCAGTTTCGGCTCTCCAATACCCAATTTCTGGAACATCTTGTATGGCATCAAATTAATGCTGGCTCCCAAATCAGCCAATGCCCATTCTTCAGATAAATTCCCTATCAGGCAAGGGATGGTAAAGCTCCCAGGATCTTTTAACTTCTTTGGGAGTTTGTTCTGAATTACCGCAAAGCATTCTCCTCCTAAAGTTACAGTGGAGAACTCTTCAAGCTTCCTTTTGTTCGATAGCAACTCTTTCAAACATTTTGCATATCGTAGCATTTGTGATAATGCCTCAACCAGTGGAAGGTTGATATGCAATTGCTTAAATATCTCTAAAAATCTGCCATAGTGCTCATCTGTTCTGTCCTTCTTAAGTCGTGCTGGATAAGGGACATTGGGCTTGTATTCTGGGATTAATGGAGGTGATGATTTCTCTTTAGGTGATTTTTCTGAATGCTTTTCCCCTTCTTTGAGAACTACTTGTTCTTTTGCTGGTTCAGTCACCCGACACTCTTCTTCTTGAACCTTTGGTTGTAGTTCCTTACCACTTCGTAATGTGACAGCTTTAACATGTTCTCTAGGGTTGGTTTTCGTGTTTCCCGGTAGTGAACCTTGAGATCTCTCTGACAGAAGCTTAGCTATCTGGCCGACCTAGTTTTCAAGATTGTGTATCGATGCCTCATGATTCGTCAGAGCCGAGTCTTGATTTTTCAAAATCAAATCTAAGGACTTTTGTCTATCTTCTGAATCCTTGATGAATTTTGTGAGGAGATCTTCAAGTGGCGTTTGGAACTCTGGACCATTGGCCTCTAATAACCTGGTGGAGGATTCGGATTGCCCTTTTGAATATTACTGTTGTTAGTCCAAGAAAAATTTAGGTGATTTCTCCATCTTGGGTTATAAGTATTACTGTATGGATTGTTCTGAGGCCGAATTGAGTTTCCCAAATAATCCACTTGCTCTGTTTGCCCTTCCTCACCACCTGAGAGTTCCATAATAGCCAGCTGATGTTGTGAGACAGCCAGCCCGTCGATCTTTCTAGATAAAGCCTCAACTTTGGACATGATAGAAGTAGCCACATCCACTTCAAGAATGACTGCCACCTTCTTTTTTCTGCCCCTACCATGTGACCATTCATAATTATTCGCGGCCATGTCTTCAAAAAGAGTCAAACTTTCTTCAGGAGTTTTATGGTTCAAGGTGCCACCAGCTACAACATCTACTGTTTGTCTCGTTTGATAGTTCAACCCATTATAAAATATCTAAACTTGAAGCCACTCTGGATCCCATGGTGTGGGCATTTCCGCATTGAGTCCTTGAATCTCTCCCAGGTTTCATACAACGTCTCCATGTCATACTGATGATAAGATTGAATCTCAGCTCGAAGTTTAGCGGTCTTTGAAGGAGGGAAGAATTTGTCCATAAACTTCTTAATTAGACCTTGCCATGTAGTAATGGAGGTCTTTGGTAAAGAATTCAGCCACTACTTAGCCTTGCCTTTCAAAGAGAATGGGAAGAGCCTGAGGCGGATCGCATCATCACTAACTCCATTAAATTTGAAGGTATCGCATATCTCTAGAAAGAGTTGGATATGCGCATTTGGATCTTCATCCTGTAAACCATCAAATTGAGTATATTGTTGCACCATCTGAATCACGGCATGCTTAAGTTCAAAATTATTTGCCTCCACTCGAGGACGGACTATGCTAAAGCTAACGCCTATCAAGTTTGGCCTGGCAAAATCAGAATTGGTTCTAGGTGGCTCATTAACTCGGCTATCTCCATTATCAACCAGTTGATGATTCGGGGGATCCACAACAACATTTCCTTGATTCAGCTCTTGAGCATGATTATTGACTTGATCAGCCATTTCTTCCTTCAGTGATTCTCCTTGAATACCAAATGATGTTGACTCAGTCGAGTGTTGCTTTTTCTGATAACGACGAATAATTTTCTCTAGCTCAAGATTAAAAGCAGCAAGTTCCTTAGAGCGACTTTTGGTCATGCACTGTAAACATAATACAAATCAATTATGAGCTCCAAATTCTTAGGAAGAAAAGGGAAAAAATAAGAAAGAAATAAATTGGTTAAATTAATAAGGAAAAAGTGTTTCTAATATTGGCGTATCCCCGGCAGCGGCGCCAAAACTTGATCGTTGCCAATCATAGTTTTAATAAATTGAATTCTTGTTCTTAATCTTACTACGAAGCAATAGGCAAGCGCACCTATCGTAGCGTAATATAGCGAGTAAGCACAAGGTCATCCCTCAGAGATACACCAACTACTAGTACTAACTCCGTTCCTATTATCTAACCGCCGCTTAAATATGTTGGTTGAAACTTAATTACTCTAATCTTAAAACTAATAACTCACTAACAACAATGGTTCTGAAGATTTATCAATTAACAAAAGCAACCTAGATCTTATTCTACTCCTTCTCTATCATGTAATTCATTAGATTTATAAAGATTGGCGTAATTGACTTCTTATACTGTCGAATTCTCTAGTCAAGTTAACTACTTTCTTTAAGTACATTAACCTATCTAATCCTAGGTTTATCAAATAGGATCTCTCCTTAGTTAATAGCAACCTAGAATTGCATAAAGCACATGAATTCGCATCAAAATAATCAATGTAAACAAAAGACTCTTGTTTCCTATCTCTAGAAGAACAATCAAATCTCATTAATTGCATTAAATCTAATCATAAGAGCAATTTCTCAATTAACTAATATGATATCATGCATAAATTCATATTCTGGATCTATGAATCTAAGAAACAATTGAAGGGCATGCAATTAATCATAAGAAAGCCAACAACTTCGCATTAAAAACCAAATCTTCATCACATGACAGAGAAGTTTCAAATAAAATCTAGATTTAGGGTCTACACCTCCATAAATTAGACAAAAGAAATGCAATTACTGGAAGAATAAATAAAATTCATAGTCACAACCCTTAAAGATAGAATCTTCTTCTTCGTGGGTCTTCAATCTCCTTTGGAATTGACAGAATCTTCTTTCCCTTGCTGTTATGAGAGTCAGAGCAAATAAAAAATTCATAACCTCCTTTCTAAGGCAAACTAACGGTCTATTTATACATGTACCCCGGTTGGATATATACACGAGTGGATACACGAGTAGTGTATCTCGTTCGTGTATCTCATGCTTGCTTCTAAGTGTCCTTAGGTGAATATAACGAGCAAGTACATAGGAGTGTACATTGGTCGTGTATTTGAAACATCATTGAACAGTAGCAAAACTTAGATACACAAGCAAAGTACATGGGCGTGTACTTTGCTCGTGTACTTTCCAGACATCCGCTTCAGTATACACAAGCAAAGTACATGGGCGTGTATCTCGCTTTGTACTTTCCAAATTCTTTTCTTCACATGTAATGTATCCAATTCCTTCCAAACTTGATCCGACTCTTCAAAACTCCTTCCCTTAGCTCCAAAATACTCTAGAAGATCCTGAAATTAACATTCATTCCATTAAGCATCCTTTTCTTCAACAAATCATCTAAAAATTCAACAATAAAGCACAATTTCATCACTCTAGATAAGGGTATTTTGCGACTTATCATTAGGCAATGATATTTGATGAGAATAAAATGTGAATGAATTATACTAAATGTGTAAGAAGAGAATTGTGTTGAAAAAGGATAAATGGATGGTGGGAAAATAGAATCCACCCTAATTTTTACTAATCATATTGCCTTCATGTTATAATAACTTATAGCTATATGGATTTTCACAAGAAATTTGACAAAACCTTAATCCTTTTTCAAGTTTTAAAGTATCAAAACCCCAATTTAATTTAATAGCTCCCGCTAAATAAAATCAATGGAGGATTCTAATTTACGATCATAAATTTCCTCAATTATATTATTGCCTAATATTTTTAAAATAATTTCTCCTAATCCCTTAGTGAAAAATTAAATAAAAAATATTGCATGAAACACTTAGGTCAATTTCTAATAAAATTCATAACGCCGCTTCCGCATAAATTATCAAATCTTACTTAGGAATTCCTAATAAATCCTAAATTTCTCTTTCGAGTCATTTAAATTTCTATGCATTGATTTCAATTATAAAATACAATTCATAGTAGAAATTCTCATATGAAAATTCCACATATCTATATGTCCTATAACATGAATACAAGGATCATTTTAGTTGAATTATGGCTTCATCATGTTTCCTCATCACTGTGAACCGTATATATAAAATAATAGTGAATTTTCTAGCAAGTATACTAGGTCGGAATCAAGTAATATAGAAGTGAGTAAAGTGTCGATCCCTCGAGGACTAAAGAGATTACTAAACCTATAATAACCTTTACTGATATCTAGGCAATTCAAAGAAAGATCCTTTTAACTGCTTAATTAAAAACTGAAATAAAATCTACTTAAACAAGAACTATGAGAATATTATAAAATAAACCTTTCAATTGAGAAGGTGGGAATTAAGAATTCACCCTAGACACGCTAATCAAATTGCCATCATGTTATTTAGAGTAACCTATGTATGGTTATTCAAATGGGTTTATAACCATAAACCTTCAATTAATTAGTCAACTCCCGTATCTCTAATTAACAAAGGATTCTAAATTACATCCATGCACTTCCCAGTGCTATGATTGCCTAATGCCCTAATGCAATTACCCCTAATTCCTTAATGGATAAATAATTAGAACATTGCTTTAAACTCTAGATAAACCCTAATTCAACTAATTAACACCGCTTCCGCTTTGTTATATTAATCCAATTAAGAATCCCTAACAAATTCTATCTCAACTCCCGTATTGATAAAATTTCTAACAATTAAAACCTTTAAGAATTTCAATTGAAATTATAGGAATTGCAATTATGAATAATCCACAAATACCTTAATCTAATAACATGACTGCAATTATCACTTTAGCAATCTAGGGTTTCATTCTTCTACCCACCAAATGAATCTAGCCAGCCATAGATTTAACAATGAATGCACAAGTTACAATGGACCATTTGATAGAATTCATGAATAATATAAACACAAGTCACAAATTGCATAAATAAATAAAGATCAGAAATCACCAATTTTGTGATAAAGTTGGAGAGAATTCAAACACAAAACTCCAGAGACCACTTCCCAAGGCCAACTATAAATACTTCTCAATTGATCACAAGGAAAACTTGTTTCAATCTCTTGTTCTTGCTATCAAAATGAAATATTCTCTCAAAGAACAAAAGTCTGAAAATTGGAAATTGCCAAAAGTCTCTCTTTACGTTTCTTCTCAAAGGAATATATAAAAACAGTCAGGAAAATGAAAAGTCGCATTTTTTGCAGGTGTTTCACCACATGAGGCACGGCCGTATGATAAGTGGTGTTTCCACCACCACTTGAGGCATGGCCATGGTCTCACCCCATAGGCTCCTCATTATCTTTCACAGATGTTCCACCACATGAGGCACGACCGTATGATAACCCTTGCCTACTGATTTTCTTCATTTCTTCATGTTTTTCAGCTCCTAATGCGTTCTTTTCCTATCTGAGTCCATTGATTCCTAAAATATCAAAATACAAGCACTTCAGTATCTTTATCTTAGTGATTTGTTTTCAAATTTAACAATAACAACCTCTAAATCACAAGATAAATCATGAGATAATATGCTGTTATCAACTCCCCCACACTTGAACTTCCGCTTGTCCCCAGTGAAAGAAAATCAATGTAATAATCTATCATTGAAAGTATAAAATTTCCTTCTTTCAACAACTCATTCATTCTTTCTTTCATGATTAGTGACTTGAATGGTTGGTGCGTACCACTCTAACTAGTACGGGAAAATGTAACTAATGTACCATAGTTAAAATTGAGTAGTTAATCTAGAAAGAATAATCTTCCAATCCTAGTGTTTAACAATAGAATTCTTATTTCCGAGAGTAAATTCTCAGTTCAACAAGGCAAAGTACTCAATTAGACTTCACTAGCAACTAGCAAGTATATAATCTCTCTAATTACTTATCTAAATAAGTTAACGCACAATAAAAGCATATGGTATCCATTCTTTCCCTAGATTTTCTCCCTTTTTCAAGTCTCATTTTGCTCTTTGACTTGATTGGTCAAGTTTATTTAAATTAGAAAAATTGACAGCAGAGTTAGACTTCACTCTTCTAAGGGATTAAAGCCCGCCCATATCAACTTGGTTTCTATTCAAGTACTTAAATTTAGCCTTTCCACTCTTCTCGTTATTGTGAGTTCATTGAGTTGGCATATCCCAGGCTCATCACCCAAGTAACCAGGTTTTAAAGGGACCCCTACGAACTCTTCCTCACACTAACTTTTAAGATTAGATACTCTTAACTCAGTTGCCTGAGTCATTGGAGTAAAGGCTTTGAATTTCCCTGATTTTTTTTTTTTAAGGGATCACTCAAAAAAGAATTTCTTTTACCACTTTCACTGTATGTTAAAATACTCTCAAAGCAATTCAAAAGAAAATGTACTAGCTAAATTCACCTAGAAGTAAACTTGCTTATTTTGCACAAGTGGACTCGACCTACTCTTAGATTTCAAATTCAAAAGCTAAACATAAGGAAAAATTAGTCCTTAAAGATTTTACTATTTAATTTCAACTAAGTAAATTAGTTACAACAGTTAGTGAGTAAGGCACCTCAATAATTCAAGTTCTTCTCCCTTTTTTTTTATAGTACTCTCTCCTGAAAAAAAAAAAATAATTAGTTCAAGATAGGGAAGTTATTAAACAATCATCATAGAACAAGCATCTTATTATCAAAACATCAGTCTAGAATTACTCCCCCACACTTAACTTAGACAATGTCCCAATTGTCTATCTGATATGCACAAAAGGAGAGTAAAAACTGACAAAAGTAAATTGGGAAAAACGGAACTTCCCTGAAATTGAAGTGCTTCGGAACAAGTGAGTTCAAATGCGAGTTCCAAATCCTCAAAGCACTGAATCTTTATTTGCTTAAGCATGGGCTACCTCCCATGAAGCGCTTAGTTTAAAGTCTCTAGCCCGACTTTCCTTTTTCTTACCTTGGGGAAGTAAGATCCACAATGGTGGTATCTTTATCAAGATTTTCCCTATCGTGGTAATGCTTTAGAAGATGGCCATTCACGTTAAAAGTTCGATTGTCTTCTGCTTTCAATTCCACTGTGCCATAAGGAAAAACTTGTGAAATAATAAATGGTCCAGACCATCGGGATCTTAACTTGCTTGGGAACAATTTTAATCGAGAGTTATATAATAAAACTTTCTGGCCCGGAAGAAACTCTCGTTTTAATATGTTCCTATCATGCCATCGCTTAGTCCGCTCCTTGTATATCCTAGCATTCTCATATGCTTCATCTCTCATTTCAACCAACTGATTCAACTGGAGCAATCGCTTCTTACCTGCAGCTTGTAAATCAAAGTTAAGGAATTTTATGGCCTAGTATGCCTTGTGCTCTAGCTCTACTAGGAGATGACATGATTTACCAAAGATTATCTTGTATGGGGACATTCCTATAGGGGTTTTAAAAGCGGTTCTGTAAGCCCACAATGCATCATCAAGTTTTAAAGACCAATCTTTTTTAGATGCATTGACTGTTTTCTCTATAATATGCTTAATCTTCCTATTGGATATCTCGACTTGACCTGAAGTTTGTGGATGATAAGGGGTAGCAATTTTATGAGTTACCCCATATTTTGACAAAAGTTTTTCAAATTGCCTGTTGCAAAAATGCAATCCCTCATCACTAATAATAGCTCTAGGTACCCTAAATCTTGAAAATATGATCTTTTTCAAAAATCTGACCACAACTCTGGCGTCATTACTTTGTAGAGCAACAGCTTCTACCCATTTTGAAACATAGTCAACAGCCAAGAGAATGTATTTATTTGAAAAAGAGGAAGGAAAAGGACCCATAAAGTCTATCCCCCACACATCAAAGAGCTCTATTACAAGAATGCTATTCTGTGGTAATTCATGTCTCCTAGAAATGTTACCAGTCTTCTGGCATTGAGCACATGACATAATGTAGTTCCTACAATCATGAAACAACTTGGGCCAATAAAATCCACAAAATAAAATCTTTGCTACAGTTCTTTCCACCCCAAAATGACCTCCTTCTTCTTTTGAATGACAATGCCGAATGATGCTAAGCTGTTCATTTTCTGGAACACATCGCTTAATTATTTGATCAGCACAATATTTGAAAGATATGGTTCATTCCAAAAATAAAATTTTCACATCATGCAAAAACTTTTTTTTCTGTTGATAGGATAAACCATACGATGTGATTTTACTAACCAAATAAATTTTACAATGTCAGCATACTAAGGTAGTCCTTGGATTTCTACTGCATACAATTGTTCATCAAGGAATTTTTCTTAATTTAGGTAAAATCTGAACATTCAGATTCCAACCATGAAAAATGATCAGCTAAAACATTCTCATTTCCCCTTTTTTGGGTCTTTGATTTCCAAATCAAATTCTTTGTAACAGTAAAATTCCAAAGGTCAACCTTGGCTTAGGCATCAACCTTTTGCAAAAAAATATTTAAGAGCTTTTATGATTGTATATACTATGATCTTAGAACCTATCAATTAAGGCCGAAACTTTGTCACAACAAATATAATAGTAAAAGCTCTTTTCAGTGGTGGCATAGTTTCACTGGGCCTCATTTAAAGTTCTACTAGCATAATATTCAAGAAATATCTTACCTTTTCTCTGCCCAAGCACCGCTCCTACAGCATAATCACTAGCATCAAAACATAAGCTCGAAGGAAGCTCCCAATTAGGTTACAATCAAAAGGGGCAGAAGGGGAGCTTCTCTTTCAATAGGTTGAATGCCTGAAAACAAATTCATAAAATTAAACAACAGCATCTTTTCAAGTAAATTGCAAAGGGGTTTTGAGATTTTAGGGGAAGTCCCTGATAAATCTTTAATAGAAGCCAAAATGTCCAAGGAAACTTCTAACTCCTTTGACTGAAGGGGGTGTGGTGGCAACTTTTCAATCACTTCCACTTTCGCTCGATCAACTTCAATCCCTTTTTTGATACCTTATGACCTAAGACTATTCCCTCTCTTACCAAAAAATGACATTTTTTCCCAATTCAAAAGTAGATTAGACTCCTTACATCTCTTGAGCACACATCTAAATTTTGCCCGACATGAGTCAAAGGATTTTCCAAAGACAGAAAAATCATCCATAAATTTCAATGAAATTTTCTAACAGGGTCAGAAAAAAATAGACATCATACACCTCTAAAAAGTAGCAGGGGGCATTGTAGAGCCCCAAAGGGCATTTCTCCTAAAGGAAAAAGTGCCATAAGGACAAGAAAAAGGGTGGTTTTTCCTGGTCCTCGGGTGGCTATTAAAATTTGATTATAACCAAATAACCATCTAAAAAAACAAAAATTTAAAACTCATGCCCCGCAATTTTTCTCTACATTTGATCTATAAATGGGAGAGGGAATGGTCTTTTACGGTGGCATCACTCACTTTCCTATAGTAATACAAACTCTCCACCCGTCACAGTACGAGTAGAATTAATTCATTGGACTCATTTTTCTGCCCCTACCTTTGTGAAATTCATAATTTTTCGCGGCCATGTTTTCAAAAAGGTCAAACTTTTTTTCAGGATTTTTAAAGGTTAAAGGGTTCCCACCAGCTACAAATTTATGTTTGTCTCTTTTTGTAGTTCAACCATTATAAAAATATCAAAAATTGAAGCCACTTCTGGGCCCTGGTGTGGGCATTTCCGCATTGAGTCCTTGAATCTCTCCCAGGTTTCATACAACTTTCTCCATGTCATACTGATGATAAGATTGAATCTCAGGCTCGAAGTTTTAGCGGTCTTTGAAGGGGGAAGAATTTGTCCATAAATTCTTAATTAGACCTTGCCAGTATAATGGAGGTTTTTTGGTAAAGAATTTCAGCCACTACTTTTGCCTTGCCTTTCAAAGAGAATGGGAAGAGCCTGCAGGCGGATGCCCTCTCATCTAATCTCCATTAAATTTGTAAGGTATTTGCATATCTCTAGAAAGAGGGTTGGATATGCGCATTTGGACTTAAACGCTGTTAAACCATCAAATTGAGTATATTGTTTGCACCATTTTGAATTCCGGCATGCTTAAGTTCAAAATTATTTGCCTCCACTCGAGGACGGCCCTTTTCTAAAGCTAACGCCTATCAAGTTTGGGCCCCGGCCCCAAAAACAGAATTGGTTTTTGGTGGGTCATTAACTCGGCTATCTCCATTTATTAACCAGTTGATTTATTCGGGGGTCCACAACAAACATTTCCTTATTTTTAGCTCTTGAGCATGGTTATTGAAATTTTATCAGCCATTTCTTCCTTCAGTGATTCTCCTTGAATTTCCAAATGATTGTTGACTCAGTCGAGTGTTGCTTTTTCTGATAACGACGAATAATTTTCTCTAGCTCGGATTTAAAAGCGCAAGTTCCTTGGGCGACTTCTGGTCATGTACTGTAAACTAATACAAATCAATTATGAGCTCCAAATCTTTGGAAAAAAAAGGGAAAAAAAAAAAAGAAAGAAATAATTGGTTAAATTAATAAGAAAAAAGTGTTTCTAATATTGGGGTTCCCCGGCAGCGGCGCCCCAAAAAATTGATCGTTGCAATCATAGTTTTAAAAATTGAATTCTTGTTTTAATCTTACTACGAAGCAATAGGCAACGCACTTTCGTAGGTAAAATTTAGCGAGGGAAGCCCAAGGTCATCCCTCAGAGGGTTACAACAACTATAGTACTAACTCCCCTTCCATTATTCTAACCGCCGCTTAAATATGTTGGTTGAAACTTTAATTCCTTTTCTTAAAACTTAATAACTCATAACAACAATGGTTCTGAAGATTTTTTCAATTAACAAAAGCAACCTAGATCTTTTTCTTTTTTTCTCTTCTATCATGTTAATTCATTAGATTTATAAAGTTGGCGTAATGCTTCTTTTATTTCTGTCGATTCTCTAGTCAAGGTTAAATACTTTCTTTAAGTACATTAACCTATCTATCCTAGGTTTATCAAAAAGGATCTCTCCTTAGTTAATAGCAAAGAATTGCATAAAGCACATGAATTTTGCATCAAAATAAACAATGGGAAACAAAAAAACTCTTGTTTCCTATTCTGAAGAACAATTCAAATCTCATTAATTTGCATTAAATCTAAATCATAAGAGCAATTTTCAATTAACCTAATATGATATCATGATAAATTCATATTCTGGATCTATGAATCCCAAGAAACAAATTGAAAAGGGGATGCAAATTAATATAAGAAAGCCCAACAAATTCGCATTAAAAAACCAAATCTTCACACCATACAGAGGGGAAGTTTCAAAAAAAAAAATCGATTTAGGGGGGCTACACCCCCCATAAATTTGAAAAAGAAATGCAATTACTGGAAGAATAAATAAAATTCATAGTCACAACCCTTAAAGATAGAATCTTCTTCTTCGTGGGTCTTCAATCTCCTTTGGAATTGACAGAATCTTCTTTCCCTTGCTGTTATGAGAGTCAGAGCAAATAAAAAATTCATAACCTCCTTTCTAAGGCAAACTAACGGTCTATTTATACATGTACCCCGTTGGATATATACACGAGTGGATACACGAGTAGTGTATCTCGTTCGTGTATCTCATGCTTGCTTCTAAGTGTCCTTAGGTGAATATATACGAGCAAGTACATAGGAGTGTACATTGGTCGTGTATTTGAAACATCATTGAACAGTAGCAAAACTTAGATACACAAGCAAAGTACATGGGCGTGTACTTTGCTCGTGTACTTTCCAGACATCCGCTTCAGTATACACAAGCAAAGTACATGGGCGTGTATCTCGCTTGTGTACTTTCCAAAATTCTTTTCTTCACATGTAATGTATCCAATTCCTTCCAAACTTGATCCGACTCTTCAAAACTCCTTCCCTTAGCTCCAAAATACTCTAGAAGATCCTGAAAATTAACATTCATTCCATTAAGCATCCTTTTCTTCAACAAATCATCTAAAAATTCAACAATAAAGCACAATTTCATCACTCTAGATAAGGGTATTTTGCGACTTATCATTAGGCAATGATATTTGATGAGAATAAAATGTGAATGAATTATACTAAATGTGTAAGAAGAGAATTGTGTTGAAAAAGGATAAATGGATGGTGGGAAAATAGAATCCACCCTAATTTTTACTAATCATATTGCCTTCATGTTATAATAACTTATAGCTATATGGATTTTCACAAGAAATTTGACAAAACCTTAATCCTTTTTCAAGTTTTAAAGTATCAAAACCCCAATTTAATTTAATAGCTCCCGCTAAATAAAATCAATGGAGGATTCTAATTTACGATCATAAATTTCTCAATTATATTATTGCCTAATATTTTTTAAAATAATTTCTCCTAATCCCTTAGTGAAAAATTAAATAAAAAATATTGCATGAAACACTTAGGTCAATTTCTAATAAAATTCAATAACGCCGCTTCCGCATAAATTATCAAATCTTACTTAGGAATTCCTAATAAATCCTAAATTTCTCTTTCGAGTCATTTAAATTTCTATGCATTGATTTCAATTATAAAATACAATTCATAGTAGAAATTCTCATATGAAAATTCCACATATCTATATGTCCTATAACATGAATACAAGGATCATTTTAGTTGAATTATGGCTTCATCATGTTTCCTGATCACTGTGAACCGTATATATAAAATAATAGTGAATTTTCTAGCAAGTATACTAGGTCGGAATCAAGTAATATAGAAGTGAGTAAAGTGTCGATCCCTCGAGGACTAAAGAGATTACTAAACCTATAATAACCTTTACTGATATCTAGGCAATTCAAAGAAAGATCCTTTTAACTGCTTAATTAAAAACTGAAATAAAATCTACTTAAACAAGAACTATGAGAATATTATAAAATAAACCTTTCAATTGAGAAGGTGGGAATTAAGAATTCACCCTAGACACGCTAATCAAATTGCCATCATGTTATTTAGAGTAACCTATGTATGGTTATTCAAATGGGTTTATAACCATAAACCTTCAATTAATTAGTCAACTCCCGTATCTCTAATTAACAAAGGATTCTAAATTACATCCATGCACTTCCAGTGCTATGATTGCCTAATGCCCTAATGCAATTACCCCTAATTCCTTAATGGATAAATAATTAGAACATTGCTTTAAACTCTAGATAAACCCTAATTCAACTAATTAACACCGCTTCCGCTTTGTTATATTAATCCAATTAAGAATCCCTAACAAATTCTATCTCAACTCCCGTATTGATAAAATTTCTAACAATTAAAACCTTTAAGAATTTCAATTGAAATTATAGGAATTGCAATTATGAATAATCCACAAATACCTTAATCTAATAACATGACTGCAATTATCACTTTAGCAATCTAGGGTTTCATTCTTCTACCCACCAAATGAATCTAGCCAGCCATAGATTTAACAATGAATGCACAAGTTACAATGGACCATTTGATAGAATTCATGAATAATATAAACACAAGTCACAAAATTGCATAAATAAATAAAGATCAGAAATCACCAATTTTGTGATAAAGTTGGAGAGAATTCAAACACAAAACTCCAGAGACCACTTCCCAAGGCCAACTATAAATACTTCTCAATTGATCACAAGGAAAACTTGTTTCAATCTCTTGTTCTTGCTATCAAAATGAAATATTCTCTCAAAGAACAAAAGTCTGAAAATTGGAAATTGCCAAAAGTCTCTCTTTACGTTTCTTCTCAAAGGAATATATAAAAACAGTCAGGAAAATGAAAAGTCGCATTTTTTGCAGGTGTTTCACCACATGAGGCATGGCCGTATGATAAGTGGTGTTTCCACCACCACTTGAGGCATGGCCATGGTCTCACCCCATAGGCTCCTCGTTATCTTTCACAGATGTTCCACCACATGAGGCACGACCGTATGATAACCCTTGCCTACTGATTTTCTTCATTTCTTCATGTTTTTCAGCTCCTAATGCGTTCTTTTCCTATCTGAGTCCATTGATTCCTAAAATATCAAAATACAAGCACTTCAGTATCTTTATCTTGTGATTTGTTTTCAAATTTAACAATAACAACCTCTAAATCACAAGATAAATCATGAGATAATATGCTGTTATCAACTCCCCCACACTTGAACTTCCGCTTGTCCCCAAGTGAAAGAAAATCAATGTAATAATCTATCATTGAAAGTATAAAATTTCCTTCTTTCAACAACTCATTCATTCTTTCTTTCATGATTAGTGACTTGAATGGTTGGTGCGTACCACTCTAACTAATACGGGAAAATGTAACTAATGTACCATAGTTAAAATTGAGTAGTTAATCTAGAAAGAATAATCTTCCAATCCTAGTGTTTAACAATAGAATTCTTATTTCCGAGAGTAAATTCTCAGTTCAACAAGGTAAAGTACTCAATTAGACTTCACTAGCAACTAGCAAGTATATAATCTCTCTAATTACTTATCTAAATAAGTTAACGCACAATAAAAGCATATGGTATCCATTCTTTCCCTAGATTTTCTCCCTTTTTCAAGTCTCATTTTGCTCTTTGACTTGATTGGTCAAGTTTATTTAAATTAGAAAAATTGACAGCAGAGTTAGACTTCACTCTTCTAAGGGATTAAAGCCCGCCCATATCAACTTGGTTTCTATTCAAGTACTTAAATTTAGCCTTTCCACTCTTCTCGTTATTGTGAGTTCATTGAGTTGGCATATCCCAGGCTCATCACCCAAGTAACCAGGTTTTAAAGGGACCCCTACGAACTCTTCCTCACACTAACTTTTAAGATTAGATACTCTTAACTCAGTTGCCTGAGTCATTGGAGTAAAGGCTTTGAATTTCCCTGATTTTTTTTTTTAAGGGATCACTCAAAAAAGAATTTCTTTTACCACTTTCACTGTATGTTAAAATACTCTCAAAGCAATTCAAAAGAAAATGTACTAGCTAAATTCACCTAGAAGTAAACTTGCTTATTTTGCACAAGTGGACTCGACCTACTCTTAGATTTCAAATTCAAAAGCTAAACATAAGGAAAAATTAGTCCTTAAAGATTTTACTATTTAATTTCAACTAAGTAAATTAGTTACAACAGTTAGTGAGTAAGGCACCTCAATAATTCAAGTTCTTCTCCCTTTTTTTTATAGTACTCTCTCCAGAAAAAAAAAAATAATTAGTTCAAGATAGGGAAGTTATTAAACAATCATCATAGAACAAGCATCTTATTATCAAAACATCAGTCTAGAATTACTCCCCCACACTTAACTTAGACAATGTCCCAATTGTCTATCTGATATGCACAAAAGGAGAGTAAAAACTGACAAAAGTAAATTGGGAAAAACGGAACTTCCCTGAAATTGAAGTGCTTCGGAACAAGTGAGTTCAAATGCGAGTTCCAAATCCTCAAAGCACGAATCTTATTTGCTTAAGCATGGGCTACCTCCCATGAAGCGTTTAGTTTAAAGTCTCTAGCCCGACTTTCCTTTTTCTTACCTTGGGGAAGTAAGATCCACAATGGTGGTATCTTTATCAAGATTTTCCCTATCGTGGTAATGCTTTAGAAGATGGCCATTCACGTTAAAAGTTCGATTGTCTTCTGCTTTCAATTCCACTGTGCCATAAGGAAAAACTTGTGAAATAATAAATGGTCCAGACCATCGGGATCTTAACTTACCTTGGGAACAATTTTAATCGAGAGTTATATAATAAAACTTTCTGGCCCGGAAGAAACTCTCGTTTTAATATGTTCCTATCATGCCATCGCTTAGTCCGCTCCTTGTATATCCTAGCATTCTCATATGCTTCATCTCTCATTTCAACCAATTGATTCAACTGGAGCAATCGCTTCTTACCTGCAGCTTGTAAATCAAAGTTAAGGAATTTTATGGCCCAGTATGCCTTGTGCTCTAGCTCTACTAGGAGATGACATGATTTACCAAAGATTATCTTGTATGGGGACATTCCTATAGGGGTTTTAAAAGCAGTTCTGTAAGCCCACAATGCATCATCAAGTTTTAAAGACCAATCTTTTTTAGATGCGTTGACTGTTTTCTCTATAATACGCTTAATCTCCTATTGGATATCTCGACTTGACCTGAAGTTTGTGGATGATAAGGGGTAGCAATTTTATGAGTTACCCCATATTTTGACAAAAGTTTTTCAAATTGCCTGTTGCAAAAATGCATCCCTCATCACTAATAATAGCTCTAGGTACCCTAAATCTTGAAAATATGATCTTTTTCAAAAATCTAACCACAACTCTGGCGTCATTACTTTGTAGAGCAACAGCTTCTACCCATTTTGAAACATAGTCAACAGCCAAGAGAATGTATTTATTTGAAAAAGAGGAAGGAAAAGGACCCATAAAGTCTATCCCCCACACATCAAAGAGCTCTATTACAAGAATGCTATTCTGTGGTAATTCATGTCTCCTAGAAATGTTACCAGTCTTCTGGCATTGAGCACATGACATAATGTAGTTCCTACAATCATGAAACAACTTGGGCCAATAAAATCCACAAAATAAAATCTTTGCTACAGTTCTTTCCACCCCAAAATGACCTCCTGCTTCTTTTGAATGACAATGCCGAATGATGCTAAGCTGTTCATTTTCTGGAACACATCGCCTAATTATTTGATTAGCACAATATTTGAACAGATATGGTTCATTCCAAAAATAAAATTTCACATCATGCAAAAACTTTTTTTTCTGTTGATAGGATAAACCATACGATGTGATTTTACTAACCAAATAATTTACAATGTCAGCATACTAAGGTAGTCCTTGGATTTCTACTGCATACAATTGTTCATCAAGGAATTTTCATTAATAGGTGAATCTGAACATTCAGATTCCAACCATGATAAGTGATCAGCTAAAACATTCTCAGTTCCCTTTTTGTCTTTGATTTCCAAATCAAATTCTTGTAACAGTAAAATCCAAAGGATCAACCTTGGCTTAGCATCAACTTTAGCAAAAAAATATTTAAGAGCTGTATGATCTGTATATACTATGATCTTAGAACCTATCAATTAAGGCCGAAACTTGTCACAAGCAAATATAATAGCTAAAAGCTCTTTCTCAGTGGTGGCATAGTTTCACTGGGCCTCATTTAAAGTTCTACTAGCATAATATATTACATGAAATATCTTACCTTTTCTCTGCCCAAGCACCGCTCCTACAGCATAATCACTAGCATCATACATAAGCTCGAATGGAAGCTCCCAATTAGGTGCTACAATCACAGGTGCAGAAGTGAGCTTCTCTTTCAATAGGTTGAATGCCTGCAAACAATTATCATCAAAATTAAACACAGCATCTTTTTCAAGTAAATTGCAAAGGGGTTTAGAGATTTTAGAGAAGTCCCTGATAAATCTTTAATAGAAGCCAACATGTCCAAGGAAACTTCTAACTCCTTTGACTGAAGTGGGTGGTGGCAACTTTTCAATCACTTCCACTTTCGCTCGATCAACTTCAATCCCTTTTTCTGATACCTTATGACCTAAGACTATTCCCTCTCTTACCATAAAATGACATTTCTCCCAATTCAAAAGTAGATTAGACTCCTTACATCTCTTGAGCACACAGTCTAAATTTGCCAGACATGAGTCAAAGGATTTACCAAAGACAGAAAAATCATCCATAAATATTTCAATGAAATTTTCTAACATGTCAGAAAATATAGACATCATACACCTCTAGAAAGTAGCAGGTGCATTGTAGAGACCAAAGGGCATTCTCCTAAAGGAAAAAGTGCCATAAGGACAAGTAAAAGTGGTTTTCTCCTGGTCCTCGGGTGCTATATAAATTTGATTATAACCAGAATAACCATCTAAAAAACAATAATACTCATGCCCCGCAAGTTTCTCTAACATTTGATCTATAAATGGGAGAGGGAAATGGTCTTTACGGGTGGCATCATCACTTTCCTATAGTCAATACAAACTCTCCACCCAGTCACGTACGAGTAGGAATTAATTCATTGGACTCATTTTTCACTACAGTCATACCACCTTTTTTTAGCACTACTTGCACTAGACTAACCCATTTACTATCTGAAATATGATAGATTGATAGAGCCATTTTATACTCAATCTTTCTAGTATAAATTGTGTTAAATTATTATTGATTTTATAGAAATCATAAGGAAATAATACTTTAATTCTATCATCGTGATAAATCAGGTTAAATGGAGTCAAGGATGCCAATTCAAGTAAATTAGAGAAGCCATCTACAACTTGGTTCAAAGACAAGGATTTACACCGCCGGAGGGAAGTACATGGGCGTGTAATTGAAGTACATGGCCGTGTACTTGGTTTTGAATCAACAGGAAGATACACGGTTAAAGTACACGGCCGTGTAGCTAACTAGGAACTAGCACGGTTTGAGGCACGGCCAAGTGCAAACCGTGCCCCTCACTGGACAAGAAGGCGGAAATGTGGACTTTGAACAGAGAGAGACACGGCTTAGGGCACGGTCGTGGTGGAAGCCGTGGGAGAAACCGTGCTTGGAGTCGTGGTGGAAGCTAGACGTGCCAAGGAGAAGAAAGTGTGGAACATCAACCAGATGAAGGCACGGCTTGAAATCTAGCCGTGGGTGTAACCGTGGTACACACTGGACACTGATGAAGACTTGTAGATTATGCACAGATGAAGGCATGGCTTGAAATCTGGCCGTATGTGTAACCGTGGTACACACTGGGCGCGGATGAAGACTTGAAGAATATGCACAGAGGATGGCACGGCTTGACCCACGGCCGTGTGGTGGGGCGTGCCAGGCAGACGAATCTTCACTTCTCGAAATCTACTTGGAAAAGGAAAGATATTTTCGTATCTTGCTAGCAAAAGATCACATGCCATCTCCCTAACAATATAAATAGAACCAACCCTAGAGGGTTAGGAGAACTTTTAATCTTTGAATCTTGGATCACCTTGGAGACAAGAAGGAAACGCGGAGGCAGAGCAGGCAGCCGGAAACAGAGGCTTGTTATGTTTTTATTTTTATTTTTCGTTTTATTGATGAACATGAGTAGCTAAGCTACTTTTCTAGCCAAAGGATTATAGATGTTTAATTCTCCACGAATTGTGAGGTCTAATTGACTTGTATTTAATCTATTCTTTTTTTCGGGTATTCATATATCTTCTGATCGTTTTGTCATTATTATCTTTGTTGATTGGTATGAATAGAGCTCTTCTACTCAATTAGCAAGTTAATATATTGTCAACTAGCACGTCAAATCCGTAATTGTTTGATTGTTCTAGTCTTAGTGACGCAATAACATGTTTGGTTATAAAAGAGATGATCGAATTCATGTTATGGAGGTGTGTGATCATGTTTAAATAGGTTATCTTATAATCTACTAGCATGAATTGGTGGTCTCTCTAGATCTTAAGCTATTGATAGATTAAATCCTAAGCGCTTGTCTAGGGTTGTTTAATTAATAAGAGAAATAATTCAAAGTGCTTGTCCGAGGTTATCGAGGAAGTAAGGAGAGATAGGTTGTTAGAGCTTGTTAATAACCATAACCAATTTATCTAGGAACAAGAATAGAGAACATTTGCATCGATGATCAATTCCTTGAATTAAACTATCTTTATTCCTTTGGCTAGGCTTTTTATCAATATACAACTTTCTTATCTTGTTTTAACTTTATTCGATTCACAAACCAAACCCCCCATTTTCCTTTTCCTTTTTATTCTCCTTGGATAGAAATAAGTTTAACCAATCTCTGTGGATTCGACCCTACTCACCACTATATGCAAATCATATAATTGTCTAGGAGTAGGTTTTATTTTTGTTGGATTCGACACCCATCATAGATAATACCTGAATCTAGTAGTTTGAGAACTTCTTTCTTTACTACCTCCTTAAGAGTTGGGTTAAGTCACCTCTGTGGTTGAACTATAGGTTTACATTCTGCCTCTAGGAATATCCGATGAGTACAGATTAGAGGGCTAATTCCCTTGATATCTGCAATGGTCCATTCTATCACCTCTTTATGCTTCTTAAGAACTCCTAAGAGTTGTTGCTCCTGATCATCTGTCAAACAGAAGAAATGATTATTGACAAAGTATCATCCATCCCCACATAAGCATATTTTAAATGACTAGGTAAAGGTTTAAGTTCTAGTACCTGAGGGTGTGTCAAAGATGGCACCAATTTTGTTGCACTTGTGCCCAATTCCTCATAGTATCAAGCCTTGATTTCAGCTACTTGATTCACACATTCTTCCATAGGCTCATCTTCATCATCCCAACCATCGAGATCTCTAAGAACTAATTCCATTGTGTTCAAACCCGCTTTCTCCTCAAAAGACTCAAAAATAAGCTCATCAATACTATCAATAGTGTAACAAGACTTACACTCATCAAACCTTTTCATAGCCTTATAGAAATTAAAAGTTATTTCTTCGTCCATAACTCTTAAAGTGAGCTTACCTTGTTCCACATCAATTAAAGCTTTACCTATTGCTAGAATGGTCGGCCAAGAATCATGGGCACTTCTCTATCCTCTTCCATCTCCAGAACAATGAAATCGACTGGAAAATAGAACTTATCCACTTTCACAAGAACATTCTCTACAATACCTCTTGGATATTTGATACTTCTATCAGCAAGTTGCAAGGCATCATTGGTCTCCTTACAATCTCCAAGTCCCAATTTCCTGAAAATAGAGAAAGGCATCAAATTAATACTTGCACCTGAATCAATAAGAACTTTATCAAAATAAACATTTCCAATTGTGCAAGGAACAGTAAAACTCCCCTAATCTCTTTGTTTTCTTGGCATATTTGTTAAGTTCTTTTGAAGAATCATTTAACATTCTCCTGTAAGCATAACAGGTTCATTCTCATCAATTCTTCGCTTTTTGGTGAGAAGCTCTTTCATGAATTTAGCATATGAAGGCATTTGCTGGAGTGCCTCCGCAAAAGGAATGTTGATTTGAAGTTCCTTAAACACCTCCAGGAATTTAGAAAATTGGGAATCTAATTGTTTTTGCTTCAATCTCCCTGGAAAAGGTACAGGAGGAACATAAGGCTTCACTTCTAATGATTGCTATTTTGGTTCCTCTACCTTTTCCTTCCCCTTATTTTTCTTTGAACTTGCTTCTTTTGATTGAACATCTATGTTCACTTTTTCCACTTCCTTACCACTCCTCAACATTATTGCATTGATACCTTTTGGATTTTCCTCGGTGTTGCTAGGCAAAGACCCAGATGGTCTATTACTCAACTGTTGCGAAATCTGACCAATTTGATTCTCTAAATTTCGAATTGTGGCCTGTTGATTTTGCAACATAGTGTCAGTCTTTTGCATATAGCTCAACACGAGTTCTTCCATTCTAGACTGACTTTGCTGAGGAGGAGCACTTTGAATGGGACCTTGCTTCTGAAATCCGGGTAGTGGTTTGAGTGCGTTATTCTCATTCTTCTATGAAAATTTTGGATGATTACGCCACCTTAGATTATAAGTGTTTGAATAGGGTCTCATATTACCCCTTTGGAAGTTGTTGACATAATTCACATGCTCACCAGATGAAGAAGCTGAAGGGTTCCCATGAAATGCATTCAAGAGTTGAATGTGATCCTGAGTAAATCTCACAAAGAGCAACTTGATTTGCATTAAATGAAGATGATGAGGTGAGTTTACCTACTTGGGTAGTGAGAGCTGAAATTTGAGCCATCAAAAGGGTAATAGCATCATTATCATTCACCGATGCCACTCTAGCTTTACCTCTCTCATTCTGCCAATTGTGGGCACTAGAAGCCATTTCTTCTATCAACGCACTCGCTTCATCATAAGTCTTGCCCATAAGTGCACCTCCAGATGCAGCATCAACTAGAAACCTCAATGTCTCATCCAAGCTGAGGTAAAAAATCTCAATCAATAAATTATTCGGCAATCAATGATGTGGGCATTTTCTAATTGCCTCCTTAAATCTCTCCCAGGCCTCATAAAGTGATTCACACTAAATTTTGTGAAATTAGTGACGTCACTTCTTAACCTTGCTGTCCTAGCCGGTGGGAAAAATCTCATTAGAAATTTAGATGAGAGATAAGCCCAGGTAGTAATGGACTCTTGTGGAAGTGAATAAAACCAAGCTCTAGCTTTATCTCTTAATGAAAAAGGAAAAAGCTGCAATCTGATAATGTCATCTGCAACGTTATTCATTTTTACTGTATTACAATATTGGAGAAATACAGCAATATGCTCATCAGGGCTCTCATTTGGATATCCTCCAAATTGACTTGTTTGGACCATTTGAATGAGTGCCGGTTTCAATTCAAAATTGTTGGCCTAAATGGCGGGTCTCCTAATCGCTGAACCGGAAACAGTTGGCACTATATATTCACGTAGTGCTCTTGCAGCACCCTGCATCAAATTATTGTTGTCGTTAGCCATCTCAGATTCTTCTGTTCTTCTGTTCTCTCTTCTCAAACGCAGGAAAGTATGCTCAATCTCAGGATCTAGCGGCAGAAGTTCAAGACTCTTACTCCTTCGCGTGCACACCAACAAAGAGAAAAGAAGACCAAATCCAATAAAATGTAATAAAATGAAAACAAAATGCGCCTAAATTACCAACAAAGTTAAGAAGTCTAATATCTAATAGTCCCCGGCAACGGCGCCAAAAACTTGATTACTGTGAACCGTATATATAAAATAATAGTGAATTTTCTAGCAAGTATACTAGGTCGGAATCAAGTAATATAAAAGTGAGTAGAGTGTCGATCCTTCGAGAACTAAAGAGATTACTAAACCTATAATAACTATTACTGATATCTAGGAAATTCAAGAAAGATCCTTTTAACTGCTTAATTAAAAACTGAAATAAAATCTACTCAAACAAGAACTATGAGAATATTATAAAATAAACCTTTCAATTGAGAAGGTGGGAATTAAGAATTCACCCTAGACACGCTAATCAAATTGCCATCATGTTATTTAGAGTAACCTATGTATGGTTATTCAAATGGGTTTATAACCATAAACCTTCAATTAATTAGTCAACTCTCGTATCTCTAATTAACAAAGGATTCTAAATTACATCCATACACTTCCCAGTGCTATGATTGCCTAATGCCCTAGTGCAATTACCCTAATTCCTTAGTGGATAAATAATTAGAACATTGCTTTAAACGCCAGATAAACCCTAATTCAACTAATTAACGCCGCTTCCGCTTTGTTATATTAATCCAATTAAGAATCCCTAACAAATTCTATCTCAACTCCCGTATTGATAAAATTTCTAACAATTAAAACCTTTAAGAATTTCAATTGAAATTATAGGAATTGCAATTATGAATAATCCACAAATACCTTAATCTAATAACATGACTGCAATTATCACTTTAGCAATCTAGGGTTTCATTCTTCTGCCTACCAAATGAATCTAGCCAGCCATAGATTTAACAATGAATGCACAAGTTACAATGGACCATTTAATAGAATTCATGAATAATATAAACACAAGTCACAAAATTGCATAAATAAATAAAGATCAGAAATCACCAATTTTGTGATAAAGTTGGAGAGAATTCAAACATAAAACTCCAAAGACCACTTCCTAAGGCCAACTATAAATACTTCTCAATTGATCACAAGGAAAACTTGTTTCAATCTCTTGTTCTTGCTATCAAAATGAAATATTCTCTCAAAGAACAAAAGTCTGAAAACTGGAAATTGCCAAAAGTCTCTCTTTACGTTTCTTCTCAAAGGAATATATAAAAACAGTCAGGAAAATGAAAAGTCGCATTTTTCGCAAGTGTTCCACCACATGAGGCACGGTCGTATGATAAGTGGTGTTTCCACCACCACTTGAGGCATGGCCGTATGATAAGTGGTGTTTCCACCACCACTTGAGGCATAGCCATGGTCTCACCCCATAGGCTCCTCGGTATCTTTCGCAGATGTTCCACCACATGAGGCACGACCGTACGATAACCCTTGCCTACTGATTTTCTTCATTTCTTCATGTTTTTCAGCTCCTAATGCGTTCTTTTCCTATCTGAGTCCATTGATTCCTAAAATATCAAAATACAAGCACTTCAGTATCTTTATCTTGGTGATTTGTTTTCAAATTTAACAATAACAACCTCTAAATCACAAGATAAATCATCAGATAATATGCTGTTATCATTTCCCATAGAGATGATTTAGAACATTATGGTGTGGATTGCATAAAAACAATTTAAATGAATAGGTGCAATGGAATTCATATTGAATAATAAAAATAAACTGATAAATTGCATAAAAGAAAATAAAATAAATGAAACAATTGCTATAATCTTCAAGAGTTTGTAGAACTTCAATCTTCCAAAATGATTCCTAGAATTTTTAATTGAACGCAAACTTCAGCAAGGTAACCTTCTTTCTTCAAACTAAAATTTGGAATAACATGAAATAAAAAAGAATTAAAGAGAAGATAAAATCCTAAAAACAAGAATGAATCCCATAGGTTCACGCAAGGGGTCTATTTATAGATCCAAAGAGGAGGAGGATAAGGCTGATCTGATGAGGAATTGAGTCAGCAAATCAATCAAGATAAGGTTTTGGAGAGAATTTTCGCATGGACATCCCATAAATAGTCAAGGCCAGCTTTAAGGCGACGTCCTTCAATGCAATTCTTCCATTTTGTGAAAAAACTCCTCTAATTAACTTGTATTTTACTTTTAGGTCTTCAAAACCTGAATTTTCACAATAAATGCCATTAAGTACCATTTCTTTATATTTTCTTATAATATTGAAATAAATTTAATATAAATCCCAAAAGAAAATATAAATATAGTGTGATCTTATCATTAAACGTGTGGGTTGGTGTTATTGAAGGAGTGTACTATAAATTGTGGGATTACTTCTTCAAATCATAACATGTCCAACGAAAGTGTGAATAGGGGAATTGGCAATGAGACCAATAACCAGGTTGGTGGAGATCAGGGTCATAATACTGCAAGTAGGAGAACTTTGGAAGAATAGCTCTAGGACCTTACTACTATTGTTGCTACTTTGGCAACTAGGACTGAAAGGATGACATTACCACAACCACCAGTGGTAAACCCTCAAGCACCACCTCGGGTACCTCCACAGAACTTCTAAAGAGAAATGGGTAGTGGGAGAAGGAAATCTGAGTAAAAGGATAAAGGGAGATCATCACCCCTACAGGAAGAGAGGGACGACAACTTTAGGGCTAATCCTTACCTGAATAGGGATTTTAGGCCACCCCAGGGATTGGAATATATGAAGCTGCAGATGCCTTCTTTTGATGGCAGGGATTCACTGATGATTATCTAGATTGGGAGGACAAGGTTGAGGCTCTCTTTGAATGTTATGAGATCAATGATAACACCCAAGTCCGACTAGCTATTGTTGAGTTTATAGGATATGCAGCCTTATGATGGAAAATTTTGATTATCAGCAGGTGTAGGGATGGGGAGGTTAAGATACAGATATGGAGGGACATGAAGAGGGTTTTGAGAAAAAAGATTTATTCCTAAGCATTATATACAGGAACTGTTCATGTGTCTGCAAACATTGAGGCAATGAGGCAAGACAGTTGATGATTATATGCGGGAATTTGAAACTCTCATGATTAGATGTGGGTCAATCGAGCCTCCAGAAAAACCCTAACACACTTCATCTTAGGGCTGAAATATGAGATAACGTGTGTTGCCTAGCTATAACGATACAGTACACTTGATGAGGCTATTCAGTTGGCCTTAAAAGTGGAGAGGCAAAGGCGATCCAACTTATTCAGGATTCCAAGTAGCAGGCCAGTACTACTACCAGGCCCATGGTAGTTGATGGTCGATCAGGAGGGACAAAGGCGGTAGGTGAGATAGAGAGGTGATAGAGCCATTTTATACTTAATCTTTATAGTATAAATTGTGTTAATTCATTATTGATTTTATAGAAATCATAAGGAAATGGTACTTAATTCTATTATGGTGATAAATCAGGTTAAATGGAGTCAAGGATGCTAATTCAAGTAAATTAGAGAAGTCATCTACAATTTGGATCAAGACAAGGATTTACACCGCCGGAGGGAAGTACATGGGCGTGTAATTGAAGACAGCGGTATGAATACACGGCCGTGTACTTGGTTTTGAATCAACAGGAAGATACACGGTTGAAGTATACGGCCGTGTATCGGAAGCACGGTTTGAGGCACGGTTGAAAATCTAGCCGTGGGTGGAACCGTGCTACACACTGGACATGGAAGATGATACGTGAATTATGCACAAGGAAGGCACGGCTTGACCCACGGCCGTGTGGTAGGGCGTGCCAGGCAGACGAAGATTCACTTCTCGAAATCTACTTGGAAAAGGAAAGATATTTTCGTATCTTGCTAGCAAAAGATCACATGCCATCCCTCTAACAATATAAATAGAACCAACCCTAGAGGGTGAGAAAAAACTTTGAATCTTTTAATCTGGAATCTTTGGATCATCTTGGAGGCAGAGCAGGCAACCGGGTTCATCATGTCTCTACTTTTCATTTTCGTTTTATTGATGAACATGAGTAGCTAAGCTACTTTTCTAGCCAAAGGGTCATAGATGTTTAATTCTCCACGAATTGTGAGGTCTAATTGACTTGTATTTAATCTATTGTTGTTTTCGGATATTCATATATCTTCTGATCGTTTTGTCATTATTATCCTTGTTGATTGGTATGAATAGAGCTCTTCTACTCAATTAGCAAGTTAATATATTGTCAACTAGCACGTCAAATCCGTAATTGTTTGATTGTTCTAGTCTCAGTGATACAATAACATGTTTGATTATAAAATAGATGATCGAATTCATGTTATGGAGGTGTGTGATCATGTTTAAATAGGTTATCTTATAATCTACTGCATAAATTGGTGGTCTCTCTAGTTTTTAATGCTATTGGTAGATTAAATCCTAAGCGCTTGTCTGGGGTTGTCTAATCGATAAGAGAAATAATCAAAGAGCTTCTCTTGGTTATCGAGGAAGTACGGAGAGATAGGTTGTTAGAGCTTGTTAATAACCATAACCAGTTTATCTAGGAATAAGAATAGAAAACATTTGCATCGATGATCAATTCCTTGAATTAAACTATCTTGATTCCTTTGGCTAGGCTTTTATCAATATTCAATTTTCTTATCTTGTTTTAACTTTATTCGATTCACAAACCAAACCCCCCATTTTCCTTTTCCTTTTTATTCTCCTTGGATAGAAATAAATTTAACCAATCTCTGTGGATTCGACCCTACTCACCACTATATGCAAATCATATAATTGTCTAGGAGTAGGTTTTATTTTTGTTGGATTCGATACCCATCAAGAGGGTAGTGGACAGAGCTACCCCCAGCACTAATAGGGAAAATATACCCTCTGGGAAGGGTAAAGAGGTAATAGCACCAAACACGAGACAGACTGTTCTAGGATCTACTATGGAAAGATACGCCAAATCAAATACTTTAAATGCATGGGATTTAGGCATATAGCAGCACAGTGTCCAAACAAAAGGGTTATGACTGTTATAGAGGGCGCTGGAGAGGATATTGAGGATGAGAAGGAACAAGCTGAGGCTACAGATCTATCTGTAACACTGTAGGAGTACTATGATGATCATACTGCAGAAACACATGATGAGGGTACAAGTGAATAGTATTTACCCATTAATGTGTTACGTAGGATTCTAACCTTATCTCATAATGCTAGGGACATACAGAAGGAGAACATAGTCTACACTTCTTATAGGATCAAAGGTAACATTTGTGTACTCATCATTGATAGTGGTAATTGCACGAATGTTATATCTGCTACATTAGTAGACAAATTAAAATTATCTACTAGTCCACATCCTAGCCCTTATAACTTGCATTGGTTGGATAATCGAGGCAGTATTCATGTTACACTAAGGGCAAAGGTGCCTGTGAGTGTTGGGCAGAAGTACTATGATGAGATTCTATGTGATGTGATCCCTATGTGTGCGTTCCACTTGCTATTGGGTAGGCCCTGGATGTTTGAGCAAAAGGTGTTACATGATGGTTTCAGAAACACCTATATGTTTAGTATGGGAGGGTCTTGAATAGTACTATTGCCAATGACTCCATCTGAGGTGCACAAATTCTAGGAGCATATCAAAACTACTTCCATTACATCTAGTAACCAGGAGAACAAGCCAACAGAGATATCGGGTTCAGTTCTAGGAATGACCCTCTAGATTTGAAGGCAAATCTTTTAGAGGCCCGAGGAGATGATGGGAATTTTTTCGGCAAACCTAGATAGTTACAGAACTCGATTTGGATGATGATCCAAATCACTCATATTTTACCTTTATTTCTTTTATCTAATAAATATTTGAGTAATAATCTTACAGGTACAATAATATTTCTCCACGAGATGCCAAATGACTTTCATTTGTTGACCGCAAAGGGACATCATCAGATTCTTATCCATTGACCCACTGTGATCAACATCGCCTCGATGCATTGGCTCTTTGAGGATTATTATTATTTTTGTATTTGTAATTGTTTCTTTAGACTATTTATGTTGTAATCTTTCTTTTAGGATGCTTCCATTTGCTTGTAATTGTCTTTTAAGACCGACCACCCTAAAAGTGGCATAGTTGTAATTTTGTGAACTTTTTAACCCTAAAGGGAGCAAGTATAAATACTTGCTTAAGTAGGGTTTTGAGGGGGTTAGCCAAATTTTTAGAAAAAGAACATCACTTTTACATGAGAAGGTTAAGGTTTTTCCAAATTTAAATTGCTCTTATCAATTTCAAATCCCAATTGAGATTGTGGCGAGTGGCTCTAAAGTTAATTTGTGAGTAATATCAATTTTATCTTGTTGCAATTTCCTTTCTTCTCTAGTGAGTAGTATCTAGGGTTGATTTAGAAGTGTATTGACCGAATTTTGATTGCATTTGTAATCAAATTCTTGTTACTTCAATTGATTGGTTTTAGCCTTTAACTTTTTACCTTCAATTTAGCATCATTTTAAACCGTGGATGACTTTATTGGGAAAGGGGACCTCGGATTGGTTTAGGTTTTTTTGTTTGAATTCACGTGGCATTCAAGTTTTTTTAGTGTTGTTTTGAAGAATTTGATCATTGTGGATTATTAATTTGTAAGTTATAGCATTCGGATCTATTTGCACTCCAATAAGGTTCACGCAATTCTAGCATTTTGATCCAATTTGAACCAGTTGTGATCTTGTCATTTAGGAGTGGTTTAATTGGATTATTTACATATGCTTAGAGTCCCTTTTAAGCATATTAAACTCCATCAAATATATTGCCTTTACCTACTAACAAGTTTGTTGATCTTGGTGGCACAAAGAAGGCAGAATTTGTTAGGGATTTACATAAGCAGGTATAGGCTAACATTGAAAAGAAGAATGAACACTATGCCCGACAAGCAAATAAAGGACGTGTCAAAGCTATATTTCATCCTGGTGATTGGGTTTGGGTACATCTAAGGAAGGAACGTTTTGCTGAATAACGTAAATCCAAATTGCATCCTAGGGGTGATGGACCTTTCCTAGGGTGGAGCGCATCAATGACAATGCTTACAAGATAAGATCTACCAAGCCATTGTGGTAACGTCAGTGCTACCTTTAACGTTTCTAACCTTACTCTTTATGATGCAGGTGATTCGAGGACGAATCTTTTCGAGGAAGGAGGGAATGATGAGGATCAGCTAGCATCACAAAGGAAGGAACCGAAACCTCATGATCCATTACATATTATTGGAGGCCCGATGACCTAAGCTAAAGCTAAAAGGATGAACGAAGCTCTACAAGGACTAGTCATGGACTTGCAAGCTAAGAAATCAAGCTACGTGGAAGAAAAACATACATGTGTTAACTTGATTCACGTGACCATAGAAGGATGAAATAATTTAGGGACATTATATATTTGCGTGACCGTACATAGATGATACATTCGGTTTTGTTAATGTTTATTTGTATTTGTTGGTTTATTTTTCATGTTATTTAGTTGCCTACTTGGTGACACAAGGATAAGGATAGAATAGGCAATTTAGAATTTCCATGTTGTAGGGTTTTTTCCATGTTGTATATGTGCTATATATGCCGTGTAAGGGAGCCGGCCAAAGACACTTTTGATATATGAAAAAACACATCCTTTTCATGGGAAACAACGAAACCTCTTTTTGTTCTTTTGCAAAGGAACTTTTCCATATAATTCTTAACCGAATTACTAGGAATACCTCTTGATAACTTAGGTTTCAGTCAATAGGTTTGATTGGAGTCTAGTTACACAACGCTTATTCAAGACAATCCTCGGGGTAATTGAAACCAACCAGCATCGCCAGGGTTCTAGGTTTAATATACTTAGGGTTTCATGCATCACATTGTCATCCTATCAATCTTTGTTGCTAGCGTAGCAACAATAGTTGATGTGCTTCAAATGACCAAAGCACATACAAACAACAAATTGAAGCAATTCCAATCAACAACCACTCCACAAGAGGCGTAAGCCCCTAATCCCTTATGAATCCGAATTGTTAAACCAAAAATGATATGACACCAAATGAAGATATGCTTAAATGATTCAAGCACATAACATAATCCAATAAAACCAACTCCACAAGAGGCATGAACAACAATAACAACCAACAACAATTAGCTTGATCAACCTCTTCACAAATTAACCCTAATTCACGAAAACAGAAACAAATAGATATATGGAATAATCAATTGCAAGAATATCAATGGTTAATAAAGGAAATGAACTAAGATTCCAATTCAAATTGAAAAGTTTCAAATCTGAAAATAGAACCCTAAATTCACATGAACTAAAGGAAACAACAAAAAGCACCTAGATATGACTCACTAAGTACAATTTATAAAACAACAAGAAATGATTAATATTACTCACAATCACTCAAGTCGGTTCTCGTCACAATTTCAATGATGAAATTGATAAGAGATCAATGGCAATGCAAGGGGACTCCTCACGACCACAAGAGTGTGTTTTTCAAATTATCAAAAGTCTCCCTAAAAACCTTATTTAGCAAGTATTTATACTTGCTCCAATTAGCGTTGAAATGTCCAAAAAATTACATCTATGCCACTAATGTGGCCGGTCCTAATTCAACAAATACAACCAAATAAAAATATCCCAAAATGATTACAAAGTAATCGATTCAAAGATAAAATAACAAATATAAAAATGGTCTTCAAAGAGTCAGTTCTTCAAGTCAGTTGTGATCATCGCGAACCATTAGATGTGAGTCCGATGATGTTCCCAATTTGATCAATAGTGTAGGTCATGTGGTATCCCGTAAAGACTTATCACTATACCTACTATAATACAACTCAAACATTATTAGATGAAGAAAATGGGTACATGTGAGTGATTTGGATCATCATCCAAATCAGGTTCCCTGACTATCAGGATCATAGGGTAAATTCCCATCAATAGTGGTGAGGTCCTAAAGTTGTTCCTCCAAAGTTCTCCTACCTACAGTATAATGACCCTACCCTCCACCAACTTGGCTATTAGCCTCATTGCCAATGCCCCCATTCATACTGTCATTCGACATAGTTGTGGATTTGATTTGTCGAAGTACAAATATAATCTAAAACAATGCAGTATACTCCCATCACTATAGCAACACTTCAATTATGGCAACAATAAGTGGAACAATAATTAAACAATTCCAAATAGCAAGTTAATGAATTTAACTAAGCTAGTGTTTAAGCATCAATACTCAATAACTTCCACACTTTAATGCTTGTTTTGAAATTCAAATTTTCCCACTATTATTCCCTTTCTAATCACAGTACAAACACACACCTCCACTTCATGTGCAGCACCTTCTTCACAACACAAACTTACAACAAGCTGCAATTCCCTTCACTACACACTCACATCGCCACACATACACAAGACAATCACGGTGCAACTCCCTTTCAAACCACAACACCACTTCACATGCAGCACTTCCTCACCTCAACACACATAACACTTCACGGCAACAAATTCAAAATACACTCTTAATGCAACATTCTCCACAAATGGTAAGAAGCAATTCAAATTAAAATAGCAGTCAATCAATGCTACTCAATGATTTTCTTCAAACTTTAATGAATGTGTTTGAATTTTCAAATAACTTCCTAATCTCCACTCAATGCAAGTTTGGAAATTGTAAATGACAATCTCAAATTCGAAATCACAACAAGAAATCCACTCTTCTTTGTTTCAATTTTCACTTTTCCCATATGATCACAAAAGAACACTACTCTTCCCTTATGGTAAGCTCAAGGAAAACAATGTTATCTCAAGCATTCCATGTCCACTTCAATCAACAACAACAACAAGAATGCAACAAAATCCATAATCACTACTACAAATTACTTCAATAATTTTGGATTAAGAAATCAACTTCAAGAACCCTAATTGTCAAATGAAGCTCACACAATTCCCTTCCTCATTTCCTATGCTCTGATACCAAATTATGATGTGCTTAAGAATCCAAATCAACAAGCACAAGATACAAATGATTAATCAATCCACAAATAATCAATTGGACTCAAAATTGGGGTAAATCAAAGGATGAACAATCTCAATGGTGTAAACCAAATTAGATGTATTACAATGGAATTCTAATACCAATCAATTACATATAACAATGTAATTCCAATCTCTAAAATTGGCTTGTAATCCTAGCAATATGAACCCTAATTTGGTGTGAAAGAACAAGTAGAAAAATAAACCAACTGTCACTAGATATTACACACTAGCAATAATAGGATGCAACTTAGAAAATCTTAATATAACTCATAAGAAATTCCAAGCCAAACTCGCCACAATTTCCAAAGAAATTGATAAGAGTGGATGCTAGCAAGGCGTAACTCTCACACGGCAAAGTGTTTGAATTTCATCAAATTATCAAAAAGCTCCCTAAAAACCCAAGTTAGCAAGTATTTATACTTACTCCTATTAAAGTAAAATAAAATAAAAAATTACAAAGTTGTCACTAAGTGACCAGTTCTAAGATCAAAATTACAAGTGCAAAATAAACAAAAAATGGCCGATTCTCATAAGCACAAATACAAATACAAATGGTCTTCAAGTGGTCGGTTCTTCACTTCAATTGAACAATTTTTGGGCCATTAGATGTGATTCCAAAAAAATGTCCCTCAAGTTAATCCTTAATGCATGTTATTTAGCCATCCTATAAGACAAATCAATGTACTTGCTAAAGTGCAAAATCAAACATTATCAGATAACATGTGGCCATATGTGGATGTCTAGGCTCATAGATCCAAGTCAGGTTCCCCCACTACTGGAACCATAGGGTAGATTCCCATCAACAGCACCTACCATCTACAATCACACCACATACCTTGTCTTTAACAAGACACCTAGTATGAAATATGTTCTCCCATTGCACATTCTTCTCTTCCTTTGTCTGCACACTCAAAGCCCTCCCGGCTCCCCCTCATTGACATCCTCCAATGATGGCATGGATTCATGTTCTGACTCACTGTTTGTCTCAATTTCTCCATCATCCCACATCACCATAATTCTCTTATTCGGACATTGACTCCCTATATGTCCCCAGCCCTAGCATTTAAAACATTTAATATCATGATTCCTATTAGGAAAAGAATCAGGTTTACCTTTATTCCCATGAGATGTCATTTTTGCTTTTTATTCTAACATTGGTTTGGAGTGCAACTACTTCTCCTCCTTCTTCGCTGCATTAGTCCTCCAGTTGGAAGAACTCGATGCCACATGTATGGAACTACTACCTTTCCACTTAAGTTGCTTCTCCACCTTAATCGCCATGTGAACCATATCCTTCGGTTCTATATGATGTTGCAACTCCACCACATTCTATATATCTCTATTCAAACCTGCCAAAAACCTAGCCATAGTAGCTTCCCATCCTCCTCAACATTCACCCTGATCATAGCAACCTCTATCTCTTTATGATATTCCTCCACACTCCTATTTCCTTATCTCAAATTTTGTAGTTTATTATACAATCCCTATAGTGATAAGTGGGAATAAACCACTTCCTCATCACCCTATTCATCTCTTCCCAAGTCTTTATTGGTAGCTCTCTATTCCTCCTCCTACTCAATAACAATTGGTCCCACCAAACTATAACATAGTCAGAAAATTCTATGGTAGCCAATTTCACCTTCTTAACTTCAAAGTAATTATAACAGTTAAACACCAGTTCCACCTTCTTCTCCCACTCAAGATAGACATTAGGATCATTCTTCCCTTTGAAGGAAGGAATTTTCATTTTGATATTTCCTAGATTACTATCTTCTTCTTTCCTAACTCCTCTACTTCTCCCTATATTTCTCCTATAACCCATGAAGGAGTCTTAGTCAGATTTAGTTGCAGACCCTTCTCTACCCCACTCATCTTCTTCCATGTGCACTACCCTTCTAGGCATTTTATCCCTCCTACATCCAACAGAAGCAATCCAGGCTGCTCAAAATTCTGCTCCATTTGCTCGTGAAATTGATCCATCTCTGCTCCAAACATCCTCCTCATCTCAACAGTCAATGTCTCCATGATCAATTTTGTGCCAATACCACCCATCACACTATCAAGAGAATTTCTATTAGACATGTTTTTCTGCAACAAAAACAAAGATCATAATAGAAAATACAAATCCTCATTGAATCACTCCCTCACGTGTTTTGCCACTCCATCACCGAATGTCTCTCTAATCACTTATGTTTTATTTCTCACAATATTCAATTGACTTTTGTGCACTCTAATGTTCTCATCACTCTTGCCTCTTACCACTCACAACCTCTTCCTCAATTTCTTTTAAAATTAAACAACAAATCAAAAGTTATTCCGTAGATTTCAACAGATTCCTTTGTTGTGGAAATAAACAATTCAACAAGTCACAACAATTTCCCTAACACTTCAATTAACACAATTATGTACTTCAACACAACTATTTCCAAGAATCCTAAATTTTTTTTTATCTGAATTTTCCTCTCTTTTTTTTTACTATTCAATAAGAAATTAAACATGAATCAATTGAACGCATATAGTGATTGCTATAACAAGTCTAATAAAATCACAGATACACAAAGATTCGAACTTATCTCTCTTTTTTATAAGAATTTTTGAAACCTAGATGTATAAAGAACAAAATTGGATTCAAGATAGGCAATTGCTAACCAACTCGATTGCTCTAATACCAAATGATACGAACTTCATCAACTTGTGCCGAAACCCGAGATCAATTTGAAATCGAACAGCCGACAATCAATCATGAACAAAGGAAAAACTGTGACTCTTTGCTTAAAGAGAAGCAAGAACCTTGGTATAACGTTTATGCCATAATCGGGATGGAATACCGATTGATAAGTAATATTATGAATGCCACGAAACAATTCCAATAAGTTCTAAATTCTTCAAAAACAGAAGAAAAAGTTTTGTAATTTCAAATTGCCAAATGTTTTTTTTTTTTTACAATGGAGTTCTAGAGACTATTTATACTCTACACAAAACACAATAAAAAGGTATAAAACCCTACTTGAACCAACCTACTTTTCTCCTAAGCCAGCACTCAAAGCCGACAGCTTATATGCGCCTTGAACCTGCAGCGGCTCACTTTGCCAGCTTACAAGGCATTTCACGTTGGCCATTTAAGCCAGCGGCCTTTCTCCTCCAAGTTGGCAACTTTCCTTCTTCCACGCCGACAACTTTGATTCTTCAACAAACATCTTCAAATCGTCTTCGTTCCGAGATGTCTTAGATTCCAATGACTTGAATTATTCTTGGTTCATTCTTGGATTGACGCAATCATTGCTCCTCATCTTAAATTTCTTTGATTAGCCCATTGAGTGCGTCCTTAAGTCGTTTAGCTCTAAGTTGGGTCATAGGTCCAACAGGCATCTCAAGAAGATTCGCTATCCATTTCCTAGCTCGATTGTCATCAGATGCCCATAAAAGATTGGCCATTAATGCCAAACTTGAACCAAATACTGTACATATGCTCAATCTTGAAGCTCTAAAAGAGAGACGAGTTACCACAAAGCATCACCTTGCTAACTATTGCTAGTAGTTAAGTGTGATTTATGATCATTTGGTCAAGAAACAATCCTTTCAATAAGGTGACGTTATACTTCATGCAACAGAGCATGTGTGGCAAGGTATTCCAGCACCAAAGTAGGAAGGCCCTTCACCGTTCATGAAGTCCATGACAGTGGTTACTGCAAGCTTCTAAACCTAACAACCGATAAAATTATTGCACCTATCAATTTTCAATACATTAAAAAATTTCATATGTGAAATGAATGATGTATTTGCAAATTATTATGAATGATATGCATGGCTCACACTATTAGAGCATTTTCAATGCTTTCCTTTTTTAATACTCACTTATCTTGTTGTTGCAAAGTTAGAGAGTTATTTCCTTAGTGCACAAACATGATTAACTATCACCTCTTATGTTGCTATCACATGGTTAAAGCACATGCTCCCAAGTGCGTAATGAAATACTTAGCCTACAAAAACATATCTACAAATTCAGAAATAAAGAATAAATGGTTATGTATTGGGTAATACCCTCTTAACCATCAATGCTAGTATGTTGAACTATGCAATAAACACCACTATCGCTGCTTAAGCGTGATTGATCATTTCAACCATTTAATATATTATTGCCCGCAAGTGAAAGCTTTGCTTCGATGCGCAACATAATAACTTAACTAAATAATGTGATTGTGACTAGCATCACTCATGGCAAGTATATGAGAATAAGTCATGATCACACATATATAAAAACAAAATAAAGACAAACAACTTTATTAATTTCAATGTAATGCTTTAGAATGAAAACAAAAGCACAGTCATGCTAAACTACGAAAGACAATTTAGCCCTACTATGGACTTAAGATCTAAGTCTCCTAAAAGTGTCTTCATCTCAAGATTAGATGCTTTAACTGCTTCTTGTAACTCTTGCACTCTACTCATCAATTCATCATGCTGCCTCTTCATAGTGTAGTAATTCAACACCCTCTTGGCTTTAGCAACAACCGACTTTAAGCTGTTACTTTTGAACCTTAGAAGGTCGACCCACTCAATGCATTTAATCACCTACTCATGTTCTACCTCTGATAAGGAATTCCAAGGCATGTTCAACAATGACGCGGTCTCCCCTAGCATCTTCACCATAGTGCAAGCTAATTAAGTCCCTAACACAAGAGACTCAGCTCAAAAGTCTTATCCATAGCATTAAGGGTCTCCAATGAGTCCAATAACCAAGAAGGCACAATGAATCCTCGAAAGGATGTAGTCTCCTCTACCACAACATAAACCTTTAGAGTCACTTCCTTGTCTCGAGGAGACATCATAGTGACTGAAGGAGGAAGGATATCCATAGGAGCTACATATAACCCATCTTCATATGTGTCCGAACAAAGCAATGCATTAGCATGGTCACTAGCATCATTATCTTCATTTATCTCTATGATTGGCTCATTAATACTAGTAGCAAGTGCTCTAACTCCAATAGAGTCATGTAGCTTTTCAATGTCTTCATCATCACTTCTACCATCTTCAATTGATGATTCTACGTAATTCACTAAGTCTTGATCATCGTCAACTTGAATTGAAATGGTCGCTAAATCACTAAAAGTGCTAGAGCAAACTTCAAAGCCCATCTCAACCTACACATGTATAATAGACAAGGGCAGCTAGTAAAAAAGACTCATGTACATACATAATGCAAGAAATATAAGGTATGCTTGGCCTGTCTACCCTCTGTCGATTGAAGAAATGGGCGTTTATTCTTAGAGGATCTCCTTAATCCCACATCAGTAGGAGATGCTGATTGCTGACTTACTCATTCAATTATCTCTTAGGAATCACCAATAGGCTTAGGCTTAGGCTTAAGCTTAGGTGGTAATTTAAGGTAGAACTCCCAACGATACAGTAAGCATATGAAGTGTATCATCTACTGAAGCAAAAGCATACGCTCAGAAGTCTTGCAAGCAATTCAACCAATATGTTAGCCAACCACGAGAAGCAACCCCAGAGCAACTTATAGAAGGAAAGTATAACTTACATACTTCTTGATGAATATTTCTACGGTCACTTAGTAAGAGTGATCGACAACACAACTTAAAGTTGCCAGTAATATTAGTTACGTAGGGTACCCCTTGGTCAAACCCAAGCTAGCATGCAACCCTATGAGGAGAATATACTACAACCCTTTGCTCCAAATAGCACTCAAAGGACTCTTTGTTATCTAAAAGAGAGGGTAGACTCCCAGAGTACACCATAGAATAAATCTTTATTATGAATTGTGGAGGCCCTTACACTTATCTACCAAAGTTATCTCATCCTTCAAGCTTGGAGGATATAATTCAATTTTGTCTTCATAACCAGCAAGCCATTTCACATAAGGGCAAAATGTAAATTCTAACTCAACATCAATAAGCTATAAAACTGCTTGCTTAATAGTTCCTTCAACCCAAGCCCATGCTCTAAGAGGAGCAAGGTTGGATTTAGCACTATTGAGAGGAGGTGTAAAGTGTTTCCAGAACCGTTCGCAAAAGAAGAGTTGAAGAAATACCAGGTCAACATGCGACACATTCACATAGTGGCCCTTTAAACGAGCAAAAGCCTTGTGGTACAGATCCAAACGCCAATACAAAGAGCCCAGGTAAAAGGGACCTAGTGTAAAGCACTCACCCTAAGCAATTCATATGCCTAAGGGAAACAACAGAGGGCTCACACCTTCTTCCGGTCCACTAGGGAACACAAATAAGGATAGCCAATACATTATAAAAGCTCCAAGCTCATACCTGTAAAAATAAAATAAAAAAAAAAGTGAGAAGGATATAAGTACATAACTATAAAAGTATATTCAAAATGGATGAGAATACATACTCTTATCCACGACTTGGGCCAGAAACCCGAGGTTTATCCTTCCTTTGCTTCTTAAAGAAGTCTGCGAGCCAGGAAGAGAAACAAGACTTCCTCTTGCTGTTGCGAGTAGCTTTCAAGACATCTAGTAAAAACATTTGAAAACTATGCTCCTTATAAGACACTTTAGTAGAGGTAATGTTGGTCTACCCAAAACTAGTCAAGTTTAGGAGAAAGACCACATCCTTAAGTGTCAAAGTGATTTCCCCCCAAGAAGTGATGAATGTGTGAGTCTGAGTACTCTAGCGACAGATGATCACCCACCACACCTCTGACCTACTCATATGTGGGAACCACAGACGGGTGGAAGTATTAAGGGCATGGAAGATGCCAACCTTTTCCAAAAGAGTCACATACTCCGACTTTGATATTATATGTCCTACCCAAAATTTCCACTCGAAGGGTAGCTTCCTGAGGAATGCAAACTGGGTGATTAAGAGGGGAAGTTCCTTCCTTTCGTTCCTAAAGTGCAAAATCAAACTCACATTAATAGCATCTCTCGAGCTAGCATAGGGCTTGGATCTAATAAAGCGAAGTATACCATTGGTGCAAGCTGTCACACAGAGCTCTTGACATTTGATTTTGTCCCAGAAGGTATCTTCATAAACAGTTTCATCCAACACGTATCTTAAGGACTCAAGATCAATGGTGGATGTCTATCTGAGTGCACCAACAAGTCTTTTTGCTTGATTATTTCCATGCCTTTCCCTATCAATGTACAATATTACTAGTGTCGGAAGGAACTTGAAATTTATAAAAATTAAAAAATTAAAAAAAAAATAAAAAACATGAATACCGGAAAGGATTGGGTTGAATTGGGATGGTTGAAAGACCAAGAGTGCTATAGTATCGAAGCATTCATCACGAACCGGTTAGAAGTAACTTTGAGGTTCGCATGGTTGAGCTGCGCTGTAATTCCTTGTCGGAAATAGTTGGAGAATCCGACAATTTTGCACCCGTCACACCTGATATTGAGACAAACAAAGATGCGATTGGAGGGTTGAGAAGCTATAGAACCAGACAGAACAGAGATGCAATGGAGGAAGATAGTAGTATCGGTGATGATGATGGACCTGCAGATGTGAACCAAGAAGACGGGATACAAAATATAGATGATAACATGGAAGAGGCAGAAATAAAAGAATCACCCACAGACCCTGCACGAGGAATTAGTGAATGAATTTGTCAATATCCGTCACGAGAAGGGCCCTGTCAAGCCACACCACAAATGCGTGAAGCATGAAACGTATCTTTTTTATAGGCGCCTCTATCTATATGGGGAATTCGCTGCTGATAGAGAGAATGCTTGGTAGCAGGACAGTAGGATTTCAGCAGTCGGGCCAATAGCACACATGCCAAGGAACGACGACAGAGCTCTTGCCTAAAACTAACAAAAGTAACTTAGCAGCGAAAGGCCGATGACAAGGATGGGTTCAATCCACTAGGTTCATGGATTCCAAGAACAAAACCTCTTTTGTTTTAATTAAAAGAAAGAATATCAAAGAGACTACTTATCGTATTTTTGCCCATGCTCGGTAGTGGAGTAGCAGTTTTTTTCGGACGTTTTCTTGGATCTGAAGGAACCACTATAATGACCACTACTAAAATTCCCTTTCTTGAGCAATCAACGCATGGGATCCTTAAGAGCTCACGAAGACTATTTAGTGACTTCGCTTCGAATTGAAGTTTGGCAAAATTCTGCTGATCAGGATTCGGTGCTGTCACAACTCCATTGACATAGCCAGAATTTCCTAAGATCAAAAAAACTAAATGTGCCAGGGGTTCATCATCGAAGCCAGGGCAATAACGATGAAGGAATTTGCATGCTGATGTAGCTACCAATGTATTCTCCTCCTTTCATTCCCTTTAATAGGACCATGGGTACAATCAAAGCAAGAGAAAGGTAGAGAAGACCAAAGGACTCTTCCCATGGAATGCTATCAGGGAACTATTTGAAGCAAGGATGCTATGACCTCAGACTTGAGACCGATTGAAAGATATAGGAATGAATCTCACGAATTGGATTTAAACCAATATCAAGCGACTTTCCTTTTAGTAGATCGTGAGGGGGTCTATCGTCCTCCTCATTATAGTCCGCCTAAAATCAACAAGATTTGATTATGTAGCTTATCCGCTCCCAGGAACTTCGAAGTCCTCGAGGCTTTTCCTATTTTTCATACGAGACGAGGCTCTTAAAGAGGGACAGTGACTAGAGATGAGAAACCCGGTGACCTACCAATTGTACAAGTTGAATCTTTGGCAAGCAATAAGCACTTAAATAAATAAATTAGAGTGTACCATCTTCTTTCTCATTTCGAGGAAAGGGTGCGGGAGGAAAAGGAAACAATGGAGGGATCCGCCTACTAGGAATAGTGTAAAAATGCCTTCTTGTTACTATCTATTCAAAGTCTATTCTCAATCGGCCATACCCCTAGCGGTTAAGTGAATGTGATACTGCTCACCCTCATTAATCTCCTTCTCCTCTCTTTATTTGGCTTCCCTCACTGAAGATGTCAGCAATAGCAATCCTTCAATCAATGGAATCAGTAGCTACACCGACCCCTGCACGAAAGTATGAGCAAGAACCACATTCCTTAAAGTATAGCAGCACTCTCCCTAGAATGGGTCAATCAATCAGAAGTAGCAGCAACAAGTATCTCTTTCTCTCTCCTTTGAATAGGAATAGCCTTTTTTTTTTTTTTCATGCTAACCCCCAAAGAGTACTAGTTTTTCACTATCTCTCATTTGGCAGCCGAGTCAAATCTGCTCCTTTTTTTTTTCCGTTGCAGAAAAGGGATCCCTTCACCCCACTTTAAAAAATTATGAATATGAAGTCCGGGAACGAATCAATAAAAGTCGTTGGGAAGTAAAAAGCCCGGCTATCTACTAAGAGTTACTAGGAGCTAACTAGCTATCTTGGTAACAACTAAGGAAATTGTCACAACCAGGCATCTTAAACATTGATAAGGGAAGAATCAGGCTTTCATTACTCGGACCTATCACGACCACCATACGCGGCCTATTTTTGTTCTCGTCCCTGCCCGGAAAGGGTGATCAAATAAAGGTTCAGGCCATTACTATCTATTGCTGAGTCCACTCTATTTGCCTTGGCTTTATGTATATATCCCTTGGACTCTACCATCTTATATGAGAAAGCTATGGATTCAGCCAACAATTGCAAGATTAATGGTGTACCAGATCAAACTCCACGGTCTAATCCAGATTCAACAGAAGAGCCGAAACCGCGCAGGAAATCAAACAGGAAAAGAAAGGAGCCAGCGACTTGAGTCAGGATATGATATTTCTATTGTATTCCTAGTCGAAAAAGAAAGAAAAAAAAAAACGAGAAAAATTACAAGCAGGGAAAAACCTCACCTGTGATGTCCAGCGGCGTAAGACCCTAAAGTACGATGATGACCGGCAAAGCAATAATCCTTTATTCCATAATCAAGCTAACAACAGAAGTAAATGTAATAACTCCTTAATTACTGGCATTTGTAAGGAAAAATACAAAGAATGGTATAACAATTTGAAATATATATATATATATATATATAGGTATTGCACTACCTTCAGTACTTCACTATTAACGTGAGCACCTCAAGTATGAATAAACTAATTTATAAAGTAAGGGTGAAGTTAAAGACGACAACTATTTCAAGACAAATAAAGAAAAGAAATATTGTGTTTAAAGATAGATTATGCATTTTCTATTTAATTAAATAGTAAATTTATATAAAAAAAAGTCAATCAACAGCGTGAAAAGTAACAAAATCATTACTAGGTATAATATGAAGCATATAAGGAAGTGAATTTCATAAAAAAAAATTGCCAAAGATATTATTACCTACCAAAAGAAAAGAAAATAAAGAGGAAAGGCAAGTGTAATTTTTCATCAGAGATTTGAAATGATTTAAAGATATATAGATATATATATATTCCTTAGTTTAATAATATATCAAAGATATACATGCTAAGGTGGCACCAAACATGAAATTATTTTTATTATCCAAAACTTCTGTCAAAATTAATATGCGCATAATATATGATTTATTAGTGCATTTCTAATATTAGAATCAGCAAGTTAATTGAAGTCATTAACGGAGAATGAAGACATCATAGGCAACATAATGAACCAAATACTCCAAAAAAAAAAAAGAGAAGAAATATATATATTGTCTATTAAAGAAAATTTATGCATATCCTGTTTTATAAGCAAAGTCATTTTGATGAGCTTAAAGGAGACGTGTGCAATTAAATAGTGCTGCAAGCTTGCGCACTAAAAAAAAAAACTAATATTATATGCAACGTTAGCTCCAAGCTCATGTAATATGAATCACGTAAGACATATATGCGGCAACGATGTAGCTATTCAATGAGCGCATATGCGCTAAACAATTTCATAGCCATTAAAAAGGCTTATCTAATGCCCAAACCCTTTCAGTCTCATTCGAAAGATTTTAGTCAAAAGGAAAAATGTAGAAGGCTAAAAATATTATGTAAATATATTGAGCTAAACCCATTGATTATTAGGCTTGACTCATTAAGTTAAAGGTAACAGGGCCTAATGAGTCCGATCCAATTATTGAAATGACTCAGAGATAATTGGCTTAGTGGCCTCAGAACAATAATCGCTGGATTGATCCATCCCCATCTAATCTTTCTTAGGCAAACTTATGTATTTATGAGAAAGGCTACTAGTTTTGGGCCAATGATAAGCTCATTAAGATAACCTCAAATTGAGTAGGCTCCATCTTGCCCATTGATCGCTAAAGTAATCTAACGGATGTCATTAGGCCCAAAAGTCTATAAATACTCAATCATTCATCCTCATTAAAAGATCTTTTTTCTCGAATTTCAGATATCAGAGAAACGATGTTCCACCAAGAGTTCTTGGCTCTCAAAGATCAAACAAAAATCAAACAAAGAATGATTTCCATTATTCAAGAACTGTAAGGTTGACACTGGAGGTCCGCTTAGCTCTCTTGTTTGTTACTTGTGTATTCGAGATGGTTGCAATTGCTTATTCCTCCTTCTTGTCACTCTCTCTAGTCATCCCATCACGTGCCATTCTCTAAATCGCTTTTCTCTAAATTTATGTACAGTGTGGTATTCACGTGATATGTATATGACTACTCTTACCGAGACCTTCCATCTACAATTTCAATCTTGATATTCATGCTTGGAATTTTAATTTCAATTTTAAAAGTTTCAGCGATTATTTTCTTCATCCTAAATGTTTTAGCGGAAGTTTATATATCTCCTAGTTTTCATCCCGCAATTTCTCTCCGGTTATTCTTTGTTAATAGCAGAGAATGTTAATAAGAGAAATATAGGTTATGTTGTCTTTCTCATTTTCAAATGTTTCCCATTTGGTGTGGAGGCCTATGATTATCTTGTAGGTATTCCATTTGTTCATACTAATATGTAATCATAAAATGATTATATTATATATTCATGTACATTGCATTATATAATTGATGATGACGTAAATTAAAACACAAAATAGACACCAAAGATCTTAATGGAACTGAAATAACTTCAACAAAGATTGTCCAATAAATTTGTCATTTACAAGAGGGGTGTAGCTACTTTTTAACAAAAGTAATTTTACAAAATTATATAATTAAATTAAATTGTATTACATTTAATTTTAAGAAAATTACAAATACACTTTTCAATTTATTAAATACGAATCAACTTCTAAACTTTACAAACGTACTTTATGTCCTTACAATTCTTTAAAATATACAGATATCCCACCCAATTGCTAATATTATAACAGAAACATAGGGGATACATATACGTCGCATAACTTTTTTTTTTTTTTTTCAAATTCGTAAAAAGTCCGGTCAAAATGACATTCGAACTTCTACGGAGCCGAGGAAAAAAAATTCCGATGACGTGTCAAAGTGTACAGGCCCATTTAAGTTTCTATAAACAGCATATGGTATGGGTCCCATAAAAGTCAAGTGGTCCATCCCTGCAATAATCTCGGGGTTCATCTTCATCTTCTGTGTGTTTTTGTCTATATAATATTTTCTCATGCCCACTTTCTCATTTTCAAAACCTCAAAGCTAGCTCTCTTCACCGTCTCGTCTTTATCCCACAACTCCCGATGGAGTCAAATGCAAACCGCAACGAGCTCAAGCACGAGCCAATCACCGCCGAACCTGAACAGGAGCAGGAGCTTTCCGGTCCAACATCAAAGTCAACACAGCTCCCTACAAGACCTAGTAGATCCACCAAGGACCGCCACACCAAGGTGGAGGGGCGTGGGAGGAGGGTTCGGATGCCGGCAGCCTGTGCAGCAAGGATTTTTCAATTAACACGTGAACTGGATCACAAGAATGACGGAGAAACCATTAAGTGGCTGTTAGAAAGAGCTGAACCGGCTATAATTCAAGCCACTGGAACCGGAACCGTTCCGGCTATAGCGGTCTCTGTAGATGGTGTTATTAAAATACCAACTTCTTCTTCTTCATCGAACCAGAATAATAATAAAGAGGGACAGAAGAAGCGTAGAAAAAGAGCTTGTAACAGTGAATTTATTGATATGAGTATGAGTATGAGCACTGGTCTTGCACCGATTATAAGTTGCGAAAAAGGGTTAGTGCCGATTTGGAATAATGTGGACACCAGTAATAAGACTGGTGGGGCTGTTTTCATGTTTCCGAATAGTAAGAGCGACTCCCACTTTTTAGGCAGCTCTTTCTATAACCTGTCTGCCGGGTCAGTTTCGAGTTTTATCTCAGTTAGTGAAGCGCAGCAGCCGGGGAGTTCATCGTTAGTTTACTCTGGAAGTGGATCCACAGTCCCTTCTGTGTCGTCCTTGGCACCTGTGCTATTCGGTGATGGTAAAAAAAATGGCGCTGGTGATAACAATGCTAGCGGTGAAGCAAGGATGCTCAGGGATTTTTCTTCGGAGGTTAATGATAAGAAAGAACTTCGGTTCATGGATAGGAATGATGGAGATGATACGCAGTCCCCCAAATCCTAGAGGTCTCAGCTTGACTTGTTAGGTGCTTTTAGATTTTTTTATTTTCTTGTATAATTTGATGTCTTTATGTAAATTGGAGCTTTTTGAAGTTTGATATATGATGATAGCTAGAAGTTGTCTAATAAGTTTCAGTGAACTTATGAAGAGTATATGTATTCATTAAACCTGTAGTGAACTAATTTATTTGTAATCTGGAGCTTCAAACCCTGGAAGCAACATCATTATAGATTGATTTTTGGTAAAAATTACCTTAGGTTTCAAGTTTTAAGGGGACTGTTTATGATATACCTAATTGGTTTTCGGTAAAAATCATACTAATTCCAAGTTTCAGTTGGTGCATAAAACGCGATAAAAGTGCTGTTTGCAGCTACGATTTAGCTATGTAAAATGTTACTTTTTTGTTAGGCACCATAAAATCATACTAATTTCGAGTTTTCTTCTATATAAAGTGCAATCATCTACGATGGGAAGGTTTTATTAGTCACGTGAGTTTACAGCTGGCAGTGCCAAACCCACACGTGTATGGCCTGAGCGTACGGTGGGTCCACATGGAGTTGGGGGTCAACGAAGCACTCGTGGACCGATTTCGAGCGACACGATGTGGGCCCACGCGTTGCCGTCACGTGATCAGTAGACGTGTTTCGTAGAGCTCTGTGCCAGCTTTTACTTTAAGAACACGGTCCCACTTAGCTTCGCGAGAGGGTTTGACACGTGTTCTCTGCTCCTTGGTCCAGCGTCGGGAAAAATACAATCATTAGCTGTGCCTCTGCTTTGGGATTTCATTTGCATATGTACCTAAATGTAAATATAAGTGAGGAAGGCATTTGAAGCGCCACCTCGGCTCCTTCTCCGCCGCTCGGCCCTTCAATTTTAATAACTCTTTTTATTAATACGGATCAAGATGAATGGATTTCGAGTAAAGAAAATTAAAGGCTTCATATTATGCATATGTATCAATACAAAATCTTAAAATTAAATATTCAACTCCTTCAATATCTTACATCTTGTGAGTAATTTAAAATTTTCTACAATAAATTAAAAAGATAACCAAATTTCTGTTAATGTTTAAGTATTCTAACCACTAATAATGTCGATAATCATAATGGCAGTATCACAAAAACCTACACTGCTTAACATATAATAAAATTTTGACAAAAACACTAGATATCAATTTTTAAGTTTATTTATCTTTGTTTGTTTAACTTTATATAAACAGAAAATTATAAGAAACTTTAGTTGAGCTACATTGTATTTATATTATATTTGATAAATATAATTATGTTTATTATATTAAATTTAAGTATATAATTATAGATATAGAATATTGCATTTATAAATATAATTATAGAATATTGTATCAATAGTATAGGTGGTTTAGTGTGTATATAGGTCTCGAGATGTGTTTCAAGGTTGTTAAAAATTGATACATTCTTTAATTGTGAGAGTAGATATCATCCTATGGCTTTTGATACTTATCCAAGAATAAAAAAAAAAAAAAAACATGTAAAGTATGGCAAATTTTAAAATTCAATAAGTTTTATACTCATACCTAATGAGTTTAGCATACAAAAAAAAGTCCTACATGCCAGCTGCGTCTCTTCATATGCACATATACGAGTCTCATAACGGGCAAAGAGGATTACTCTACTTTTTTATATGATTAAAACCAAAGTCTAAGCGCACACAATCTAAGATTGAAAGATAATTAGATAATGTCAATCAACTAGTTCAACAATTGCGCTAATCCTCAATGTTTATGAACCAATTCTTCAAATGTTGATGTGTTCAATCTTAAATATCCAAATGTGATTAGCTTTGATACCAAAAAATTATGTGCCTAAAAGGGAGTTTAAGCACATGTAAATGAACCAATTTACCAGCCCTAAATGACAAGATCTAAATCAGTTCAAAGGACAATAAATTGCATGAACCCTAATTGATGGAATGTGATCCAAATGATAAAATTCAATGAGATTAAATATACAATGATGATATTTCTCAATTGAATCAATAAGTTAACTCAACATCCAATGAAGTCCCAACCAACAACACACAAAAATAAACCGTAACCCCTCTTCACAACAAGGACAATCCACGTAACATAATGTATAGTAAAATTGATGGTAGTAACAAGGGACAAAACCAATCAATTATATATAATGACAAGAGAGGATACAATTGTCATCAAATTTAGATCAAAGAACCAACCTAATCAACCTTAGATATGACTCACTAGTGATGAAAAAGAAAACACAATGTTGGGAATTAATATTACTCACAATTCTTTATATTGCAACTCGCCACAATTCTAATTTTTGGATTGAAATTGATAAGAGCCAATGAAGTGAGGAAGAACCTTAATCTCCACACAAAAAAAAAAAAAAAAGTGTTTGCTGTAAATTTCAAGTCTCCTCTCAAAACCCTACTTCAGCAAGTATTTATACTTGCTCTTTTTAGGGTTAAAATGTCTACAAAATTACAACTATGCAACTTTAGGGTGACCGGTCCTAAAAGCAACAATTACAACCAAATAAAAGTGTCCCAAAAAAACTTACAACATAAATAATCCAAAGAAAATAATTACAAGTATAAAATAATAAGAATCTTCAAAGAGCCAATGCATCGAGGTGATGTTGATCACAGCGAGCCATTGGATGAGAATCTGATGATGTCCCTAATTGATCAACAATAGATTCATCTAGCATCCCTTAAAGAAATATCATTGTACCTGTAAGATTATCATCCAAATATTTATTAGATAAAGAAAAACAAGTATAAATATGAGTGATTTAGATCATCATCTAAATCAAGTTCCATATCCAACTAGGTCACCGGAAAGATTCCCATCACTTTTGCTAATTTACAAGACATAGATCTTGTCTTTTACCCTAATCACCTTTAATACATGATAAATATATGAGCTCATTGGTGTGAATATTTCAATAAATGGACGTAGATGAGAGACTTCATGGTTATAGATCACATGCTTGCGACATGTGCTTTGTGTGATAGAGAAGGGTGCTAAAAATGATTCTTACACAGGCTAAAAGTAGAGGAATATGAAATTTCAACATGCTTTCTTATCAATGTAATAGATGATGGGGAGAAAATATTGACAAAGTATAGACTTTTGAGCAATCTCCGAGCTGAATGCCAGAATTTGATCTCTTTATAAAATGACTAATAGATATTTTATATGCAGTAATGATCAAACTCAAGGATCGTCATTTGGATTGCTTTGGTCTAATGGTTAAATCAACATATTTTTTGCCAAAATAGAATTGGAAAAGCATAGTTATGTTGTATAGTGAATGGACCCAAACATTCCACATAAAGAGTCCTTATTAATATTTAATATTGAAAAAAAAAAAGAGAAAGAAAATCTTAGCTATTATTAATCTAGTTTTAAAAAAATTACAAACAAGATAGTCAATCTAAGCAAGCTTTGTTCGAAGCCTCCAAAACTAAAACTCTCTCGCACATCCTAATTGAACCTACTATTTAGATTGTAATGTCCCCATCGAGCTTGATATTAGATTTTTTCTTAACTAACCCATATTAAGTCTAGCTCACTTAATATAAGTTATTCAATAGTAAAATTAAGGAAAAACTTTATTTTTAATTATTTAAGAAAAATCAGAGTCACCACCAACGTAAGTTGGAAAATAAGATAAATTGAGATTAATGAGATGGATTAACCTTAACTAGCTATTGGTCTATGAATTTTTCTAAAAAGAAAAACTTTTGAAAAATATTAATTAGAAAATCGAGACTCAGCAGCGCTATCCTATTAAAACCTAAATAGTTACCACTTATTATTTTTTTCAAGAAAATGAATTAAAAGCTTCTTATGGATTCCATTCACCATCATATGTGCAAAACATAATATTTTTCATATAAAGCATGAAATAAATCAAAATAGCATGAAAAAATTTTAATCATTTTTTGTTACAAATTTTCAATTCTTATTTAAAAATGAAATAAAAAGAGAATAAAACTTTTGCAATTTTTCTTTAATTAAAATTGAACTAAAAAATAGGATAAAATATTTTTATGTTTTTACATTATAAATTGAAATTTTAAAAGGATGAAATATTTTTTGTAAATTTTTTTACATGATCAATTGAAATTGGAAAAGAATAAAATATTTTTTTTTGTAATTTTATATGTGGTTGCCCCAAAAGTACCTACGTACCCGTTAATCAAAATCAAACCAACATAGTTCTATTTTCATAAAACTTTAGTAGATTAATTAATCTTAATTATGAAAACAAGTCAAGTTTACGTTTATTACCATTTTAATTTTTTTTTAAGAAAAATTCTAAACCTAAACTTTATTCCTCCAATTTTGAAAGATTAAGGGCCTAACTTTTGAAAATACTAATTAGAGCTTTTTATTTTATCAAAATCATTTTTTTAGGTGACAAAACCTTTTTTTTTTTTCAAAATAAAACTATACCCTAGATAATAAATCATTGTTTAATTTTTAATTTTTCAATTTTTATATTTTTATATTTATAAACTAAGTATTACTCATTATTTAAAAAAAAAAAACTAGTTAGAAACCTAATCGTTCCTAAGCGACAGTTACACCGTAACACTTAAGACCTACACAATGGTTCCCTCCTAATTACTTATTTTACTAACTCCTTAATCTTCCTAACATATCCTAAGTTAGCTAAATCAAATAAATTAAGCTAAGGTCATTAAACTAATTATATTTATATTATTAATCTTAATTTAAAATCTACTATAATTTCTACTAACCATTAAAGAGACAGGTTAATCAAATAAACTAAGTAAACTGAACCAAAAATAATAATAATAATACACTTACCTAGACGTGGGTTAAATTTAGGCGCGGATCAGACTGTAAATCGGTTTCCTGGTCGAATCGTGGGTCAACTCTGATCACAGGTTTGGGTCTGTCATACTAGTAGTTGATGCGAATAGGGGTAGTGGCATGAGGCGTCTCCGATGGTTGTTGAAGCTCGCAACGTCGTCAGTTAGCTAGTTTAACTATAAGAAGCATAGTGGCGGCGACAACTTCTTCTTAATCATGACATAGGCGGTGGTTTACGAGCAACCCATCAGTGGCCGAATTTACGTTTTCTTGGTTGAACACGTTTTAAGTTGAACTACAACAAAAGCTTGTATCTTTAGAGTCCTCAAGCCTCCAAGGATCCATTGAAACCTATATTATGTTTTAAGGTTGTATGTAGCACTAAAAATCCTAGAGAGAAGGTAGCAACGGGTTTCAACTATCCTAGAGAGAGAAAGTGTTGTGTTGAAGCCTCTAAGTGTATTTGGAGTGATTCTGATCTCCTTTTCGAGTTTACAAGGTCGAGTTCTATTTATAGACTTGAAAAAAATCATCTTGATAAGCTTGAATCATGCATTGAGACCCATTTCTATCCTCTTGAAATTTGAATTTATATTGAAAATTTGATACAAATCCTTTATATTAAATTCGTTCTTGTGATTTATATGGATTTTTTTAGTTATGAATCGATGATAATTCAAAAAGATTTGATAAAAATGCGATTGATGAGTTTGGATCTGTTCGTGGCTTCCTCTCCTCTATTCGTGGTAGTTGTCTTGCTGGAGAAGATGATCATATGTGCCACACATGACCCAATTGAAGGAAAAAAGAAAAAATCGTGTAAAGCCTTGTGTGCGGTTCGAATCTATGACCTCTCAAACCTTCCTTACATACACAGTTGGAGCCTTAGCTAACTGGGTTGAGCTTTTTATCAATTTTTGTCCCTCGCAATTTTATTTAACTTTGTAATACTCCTTTAGATAATTATTAAATTAAGCCTTAACTTAATTTGAACGGATCAACTTTGAACCTCAGATTTCGAAGATTTTATTATTATTATTATTATTTATTATTATTTTTTGTTACTTTTCCATAATTTTACTTCTATTGTATTTTTCCTTTGTTACCATTTTTATTTTGTTTATATTTTATATTTTTTTATTATTATTATTTATAATTTTTTTATTTTTTATTTTTATCTCGGTCTTGGTCTTTATTAATTAATTAATTATTTTGATATGGTAAAAATAGGGTATTTACAGCTACCCTTCTTTATAGTAAAGTTTGGAAAAACTTAGCCACAAAAAAAAAAAAACACCATTTTTGCCTAAGAGAAAGAATGAACAATACTATATTCAACTGGCTATCCAAACCTTGATCCACCAGGGACTTGTTTGACTGAAAGGATGAGTAAGGAAAACGTTCGTGAGCTAGCAATCCTATGTTGCAAAAGAAGACAGTTACTTTAAGATAACAATATTCTTTGGGGAGTGGTCTTAAATAAGAAACATCTCACTAGACTAACAACCTTAGGGTGATTGTTTGGGAAAGTATTCTTATGAGCTTATTAACCAATGATAGGAAGCATCTCACTAAACTAGTAACCTTAAAGAAGAGATTATCTAGGAAAGTGCTCTTATGAGCCGACTAATTGATAATAGGAAACATCTTACAAGACTAGTAACCTTAAAGAAGAGATTTTTTAGAAAAGTACTCTTATGAGCTGACTAGTCGATGATAAGAAGCATTTCACTATACTAGCAATCTTAAAGAAGAGATGCTTTAGGAAAGTGCTCTTATGAGTTAACCGATTGATAATAAAAAGCTTTTTACAAGACTAGCAACCTTAAAGAAAATATTGTTTAGGAAAGTGCTATTATGAGTTAACTAATCGATGATAGGAAGCGTCTCACTAGATTAACAATCTTAAAGAAGAGATGGTTTAGGTAAGTACTCTTATGAGCTAACTAATCGATAATAAGAAGCGTCTTATAAAACTAGCAACCTTAAAAAAGAGATTATTTAGAAAAGTGCTCATCGATGATAGGAAGTGTCTCACTAAACTAACAATCTTAAAGAAGAGATGGTTTAGGAAAGTGTTCTTATAAGCTAACTAATCGATAATAATAAGCATCTTATGAGACTAGCAACCTTAAAGAAGATATTGTTTAGGAAAGTGCTCCTATGAGCTAACTAATCGATAATAAGAAGAGTCTTACAAGACTAGCAACTTTAAAGAAGAGATTGTTTAGAAAAGTTCTCTTATGAGCTGACTAACCGATAACAAAAAGCGTCTTATGAGACTACCAATCTTAAAAAATAAATTGTTTAGGTAAGTGCTCTTATGAGCTAATTAACTGATAACAAAAAGTGTCTAGGAACCTCAAAGAAAAGATTGTTTAGGAAAGTTCTCTTGTAAACTAACTAACTAATAACAGGAAGCGTCTTACCAGACTCACAACCTTAAAGAAAAGATTATTTAAGAAAGTGCCCTTATAAGTTGACTAATCGACAATAGGAAGTGTCTTTTTGGACTGGCAATCGTAATCGGGGGATATCTAGGAAAGTGTCCCATTATGGGCTACCTAATCGATAATGGAAAGTATTTCTTTAGACTTGCAACCTAAAAAAGAAAGTTTAGGAAAGTGCCTCTATAGGCTGACTAACTGATAATAGGAAGCATCTTTTTATACTAGCAACCATAATAGGAGGATATCTAAGAAAGTGCCCTATTGTGAGCTAACTAACCGATAGTGTGAATGAATTCCTAAGTGAGAATCTTTTTTTTCAAATAACGGTTAAGAGTTTCTAAATTTATGATGATTTAAGACTTTTGAACAAATGATAACTAAAGCTTTTCTAAAAATTTCAAGACAAAAATGCTCTTTTAAACTTAAGGATAAGGTAACAAGGTATTGAAGTATCTTCTAGCAAACTTTGAAAAATTTCTCTTTCTTCTCAAAAAATCTAGAAGAATTATTTTTTAAAAAAAATTGCTAGTAAGTAAAGAGTCTAACAAGGCTCCTAAAAATACAAATAAAGAGTCGAATTATCCCTCTACTCAAGAATCACTCACTCTTTTGCCTCATTTTTCTTGGAAGATTTGGTTTAATCTTGGAAAAGTGGCATCTTAGTTCAATCAATTATCTCTTGAGTGGCTTCTTGCAATTGAGACTTATATCTTCTTCTTAGGGGCATCAATATTTAAAATTTGGGGCAAACAATGCCATTGAGGGATGACTTTAAATTCCCCCATTCCATTTGGAAATAGATATCACACTCTTAATTGGTTTAATCTAAGACAACTTCCTCACAATTTCTCGATTTAGATGTCACTCTTGACTTTTATTCCAAAAAGTATGGTCTGTCTTGTAAGTAATACGCTTTGATCAATTTGTTAAGCTTTTTTAGGACTTGTAATGCAATATAAGCTTTTAGTTATTGGTTTCAAAAAAATACTATTGTTAAGGTCTATTTTGAAAGAACCATCATTTCAACTTGGATTTACAAGTAAAAAAAAATTAAGAAAAACTATAATAGTACTTGCCTCAGTAATTTTTACTTAAGATAAATTATTTTCAATGATCTAGAGAAGTCTTCAAAGAAGAGCGATATATCTTTGAACTATAACGCTCGAGTTCTTGTATTTGCCCCTAGAGTTTTCAAGTATTTTTAGGCTTACTTTTTTATTGTTTACAGGTTTAACTACATTCTTGGGCTTTTCTCATTTCTTTTCTTTCCTTTTCTTTTCTTTTTGTCCCTTTTTTTTCTTTCATTCATTTTCTTTTTCCTTTCTTTTAGGCCCAATGGTAATTATCTCTTGTGGGTCATGTGTGATTTTTCAAAACATGGACTTTTCTTTGTCTCAAAAGAAATAAATTATCTATGGTAAAAATTACCCTTGAATTGTTGCAACTAGGGCAAGGACTATTTAATTAATTCCTTTTTACTTGATCAATGTCCCTATCCTCTTAATTATTCCATTGTAAGGTAGTTCTTGATAGGTTTAAATTTTGAAACTCTTCTTATATAACCTCAAATGGGGTTGGCAAAGGTGTTTAGGATAGCAAAAATGAATGCCTAACATTATTTTGATTAACGTATCAAATTCAAGATAGACCTCTTTTAAGGAATAAGTCCAAAACCTCACATTAATAATACTCAACTCTCGAGTATTTAAGGGTTAGTATATGGGATGTGGTTTGCCTCTTATCATCCTAAACCACTCGAACAAATAAGATATCTTTCCATTTTACCAAATTTGCCCATATTCACTAAGTCCCATGATGTCTTTGGAAGTTATATACCCCTGTCAACTTAAACAAGTGATTTAGTCTTAACTTGTCTCTTCTAGGAATTTAATTACCCAAGACTTAGCTAATTAGGATAGTCTTCTTTATGCCCTCATTGGTAATTAACCATAGCCACTTCAAAAGTGTGCCCCAAAAATTAGTTGTCCCCGTGTCTTTAGTTTAGATAACTCTTGATGGAGAGAAACTTCAAGTGTAGCCCCTAGGATTGGAGGAAGGCTTTATGTTTTGAGACTAAAGCAACATATGAGGAAACCTTTTAAAGTGAATGGAGCTTTATGTTTAGGGTCATTCAAGTTGAGAGCAAGCTATAGAGGTCTTTAGTTTTATGTTAAAAGTAAGTGACTATGAGCCTTGGGTTGAGCTAACCTGTTCAAAAGTAACTTTTAGGACCTTGAAAGGATCTCTTATTATTAGCAATTCTTCAATTTTCTTGGATTTTTTTTGTCCTTTATTATTATTATCATTTTTCATTTAGTAAATATGCAAGCAAGATGCTCACACAGATGCAATAATATTGATAATTGAATAATAGTGCGGCAATTTATTAAACAAGAATGTCAAATCTAACTACAGATTTAATGAAATTACAAGGATACAGACTACTGGTTTGAAATTCTCAACAACTAGTTCTAAAAAACAAAATCTATGTAGAAACAGTCTTCGAATCTTGCTAAGGCAAGTATTAGCTTGCTCCATTAGCAAGTCTAGAACTCTCTTCTCTGACATCTTCAACCGGTTCTCTAAAATCGTCACATAATCTTGTGAAGCTTCAAATTTCTCCTTCTAGATTGCCACCATTCTTTCCATATCCTAACGTTGGATCTCTACTTAGGCTCTAACCATGTCCATGTAAGCCTTCAACTCTGAGGTTGGGTTTTCTGGTGTAGGTTCTAATATACTTGGAGCCTGGTACTCAACTTGCCTTGTCTTGTGCATGAAGTCCATAATGAACTCTTTAGTGGCTTTCAAATCCCCTACTCGTCCATCCAAGTCTCCTACATCTACAATGGGGCTCAGGACTCTTGTATCTCATATAGCTTTGATGGCCTGTAGCTTATTCACTTTGAAGGCTAAGGGAATGGTCGGGTTCTGATAATCAAGTACAACTAGATCTAATGGGGGCTTGTAAGCAATATCTTGGATCGATCCCTATTATCTAACCATGCACACAGGGAAATAGCTAGTGCATTCAGTAATACCTATTAGTGAGACAGCAATGAATTTGACACATCCTAGAATAGCTTGCGTGTAGTGTTTCCACTTAGTAGTCCACAATATGTCCTCAAGGTAAAGCTTCTACATAATCACCATCCATTAGTGAATCTGAGCTCCTTCTAGCAACTGCATCTTGGTTGCAAAATAGTCTACTAAGTCAACTTGTGAAGCTAAAGATCTCTTGACAAGATCTAACCCATAACTTTTAATATGACTGGTGAACCATACTATTAAATTATATGTTTATTAGCTTATAAATAATCTCTAAACTCTCCATTCAAACATCCCTAAATTCTACAAAAATCTTTCATATATTCTCATGTTACTCATCTTCATAATAATAATAATAATCTCCCTCATTCTCATCCTAGTAATAGTAAATTAAATTCCCATACTCATCATAGTCAACACACTCATCATACTCACCTGCAACTGAAAAGGAAATAGAATGAGCCTAAGCTCGGCACATGAGTACCACATAAACATGCGCATGCTACATTAACCACAGTATAAACACATGTAAATGCAATGGATATACTTATCACAATCATCGAATTATTTATCTTTAATTTAACTAACAAATAATACAAAGGTACTCAGGGTACCACTTAAGAATCTGCCACTATGAGCCCCTAGGCCAAGTCAAGCACAAACAACATACGCGTTTCAGTTAGATAACTTTTAAATTCCTTAAACAAACTACACTATCAAACACAAAACAACAAATAAGGTAAACGCATACTTAGAGGAGTGGTCTCATAGCTAGCTTTTACGTAATTATCAAAGGTATAATAACCTATCAAGTATCAAAGACTAAGTTTAGTTCTACTCTATAACATAATCTAAGTTTACTAAATGGTTAAACATATCCTAGTTGTATATTTCCCTTCCCCATTGTGTTATTGTGCATGAATCTTAACTTAGAATAGTAAAAAAACAAAACAAAAAACAAAATAAAAATGAAATATGAATGTTCCAAAAACAACACGACTGTGTATGTAGCCATGTAAAAGAAACGGGAGAGATCACGACCGTGTGATTGACTGATACCAGTCTTCCTACTGTATAACTTTAAACCTATAAGCAAGTGTACCTATCGATTCTATAGTATAGTGGATAAAAATATCGAGTGTTGATCCCATAGAAATTACGAGTACTAGTAATTACCCTTTCTCTAATTATCTAATTGGTAAAATTAATTAAACGAGTAAATAAAATAAATAACAAATAAATTAAAGAAAGCAATAATCAATAAAACTAGTACATTCAAGTATTGAATTCCCTTAAAATTACTAATGTAATTAATTAATTATTATTCAAATTCTTATTTTATTCTTGGATCATGAGAATTCCTAAATTGAATTAATAGCTCTTGAGTCATACTAATTCCTAATTTTATGTTGATTAATTGGAATCCCTTTCTAATTAAAACCCCTAAAATTGTATTGCATTCGATTTATGAATTCCGCTGTTAGGTTTAACCCTAATCTAGAATATTTATATCATCCTATCTCTAGGATTACATGCAACTCTTTTCAATATTGCCAGATCTATTCTTATACAAAATCTTTCGAATTTTATATAAGAAATCAAAATTCAACTAATATTCTAGCAATATTAAATTGAAAACAATAAAAACACATAATTGAATCACAAGTGATATGCTTAAATCTAAGTATAAGCACATAAAACCAAATTGAAAGACCAATTACATAATGTCAATCAAACAAGTCCACAAATCTCAAAAATGGCGTGAAGACCAAATTTCCAAGTGACCCTAATTTTCCTGGAACAATTGCTCTAATACCAAATTATGATATGCCTTAATTTAACTAAAACATATACATATAAACAATTGAAACAACTTCAATCAAATCCAGACAACAACCCTCTAAATGGTGTGAACCCTAAGCCCTTTTGGAATCCAATTTGTAAATCAAACAACCTTAACACCAAATGATGATGTGCTCAATTGGATTAAGCACAAAACACAATATCAAATGTAAATCCAATCACCAACAACATTAAAAATCGGCATGAACTTCTTATATAATAAGCTTCTATGCAAACGAAGAATGGAAATTAACAAGACAATATAGGATACAATTCCACTAAATTGTAAACAATATAATGATGGAAATTGACCCTACAATTGACATGAAAATCAAGAACTAAACGAACCAATCCTAATCAATACTAGATATTACACACTAGCATGAAAAGGAAATCAACCAAGGAAATGATATGACTCACAATTCCTTTAGTTGTTACTCGCCACAATTCCTTGAAGAAATTAATAAGAGTCTTATGAAAATTGGGATGAACCCTAACTCTCACAAAAATTTAGGCAGCAAAATGTGTATATTCTCTCCTTCTCTAAACCCTACTTAAGCAAGTATTTATACATGTTCCCTTTAGAGTTAAAACGGCTAAACAATTACAACTATGCCACCAAAGGATGGCCAGTCCTAAATGACGCAGCGTAGAAAGCGAAACGAAACGAATCCGAATATGGATTGGTTTCACACAACAAAGAAACACTCTTTGATGCAAATCTGGTTGCGCACAACCGGGAAAAAGGGAGAAAATTCTCTCACGAAATGTATTTGATAATAAAACAAAACGTAACCCTAATATGTCTGACAAAAGAGTATTTATACTTCCCCGTAAAATACCTAAAAGGGGAAAATCTAAGCGTACACGTGGAAATAAATAATAATATACGCGTCTGGAATCTATCGCATACACAGCCGTGACTCTAGCCGTGTATGTCACTGGGCATGTAACGAGCGCAGGACACGGCCGTGTCCCAAGCCGTGTCTTAACCCGTGTAAGCTTTTGTGAAAGTTCTGCAAGCCGTGTCCCAAGCCGTGCCCGGAACCGTGTCAGCGTCTGTGACAGTCCTGCAAGCCATGTCTCAAGCCGTGCCCGGAACCGTGTCAGCCTCTGTGTCCTCTACTATGTCCAGGTCGTGTCTCAAGCCATGCCTGGAACCGTGTCAACCTCTGTCCTCCACTATGTCCGCTCGTATGTCTCCATCATTCTCCCCCACTAATGGAGAACTCGACCCCGAGTTCTCATCCGGATATAAAGGCATATCATCGGGGTGAAAACGTGATAAGTCCACAACATTAAAAGTGCAGGAGATATTCATATCTTCCGGGAGTTGTACAACATATGCGTTGTCATTTATCTTATGTACAACTTCATAGGGTCCGTACTTCTTGGGTTGAAGTTTCCCATATTTCCCTACAGGGAAACGCTCTTTTCGGAGGTAAACCATTACCTGATTGCCCACTGCAAAGAGCTTCTTCCGTCTATGCTTATCTGCATCCCCTTTGTATCGTATATTGGACTCCTCTATCTTTCGTTTAACTTCCTCAGTAGTGGCTTGGTGTTGTTCCGCCATATGTTTAGCCGCCACATCACCCACCATGTCCTTGGGTCATTTGAGTAAGTCCAACGCATGTTGTGGTGTCTTGGTGTATACCACCGAGAATGGTAACCTCCCAATAGTTCGGTGGACGGAACTATTGTAAGCGAATTCAGCCTGAGCCAATGCTTGATCCCACTGTCCCGACTTCTCGCAGCAAATGCTTCTGATGAGGTTTCCGAGGGTCCTGTTAGTTACCTCGGTCTGACCATTGGTTTAAGGATGAGCGGTGCTACTATAATTCAATGATGAATCAAACATATACCAAAGAGTCCTCCAAAAATGACTGAGGAATTTGCTATCCCTGTCAGAAGTAATGGACTTTGGGACTCCATGCAACCGCACTACTTCCTTGAAGAACAGCCGCGCAATAGCCCGTGCATCTGCGGTCTTCCTGCAGGGAATGAAATGAGCCATCTTGGAAAACCTGTCAACTACAACAAACACGGAGTCAGCACCTCGTTGGGTACGAGGCAAACCCAGTATAAAATCTATCGATAGGTCCTCCCAGATGTTTGATGGTACGGGAAGAGGAGTATATAGGCCCATGTTTTGGGATTGCCCCTTAAACACTTGGCAAATGTAGCACCTTTCCACAATTCGATACACATCTCTTCTTATCCGAGGCCAAAAGTATCTTTCAGTTACTGCGGCTAAGGTCTTATCTCTACCCATATGTCCTGCCAGTCCTCCACCATGCAGATCTCGGATAAGCTTTTCCCGTAAGGAAGTTTCAGGAATGCACAGTTGATTCCCTTTCATCAAATACCCCTCATGGATATGATAGTCGTCACACGGTTCCCTATTGGTACACTTAATCCAAGTGTCCTTAAAGTCGCTATCATTTTCATACAATTCCCTTAGCTTCTCAAACCCAACAATGTCCGCACTTAAAGTAAGTAGGACATTCGCTCTTCTACTCAGGGCGTCTGCGACCTTGTTGTGCACACCCGACTTGTGCATCAATCTGAAAGGAAATCTCTGCAAGAACTCAATCCATCTGGCGTGCATGTCCTTACTAATTCAGGGTCTGACCACTCAAGTGTTTAAGAGCCCCACAATCCGAATACAAAATGAACTCTTTCCCAACCAAATAGTGCTCCCACACTTTAAGGGCCCTCACCACGGCGTAGAACTCCTTATCATATGTAGACCAAGTCCTCCTTGCTTCGCACAATTTTTCACTGTAAAAGGCTATTGGTCTTCTCTCTTATGATAGTACTGCACCAACTCCAACCCCACTAGCATCGCAATCCACCTCGAACAATTTCTCAAAGTCCGGTAGCGCTAGTACAGGAGCGCTACACAATCTCTGTTTCAAGTTCATGAAGCTCGATTCAAATTCTTCGCCCCATTGGAACTTTCCCTTCTTCAAGCATTCAGTCAGGGGGGCAGCAACAGTACTAAAATGCCTAATGAATCTTCTGTAGAAACTAGCTAGGCCGAGGAAACTTCTCAGTTCTGTAACAGTTCTAGGAACAGGCCATTCTCTAATCGCCTTCACCTTCTCATCATCCACCATCACTCCTTCACTACTAACCACAAACCCAAGGAATAACAGTCGCCTTGATATAAACGTACACTTTTTTAGATTAGCGAACAGCTTGTTCACCTTTAGTGCAGATAACACACACTTTAGATGCTCCAAATGTTCTTCCTCGGATCTACTAAATATTAGAATATCGTCAAAGTACACTACAAGGAAACGACCATTGAAAGGTTTCAATACCTGATTCATTACCCTCATGAAGGTGCTCGGTGCGTTACTCAACCCAAATGGCATCACTAGCCACTCATACAGCCCCTCCTTGGTCTTAAACGTCGTCTTCCACTCATCTCCGGGATGGATCCGAATCTGGTGATATCCACTCCGCAAGTCTATCTTGGAGAAGATAGTAGCGCCACTCAAACGGTCCAACATATCCTCGATGTGGGGTATAGGGAATTTATACCCTATGGTAATCTTGTTGATAGCTCGGCTATCAACACACATCCTCCAGCTCCCATCTTTCTTGGGAGTTAACAACGCTGGAACCGCACATGGACTTAAGCTATCCCGGATGAACCCTTTGTCCAAAAGCTCTTGGACCTTCTCCTGTAGAATCTCGGCTTCCTTGGGACTCATTCTGTAATGCGGGAGGTTTGGGAGACTAGCTCCGGGCACCAGGTCTATCTGGTGTTGAATGTCCCTCAGAGGGAGTAGCCCCTCAGGTAGGTCGTCAGGAACCACTTCCTTAAACTCCTCAAGAAGATCCTTCACTGCCCCTGGCACTTCTCCATCAAGTTCCTCCCCTCCTTCGGTCACACCTTTCACGATGAGGGCGTGCACCACTCGCGACTCCCTTAAGTCTTCCATTACTTCCTTCTCAGACTGAGTGATAGTTAAGAATGAACGACTCTCAACCCTCTTTCCTTTAGCTCGTCCTTCCCTCTTCAACGGCAACAAGGTGTACTTCACACCCTCCTTTTCCAACCTGTAGACATTCTCTTTACCCGCATGTTGCGCGTCTACGTCAAATTTCCATGGTCTCCCAAACAAGATGTGGCAAGCATCCATGTCTACAATGTCGCAAAATGCTTCATCGCGGTACTTCCCTATTGAGAAAGGTACCCTGCATCTCTCATTGACCTCAATTTTCTCGGCTGCTTTAATCCAGCCAATAGTGTACGGATTCAGGTGCTTCTCGATGGGCAGCTGCAGTTGTTTCACAACCTTCCTTCCTATGATGTTCTCGCAACTGCCGCTGTCTACTAGTAGCTCAAACAACTTCCCCATGATAGTACATCGTGTATGAAACAACTGGTGTCTCTACGTGATCTCTTCTTGCTTCGGGGTGAGCATCATGCGCCGAATTACATATGTTGGTTCCGCTGTTTCTTCTTCTTCCTCATAATATTCTCCCTCTCCATCGGGCTCACAGCAGATCTCCTCATCATCTTCCCTATCAAGGATGTTGACTCTCTTCCTCGATGGACATTCGTTTGACCGATGACCCGGTTGGTTGCATCGGAAACATTTGCCCAATATAGGTTTGGCATAGGAATTGTTCTGTCTTTGAGCTCCCTTCTGCTCCATCGGCTTCTTCCCCTCACTTTTCTATTCCCTCCTAGACATGTCCTCAGTTGGTTTATATGGTGTAGTCCTACTTTTCTCAAATACCGGCCGATTACCACCACCCACAGCTTCACCTACATATCCCTTCCATCCTCCTTCATATCTACTCCCTTGTTCCTGCAACACAAGTTCAGCTCGGAGAGCCAAGTTCTTTGCTTCTATAAGGGTTCTCACCATCGTAACCCCAATCTTGTCTTTAATTTGGAGCTTCAGTCCTTCTACATACCTTGCAACTTGCTGACCTTCGCTCTCCCTCAAATCATTCCGCTCCGCCAACCTCATGAACTCTACCGTATACTCATGCACGGAACGTTGTCCTTGGCGGCACTACTGATATTGTTGGAACAATATTTGCTCATAATCTGGTGGGAGGAAATCATGTTGCAGCAATTGCTTCATGCGATACCATGATCTCACCGGGTGTTTTCCTTCCCTCTGTCTCCTACTTTGTAGCCTCTCCCACCATGCCGAGGCGCCACTCTTCAACCTGCATGCCACCAACCTTACACGACGGTCCTCGGGAATTTCCATGTAATCGAAGAACCGGTCCACTTCCGCAAGCCAATCAAGGAAGCCTTCGATGTTGAGGCTGCCATCGAACCATGGGATGTCGACCTTCAAACGATAGTCTCCCCCATCCCCTTGATCATAGCCTCTACGGTTCCTCCTATAATCACCTTCTCTAGGGTGGTTTCCATGATGAGCCATCCGATGACCACCACCTCTACCACCACGCCCTTGCCGTAGCCTACTCCCGTACATGTCATCACTTTCTTCGCTGGACTCTTCACTCTCCACATGCCCCCACCTGTTCTCAACGACAGGTCGGATCACGCGTCCTCCGAATTCCTCCACCGCACGTGGTGGATTTCTACCAGCGCCTCCAACCCTATTGGGGTCTACCAACAGAGCATCAAAATGCTCGATCAGTTCATCAAGGCGCCGTTCCATACGCCCGACCTTCTGATGCATTGCGTCGAATTCTGCCCTTGGAACCCATTGATGGTTCCCTTGAAACCTCGCCTCTTGAACACCGTCAAGAACACGACCGCTATCATCGCCTTGATGAGTTGACATCTCCACAGGAAATAGTGATGCTCTGATACCAACTGACGCAGCGCGGAAAGCGAAACGAAACGAATCCGAATATGGATTGGTTTCACACAACAAAGAAACACTCTTTGATGCAAATCTGGTTGCGCACAACCGGGAAAAAGGGAGAAAATTCTCTCACGAAATGTATTTGATAATAAACAAAACGTAACCCTAATATGTCTGACAAAAGAGTATTTACACTTCACCGTAAAATACCTAAAAGGGGAAAATCTAAGCGTACACATGGAAATAAATAATAATATACCCGTCTGGAATCTATCGCATACACGGCCGTGCCTCTAGCCGTGTATGTCACTGGGCATGTAACGAGCGCAGGACACGGCCGTGTCCCAAGCCGTGTCGTAACCCGTGTAAGCTTCTGTGAAAATTCTGCAAGTCGTGTCCCAAGCCGTGCCCGGAACCGTGTCAGCGTCTGTGACAGTCCTGCAAGCCGTATCTCAAGTCGTGCCCGGAATCGTGTCAGCCTCTGTGTCCTCTACTATGTCCAGGCCGTGTCTCAAGCCATGCCTGGAACCGTGTCAGCCTCTGTCCTCCACTATGTCCGCCCGTGTGTCTCCATCACTAAAACACAAAATACAACCAAATAAAATGTCCCAAAAGCTTACAAAATAAATGGTTTAAAGAAAATAACAAATATAAAAATAGTTTTCAACAAGCCAGCTCTTCAATGGAATTCGTCGATCCAGCTCATCTTGGTTTAGGTCAGTCCATGGATAACCCATAAGCTGAGTTTTAGTTAATTTTTCCAATGCCTTGTAAAGCCCGATAAGTCTACCTGCTAGAATACACAATACATAAGTAATAAAAAAGAGGTTAGTATATAAATAATTCTGGGGTTGATTTGTTCAAAAAGGACCCCCATCACCAAGATTTAAAATCCTTTAGTTCTTGCCTTAATGATAGGTCTTGTAGGATTTGGATTCCTATCATCTCCTCGGGCCTCAAAAAGATTTGTCCTCAAATCTGACAGATCAAATACAGTAGAGACTCTGTATCCTCCTAGCAAGTCATCTGAAGAAGTATCACTACATAATCCCGATATTTGAAATACCACAAGGGGGTGATTGCTTTCTTTCCTCCATTTCTAAGATATACTCGTCTGCAACACATGTAATGGTCCATTATCCACTAAGACCTCCCATGTCTCAAATCGTTCCACCGATGTTGTTGTCCTCTTTCCCGATTCAATTGTATGTTTTTTACCCTTTTAGCCCTCTAATGGTTTGCTCAACTGCTCATGAACCTTTAGAACCTCTGAAGTGAACACAACTGCCTCTGAATAGTTTGGTCCTCTGGTGGTTGGCTCATCTGACTATAACCCTCAAGGACCTCTAAAGGTTAGCACATTTGTATCTAACAAGTGTTATCCTCTATATGTTGGCTCATGTAACTAGGAACCTCAGGAATCCCTAAAGGTAGGCATATCTGCTTCTGCACAGTTTAGTCCTCTAAAAGTTGGTTCATGTGGTTATGATTATCAAGAATCTCTTATGGTCTACGGATCTGTTGCTAAACCTTTTAGACCTCTGAAGGTAACATCGATTCAGAATGACGTGTTTTCCCTCTTTCTAGAATACATATGTATTCCTGAAACCATCATATAAGACCCTTATGTCATATAACCATGGCCTACCAAGCAATATATGGGATGTACACATAGGAAGAATATCACATTCAAGCTCATCATAGTACTTATCCCCTATACTGAAGGGTACCCTAACCCTTTAGGTCATATAAAGACTCACCTAATCATTTAACCAATGTAATGTGTAGGGTTTAGGATGCGAGGTAGTTACAATTTTCAATTTCGATACTAATGATACAGCTACAACATTAGTACAACTACCACCATCAACAATAATGACACACTAGTTTCCTTGTACCTTACAAGAAGTATAGAACAAATTTTCTCTTTGTCTATCATTAATGGTTGGAGAAGAAATCAATACTTGATGTAATAAATTAGTAGAAGTATACACATCATTTAACATGGTTGCTAACTAACTTCAACAAGTTAACAACACACTTCACTACATACACCACAACAACACACCCTCACACACCCACAATGTAACACACAACCAATACAATAAATACTTATTGTCACTTTGAGTAAAGTCAAGTAAAATAATTGAAGCACAAATAAATACTTCCAAGTAGTTAAGAAATTAAATTCAACTAACAAATGTTTAAGTAATGAGTTCAATTACTTTCACACTTTAATGTTTGTTTTTGAATTCAAATTCTACTACTCACTTCCCTTTCTTGGTCACAGTTTCACACTCACAATTGGTGTTAATGTGCAGCACCTTACACCACATATAATTCCAAAAATTCACAAGCGGCACTTCCCTCACTACACATTGACACCGCCACTCATACACACACAATCAACAATTCACTTATGGTGCACTAACTTCACCACAACTTTGATTCACTTGCAGCACCTTCACCTTAACACACACACACTTCACGTTGCAACACTCCTTCACAATACAACTCCAATTTGCCACTCACAACAACTCACTTCACACCGCCACTTACAAACAAAGGCAACAACAAATTCAAATTCCACTTTAAATGCAACCTCTTCTACAAATGGTAAGAAGCAAATTTAAATTCAAATAGTCATTCACTCAATTATCACACAATAAATTCTTCAACTTAAAGATGGTGTTTGAATTTGAAATAATTTCCTTTACTCCACACACTTCAAATCTGGAAATGGTAAAGGACAACCACAATTCCAAATTCATCAACACTCCATTCACTCTTCTTTGTTTTCAAATTTCTACTTTTTCCAAGTGATCACAAATGATCAAAAAGAAACACTACTCTTCCTCACGGCAAGCTCAAGGATACCACGTTGCAAATTCTTCCACTTCAAATACAATTGCAAGCCGCAACTTATACAAAAAGGCAGCTCAATTTAAATTCAAATTGTTTCACTTATTGCAACTTTTCCACAATTGGTAAGAAGCAACTTTCAAATTCAAATGACCACACAATAACTTCTGCCACTTAATGTGTGTTTTGAAAATCAAATAGCTTCCATATACTCCACACAATTCAATTCTGAAAATGCACAAGTATACTCCCTATTTTTGAAAACACACAAGCAAGGAATACACTTCCACTTTCTTCACAAATGAGGTAATTTCTAAGTTCTGAATTTTGAATCAAAAATACACTTCTACTCCTCTTCCTTCACGAAAATTATCAACAACAAGGAGCTTTAACAAGACCTCAAATTCCACTTTAACAAGCAAAAAATCTCAACTTCTCAACAAGACAATTAATCAAGTCAATTCGCAACATACACAATTTCTGATTACAAATTGAAGAACCTTAATTGACCATGAAATAAAACCAATCAACACTAATTCCCTTCTCTTAACTTGAGCTCTGATACCAAAAAATGATGTGCTTAATTCCATGTATAAGCACACAAAACCAAATTGAAAGACCAATTACACAATGTCAATCAAACAAGTCCACAAATCTCAAAAAAATGGCGCAAATACCAAATTTCCAAGTGACCCTAATTTGCATGGAACAATTGCTCTGATACCAAATTATGATATGCTTAAATCCAAGTATAAGAACACAAAACCAAATTGAAAGACCAATTACACAATGTCAATCAAACAAGCCCACAAATCTCAAAAATGGCATGAAGACCAAATTTCTAAGTGACCCTAATTTGCATGGAACAATTGCTTTGATACCTATGACATAATCTAAGTTTACTAAATGGTTAATATGCCCTGGTTATATATTTCCCTTCCCCCATTGTGTTATTATGCATGAATCTTATATTAGAATTGTAGAAAAATGAAATAAAAGTGAAATATAGGTGTTCCACAAACAACACGACTGTGTATGTGGCCATGCAAAAGAACATGAGAGAGAACATAGACATGTGAATGGCCATGTACGTTTCTATGTACAAAACCTTTCCAACATGCCCAAATACACAGTTATGTACTTAGCCATGTACTTTGACACTGGCAAATACACATCCTTATACCATGCTATGTATCCCTTATAATACAAAACTCCATCTCCATTCAACACAGTAAAGGTACACATCTATGTTCCTAACCGTATACCCTTCTATTTCAAGAATCCTCTTCTTCAATTAGCTCCCTAACCCTTCTAATTCAATTATTTTGTTAATTCTAATACATTATATGAATTTTGTGCACTTACTTACTTTAATTTGTGATCGAAATCCCCAAATTGTTTGATCTCATGTCTATGCTCATTACATTTCACCCTTTGTTTCAAATTCTAACAATACATCACCAAAATCATTTAGACCTACAAATCTATAATTAGGAATATACATCTTAATGATCGCAGCTCTCACCTAGTGGAAGCAGGTTGATTTTGTAGGTTTTCGCTACATTACCTTAAGAGCGTGTTTGTGTTTTCAACTATACAAATGAGGGAAAGGGGAGACAATGAGTCAATTGAGGCTTTAAATACCCTGACCGTAAAAAACTAAATTGCCCTTATACATTGAATTTATTACTTTTCTTGACCTTATGCTTAAATTATTTATATGATATAGATTTTACATAGATTATGTCACTTATTTAAGCAATTAGCCTTGTATGAGCTTAAATAGATTTGTGGTAAGCAATGCCTTAAAAATTAACAAGCAAGATTAATAAGTGTTGTACTTAGAATAATTATCATTAAATTGGATTTAATACAATTATATTAGAGAGAAGAAACAAACAATCTTAATAAGCACATATATTAATATAACGAGTAATAGAATTGAAAGAAACCATGGTTTGATGGAGTTTGATCTTTGTTCATTCTTTAAGTGAAATGTTAGAGCAAGGTCCTTTTCGAAAGGGATTATTAAGCACTACTTAGAGGAGTAATCAATAGGCACCAAGCTTTGGTATCAGGAATTAAAATGACTAGACTTGTTATCACGATAGCAATGGGCTTTACAATGGCTATAAAAAGGCTTAGAAGTCCAAAGTTGATTCTAGTTAGTGAAGTAGTCTAAGATCACATAATAGCTCTTGACTAGTATGTGAAACTAGTTAAAAGATAATTTCTACGAGTCTATCAATCAAAAAATTCCAAAATGCATTTAATATCTGGATCATGGTCAACAACAACAACAATAATAATAACAACAATAATAATAGTAGTCCAGCGTGCAATATGAATAGTATTGATTATACTTGTTCTATTAAGATATCACACAGTATTTTGGGTGATAGTTATGTAAAAATATGTCATTCGAACAATTATTTTCGGTGATGTGTTTACATAGAGATAAATTATTTTGAGTGGTTGTTTTGGATAATGACCTAATTATTTATTTTTTTAGACATTTGTAATATGGAAGCAGAGTCTGCTTTTTCTTTTTCTTTTTTCTTTCTCTTTTTTACTGACATGTAATGCATAACCAGAAAAGTACTATCCAAAAAAAAAAAAAAAGTAGTAATTGGATATCACATATCAAAACATGAATCAATATTAACATTTTCAACCTAACTCAAAAATCTACTTGCACCTTTATATATGTAGAAAATACGTATAACATCATCCACTTCCAGGATATCGTGTCTACAAAGATACACGTACACAAGACTAAGTGGATTGGATCACGTGCAAGGGAGCATCCATATTCCTAATCAGAATCTCTCATTGGTTTCACTGATTATAAACCACCATATTCGAACTATAACGCAAAAAGTAAAAACTGTATCAAACAAATATTTTTCATGTATATCATTTTATGATTAAAGCATATACGAATAGTAAAATTGAATTCAAAAGGAAAATTTTGATTAAAAACACAAGAATCAGAGAGGATTGGCCCTATTTATATTTTATGATGTCAGTAAACCTAATACATATAATTTCAGAATCTAGATGGATTATTCTATGACATGTCAATATTTTTGTGTATGACCATCTTTCTTAGAGAGTCAACGTACCAAATTTTTACATTCTAGCTTCTCCTCCAATGTTGTAGTACTGACGAAATTAAGGAACCAAGAAGCGAAAACCTGGGAGTACAATTTGAATATGTACTCAACCTTTCTCACCAACCGTACAGGTAGCCCAAACTAACATTGATAGGTATTAGCGAACCGTAGGTAAGCTTCAGCTGGTTTCGACATTGCTCACAAGCAAGGTGATGATGCAATATGATTTTAAAGTAGTACATATATAAAGTTAATTTTGCCACTTGAACTACACTAAGGATGTAATACATTATTATTTTCTCATTGTACAAAACCATACTTAATAATAACATGTTTTTTATGGGATGTCACATGTTTTTATTCTTCTTATATTGTACTATGTAAATAATCAGTCGCTATCATAATAACATTGAGTTTGGGTGTTAAAATAAGTGATTGTTTATCCACAAAGACAACAGCTGGTGATTGGTGAAACTTCGTTTCAAAGCAGAGAAATATGACGACCGTTGTCCGTGTCTAATGTTTTTCTAGATAGAATGATTGAGTGACTTCAAAGCACATGTCACACGCCAAAGTATGTTATGTTAATATTACATTATGCCATTCAGAACATTATATAATGTCATTGAAGTCCAATCGCTTTTCCGCATCAATTGAACAATCAAATTTTACAATTTTTCCTTACTTCCACGTTCAAAAATGGCTGTCTTTGCACCAAAATCCATTTTTTATGCATGTGTTCCGACATTTCTCTTTGTATTAACTGTAGTAGCAGCTCTCGATGCTCATTACTACGATCAAACATGTCCACAAGCTGAGAAAATAATACTTGAGACAGTACTAAATGCTACTAAACATGACCCCAAAGTTCCAGCTCGCCTCCTGAGGATGTTCTTCCATGATTGTTTCATTAGAGTACGTAAATTATCTTTGGGAAGTTTGTCGTGTGGATTTTTTGTTTAGCAAATACTAACTTTGTCGAAGAAAATGTTGATAGGGATGTGATGCATCGGTGCTGCTCGACTCGACCAAGAAGAATCAAGCAGAGAAAGAAGGTCCTCCTAATATTTCACTTCGTGCCTTCTATGTGATAGATCAAGCCAAAGCTAAGCTCGAAAGAGCATGTCCGCGCACGGTTTCATGCGCAGACATAATTGCCATCGCAGCTCGAGATGTAGTAATTGCGGTAAACTTTTAAAAAACCTTAACTGTATTTGGATAGAATATGCAACAATTTATATAACTTTTATCAAAAGATCGAAAAGCCTTATGGATACTTTTTACTATTTCATCTTATCAAAAAAAAAAGATAAATGTATTTTTTTTTAGTTTTAGGGAAATAACATATAGAATCACCTTAAATTTAAAACTGATCAGCAAACCGAGTTTATAAATCTATTCTAACTACTATTGAATTCATACAATTTTAGATAAGATGGAGATTATAATTCTTTCTACTTCTCAAGAAATCGTTTAAGGTAGCTGTTTGACAAGTTACAAATTACATGAAGCACACATGATGTTAAATATAAGTAGATGCCACCATACTTTTCTTTCAACAATAAACCTATCGCATGGTCAAGCTCATATCTGTATACAATGCTTATAATCACACAATCATCCCCTAGCTATCAATTTCAGTTTATTTTTACTTCAATGTGCCAGAAAAAAGAATGTCGTTTCACCTAAGACAATTAGATAAGTTTTTGGCACAAAATCAGGGGACTAGTAAACTCTATTAAATCTGTGTCTCATATGACATACTTGACTTCTGACGTTTTTATATGGACATGACTTGACAAAGATTAGGATATCGTCAACTAGCAATGCCTTATTTAATCCATTGGTTAATTCTGAAAACTAATTGATTTACACATAAAATTTACGACAGAATCTATCCAAAACTGAAGTCTTTAAACTATGAGGGCACTGTTCTGTACCTTTCTCTGTCGTACCAATTTTACACATATTCAAACATCTTTTCTCATAAAAATGGCACAATTAATTACGCGTCAAATTTAAATATAAAAAGGATTATTGAAATTAATATTTTGTTTTCTCCATATCCGAAAATATTCAGGATTGGTTTCGAATAACTTCCTAATCCTACGAGTTAATACATAGTACAATTCAACCCATAAATTTAAGTTCATGGATTAGATACAGATAAACCATCTAATTTTATTATATCTGGTGCTAAGTGGTAACTCTATGCTATCTATCCTTAGCAAGAGATATCTACTCTAGGTTACTTCATAACGACAGGCATGAAACGTTTTCGGAAGGAACAAAGTAAGACTAAACTTGGAGTTTCACTGATTAATAAATATATTCCTATGTACAAATTTAGACATAACATTATCAATCTATTGTTTTCATTTCAGACTGGAGGACCATACTGGAATGTGTTGAAAGGCCGAAAAGATGGAAGAATGTCAAAAGCTTCAGACACTACCAACTTACCTGCTCCTACCTTCAATGTTACACAGCTCATCCAAAGTTTTGCAAAAAGAGGCTTAGGAGTCAAGGACTTGGTTGCACTTTCAGGCGGACACACCCTCGGCTTTTCCCATTGCTCTTCCTTCTCATCACGGCTGCATAATTTCAGTTCACTCCATGATGTGGATCCTAACATGAACCATTTTTTTGCTAAGAAACTCAAGATGGCATGCCCCAAAGGTCATGGTCACAGCGCAGGGCAGTTTTTGGATTCAACTTCTTCAACTTTTGACAATGACTATTTCAAACGTTTGATGGAAGGCGAAGGAGTTTTTAGATCTGATCAAACATTGCTCGGAGATTACAGAACTAAGCGGCTTGTGGAATGGTTTGCAGGAGATCAGAATTTGTTCTTCAAGGAGTTTGCTTCTTCAATGGTGAAAATGGGAAACGTTGGGGTGAAGGAAATAGGGGAAGTGAGATTGAACTGTAGAGTGGTAAATTAAGCGGGTGTCTCTGTGTGAGATTGTTACTAATAACAATGATGTAGTGAAAACTTTTTACTCCTTTGATTTGTCTGAATAATTCAATTGGATTGAATTCTAACGTTGTATGCAACATGTAATATTTTCATGTAACGCCAACCAGTAGTTGGTTTTTTATGTACGTTTTGATTGTCATCACAACATTTGCATCATATGCAATAGATACATCTATATATATTTTTTTAAGTAATTATATTAATATAAAAAATATATATACAACCGCTAGTCATGAGAAAGGGATACAACAAAATTCAATCCCAGAACTAAAATTTTACAAAAACACTATATGAAAACTTATATAAACCAAATCATGGTACAAAAAACTTAAAATAAGCTATAATTCGTCTAGCTAGAGACAACTTTGAAGGCACAGGAGATCTGAGACACGTAGAGTTCCTTGTTCTCCAAATGCAACATACCATTGCTGCAAAGGCAACTCTCCATGAAGAGACCAAAGAAATGTTAGAAGAGGTTGTGTTCATCAGAGTAGATGATATGACTTGCCAAGATAAAAAGGATGATGAGCACTTTAATTACACTATTGACTTTAGAGGGAGCAAGGAGTATATCAGGAGGAATTGTGAACCCATTCCAAAAGGTATTGTGTGGAAATTCCCAACCATTGCCTTGTATAATGGAACATAGTTTGGCATAATAGGAAAGCCCGAATTAGCAATCACTTTGGGGTTGTACACCATATCTAAAGGCTTAGATGGCAGCCAAAAAACTAACTACAAAGATATGAAAAGGCTATCTCTAACTTCCTACTTAAACATATTCTTTGCTAACAAGTGAAGTTTTAACAATTTCCTCTAACTCCAAGAACATATAAAGAGCACTTTGCTAGCCTAGAATGAGGATCCCTTAAGGAAATTAGAGTGGACCCAATCAACCCAAACTCCCCCAATTGAATCTCCACATAGGTGCCAAATATGTTTTAATTAGGTTGCTTTGTTCCAAATCTCAAGTTTATGAATGCCCAAACCACCTTCATCAACTAAGGGGCAGACCTCTTGCCATCTTACCTTGGCTTTTGTTGAAATTTTTTGCCTCCCACTCTACAAGAAATTATGCATGAGCCTTTCAATAGTTGCAATTACATTTTTAGGTAAAATTAACATAGATACCCAGTAGACTTGCATTGAAAATAGAACTAATTTAATAAGTTAAAGCCGTCTAGCATAGGAGAGGAACTTTGCTGTCCAAGAATTGATTTTTGCCAAAATTCTTTCAATTAGAGCATCAAAATCAAATTTGCAAAGTTTGGAAGCAAGTAATGGAACGCCAAGATAACGGATAGGGAGAGTCCCTTCCTTGTATCCCAGTACGTTAAGTAGCTCTTTTTAGGAGATGGCACACTAGAGAGGAACACAAGGCTTTTGCCACTATTAGCTCAAAGGCTCAATACAAATTCAAAGATCTACAAAGCATCCTTGATCACAGCAATTGAATCCACATTTCCATTGCAAAAATTCAAGAAGTCATCCGCAAAACAAATGTGTGTTAGCCACTCTACCTTACATCTCCAGTGACATGAGAATCTAGGATTGTTCATGAGTTGCCTTAAAATATCAGAAAATACTTCCATGCTAAGGATGAAAAGGTAAGGTGATATGGGGTCACATTTTCTAAGTCCTCTCAAGCTTGGGATAAATCCTACTAACTCTCCATTGATGTTGAAGGAAAACTAGGAGTAGAGAAGCATTGCACCAACAATTTAAGACACACTATTCAAGTGACCAAACTGCCTTCACCCTAGGGAGGAAATTTAGACACACTATTTAAAACTCAAAGAACTTGAATGAATACACCTCTTAGATGTGCCAAAATCCATATTTAGAACTTCAATCGAATGATCCTAAAGTAAAGGTGACATAAAATTGGCATTATAATTAGGGAATTTAGCTAACCAACTTTGGTTAACTAGTATTCTATCTAGTTTCTTCAAAATCGGGTTAGCTGTTTATTTGTTTGACCAAGAGAAAAAAGTTCCCCACAAACTAGAGATCATTAAGTTCCTCTTCATCCAAAAATTCATGAATTCCACCATGACTATAATTTGCCTAATATTGCCTCCATTTCCCTCATGGACTGATTTGATAATATTGAAATCTCCAAGAACTACCTAAGGGTTATCAACTAGATGCGATGAAAACACAGCTAAATCCCTCCACAATAGTTTCCTCTCTCCTGATCAAAATGTGAAGCATACATGAAGGATGCGTAAAAGGATGAGTTAGAGTTAAGATGCATACAGTAACGGTGAGAGAATTGCTTATGTTCTTTCTCTATTCAAATGTTCCAGATTCTCAGATCTCAAGTTAACCATATCCTCTTGCTTGCAGCAAAGCTAATATCAAAGTTCTAGTTAGCATTTAGGTTGTGCTTAACTCTATCTTCATTGCTCTAGTTTACATAAGTTTCCAACAATCCCAAGAAAGACACTCTATTCCCTACACAAAATTTCTCGACCTCTACACACTTCAATGGGTCGTTGAGACCTTTTATGTTCCACGAAGCTAAATTCATTGCAATCAAGAGTGACGGTTATGTATCATCTTTGACGTTTGAAGAACTTCTTCTTCTTCTTCCACTTGCTCGCCAAGCCCAAGGACTATCCACTACTAGAAGAGGTCGAGCTAATCATCTCTTAGCTTCTAAGGAGCCTGATAATTTAGGGTTCACAAGGGTAGTAGTAGGGTGGTCCACCTTCTATCCATTGATTCCTTCTACTTCCTCTGCCTCCTCATTCTTGTTCTCCTTTATTTGCTTATCAGTAGGGGCACAAGGTGTCTCTCCTTGCAAAGGTGTTTCTGAAATATGAGATAGAGTAAGGTCTTGTATAAGATCAATAGGTTTATCATTTCTCGAAGCAAGGTCTTCCACCAACACCTCTAAATCTTCCATTGAATTATCTTATCCAAGTTGGCCTATTTGATGGGGAAGGATACCTCCTCGCTTGATATCGGTATAGCCTCTTTAGAAGATGGGAGGCGAAGTGGCTAAACCTAGGTTCTTTTTGCCTCTCCTTTGAACTTTCACCCACACCTTATTTTCTAAAATAGAAGTTTCTTTGGATGCTTCTGCTATAGAGTTTGCTTAGGGAACCACACGAATGTCCAAAGACTTTGCATGTGGGACAACATGGTAGAAGCCACTAATACTCAACCGCAATCTACGTAGAAGTACCATCATCCCTCTCCAATTCCACTAGAGGTACAAAGTCATCCGCAATGTCCACTTTCACCAAAACTCTAACTCGGTTCACTCTTGCTTGGCATACTATAAGAGTGTCCACTTGGAGACCTCATCAAGGTATTCACAAGGAATACCAGAGAATACAACCCAAGCTAGAATCCACGAGGGTTGCAGTTTAGTTAATGGCATACAAACCTTCCACTTCTAAAGGATTAATAGACATTTGGCAAAATACCAAGGCTTCTCAAGGATTACACTTAGGAAAGTGTCATTAACAAAGCAAAAGTAGAAGAAGCCATCCTTGTTGCAATGAACACTCGTAATGCTAGTCTTTCCATATCTTGGAGCAATAGTTTGAACTAGAGAGAAGGGGAGTTTCCTTCTAAGGAAATACCCCACAAGAGTGTGCTCCCATCTTTTTGCACCTTGAGCCGCGACCAAGGGAGGGGTCTACCCTTGGGTATCAAGCCACAAGATATTGGAGGATGAAATTCTACCTTTAAGTCTGGACAACGTAGAGGAGCAAAAGAAGTTCCGCAAGCTTGGGCAAAGCTTTTAGTTGGAATTACCGAAGGGAAAGGGCAGTTTTGCTTTCCCACATTATCCATTAAGTCATTCACTTGCTCCAATGTGATATTTCCAAAAAAAAGGAAAAAGATTTTACATTGGCTTTTCCATTGGTAGAAAAGTCCCTCTCCTTTTTGCCAATAAAAAGCCTGTTAAAAACAAAAGGCCCATCACCTTTATGGGAACCAATGCAAAAGTTTCTTTTTCTCCTATGTTACAAGCCTTAGGCAATGGAGCTTATGAAGGCTAGATAGAAAAATTACCAGAAAAGGAAACCGAGTCAACTTCCTCGGAAAGGCATGGTCCCCAAAGCCTTGGTCACAAAAAAAAAAAAAAAAAAACCCTTTGTGGAAACGTTGCTCCATGGGAGTGGCCACCAATTGGCTTCCAATGAAATGACCCTCCCACCATAGTATAAGAGTAAAGGAAAATGAAATAGATATAGTAAAGAAGAGATGAGGGGAAGGGAGAGGATTGAGAAGGCATCGAGGATGGTTATGGAGAGCCTAGAAAAGTGGCTTCTTATGATGGTTTAGGGTGGTTTTCTAAAGAAAAGGGGAAGCATTTTCTCTCTCTAGCAATCACCACAAATGTTTCAACTAAAATTTAAGCACGATTGCAATAGATATATGTTGCTGAACAGGCCAAGCAGAAATTAGCATAATCAATAGAAATTAACAGGAGGCACCCAAAAAATAAGAGTTGACCCAACAGGTCACTTAACAGGTTTAGCTGTTAAATTAGATCCTTTGGTAGCCGGATATATGCATAGGAGGTATTGCCATTTGAAGTTCAAAAGAAAATTATCGAGCCAGATTCTAAATATTGTCTCGAACCATCGAAAAGCTCAATAAGAAACCATTATTGGAATTCATGACGCATTCCCTTTTTCATTCCAGTAAAACAGGTAATAATCAATTGGAAGATAATAATCCAACATATAGTTAAATTGGTTGCAAATAATACTAAAATAGTAGAGCTTCCCCCAGAAATGCAGCAGCAATTCCACATTTCAACTCCTCGTTCCCTGACACTCATAAACTCAAAATCTGGAGGGCAGAATGAAGTGGCCAAATTTTCAAAATGACCAAGAGCGTTATGGATACTATTAAAACATAAGGTTTTGAACATGGTGATCACCATATAAGTGTAACTCAAGGAGGAGATATTGAAAATCTTTGTTTATCATCAATGTAATGGAGAAATCATTGTGACATGAACTAAAAGGCATGCACTAAACAGATCCTGAATGGACAATCTAAAAGCTCATGTCACCTTCTGAAGCTCAATTGATCTTGTGAGCCACCGGCTGAAACACTACTAGCTCGTAGGACCTTACAGATAGCAGTGATAAGCCAGGATGATAGAAGCATAACAATGGCTCTTTATAGATATAGATAGCACAAAAACAGTAGCATTAGAGTTTTACTGATATAACGTCTTGAGAGGTTGTACACAGCAGCAACATTCCATGGATATATTGTGCCTAGAAACTCAAGCAAAGACAACATCTGATCGGAAGACATACTTGAGTCCCCTTGTGACGTTGCGAGCTTCATGAAGCATACACTTATCACCATGTATATGAAGAAGTGCCATGCCTTCAGCTGGTGCCACCTAAATATTTAGAAATCGAACTATTAGGAATTTTATATTACCAAAGAATGTACAAAAAGTCCATGAATAGAAAATAAAAAGGCGGCAAAGAACAGGAACGTACAATATATCAACAATAACAGAAGAAACTAACCTCAGCAACTGTACTATTCCTTGAACCATAGAAAACTGTTTCCCCTCCTATTAGAGATTTCAAAGCAGAATCTTTACTATTTTTTGCATCATTCTTTGTTTTCGACTTAGGTCCTCCACCACCACCACTCAAATATATCAATAAAGTATAACAGGTCCTCTTCCCCTCACCAAGATCAACACTTTCATCTATATGCTTTCCAAAGTGCTGACCTACTTTATACCTAAACCAGAAAAAGGGTAAATTAACGAACAAAATAAACTATCTATTATACTCATGATGTAGAAGCCTTTCTTCCTGACTAAATGCAGGTTTAACAACAGAATTCTAAGAGAAGACACTTGGTACTCAAATGTTGACAATTACCTCGATCTGTTAATGCTTTAACAGAACAAAATTCACATACATGCTCTTTGGTTACACGTTTATTTCTGAAAAACCAGGTTTCAAAGAGATGACACATGAAAATATATTTATGCCAGTACCTCAGAACTGATGGCAAATGATTTCTTAAAAGGTTTGAGTAAAATTATAATTGAAAAGATAGATTTAAATAAATATTTATAGTTACAATAAAATAAGGAGAAAAAAAAAAACCAAAAATCTTCTGACAGCAGCAGAAAAGTTACAAATTTTACTATCTTTTCCTTTTAAGATGGAAAGTCATACTTCTGGTTGAACCAACCTGTAAAATCTGATATTTGGATTCAATCCAATGGCAACCTTTCCTCTAATCTTAATTCCAGAGAAAACTTTATCAAGCCCAGATTCCCATATAGTCGATGCCAAAGAAGCATCATTAACTGAGATTCTGTCATTGTCTCTATAAGCTTCTCCTTTTGCTGGACCAAGGCTCCCTTGGTGGACAAAACCAATGGACTCAGCAGCTTGTACAAATGCTGTAGATTCAGCTGAAGTGAAGAAATTCTGCACCTGATATCTTGAACATAAAAAGAGAAGTCATGACCACAATTATTACAAGGACAAAGTTCCTACCAAAATTACACGCAAAAAATAGTAGAACCAAGGGCACAATCTTTGGCAGTTCGAGAGGCTATCAGTTTAACACAGTTTGTTTTCCTCTTTCCTCAGCATGCTACATATTGATATTGATAGAATAAACAGCATGGAGGCCAGTCAACTGTTTCTCTTGTTACAAGTTATAACCCGATTCCGCACATCATCAATGCAATTTGTGTACCACTTCAACAACTAGCACATCCCATCATCAAATAGTAAATAACCCAGGCTCAAACAAGAAAAATATAGCATGACCATGAATATCGTTTTTTTTTTTTATAAATTCAATCATGCCCACAAACTCAGGTTTGCGACTACAAATAACCAACCACTCCACTGCTCTGTCAAACGAATTTGCACAATAACTAGAGAAAGGGTATAACACCATAACCTATTTAGATATGCCTAGCATGCCCATAACAGTAAAGCTCCCAGTTAGAGTATGGTGCAGCTCAAAAAGCGAACATAAATATAGGCATGTCCAACTCCGCAAAATTCAAGACCCCAGATATAGAAAACCAGGCACAACTAAGCAGATTTGTGCTATAAATATAGCCATAGAAAGCCAATAAAGTTTGTGGCTTGAGATCATGTTTCCCATGGTAAGCATGTGAACAGGGGTTTTTCATTTCGCACTCAGATGATTATTTTACTGGAGATCTGGTTCTTTTGGGATCCTGGGGACAAGGATATGAATTCTAGATCTATGAATAAGAGCATAGAGACTCCATCACAAAACCCATCCACTCAACCCAAAACCCTCCCCTTTCTTTTCAATCGTGGTAATTTCTAGCCCATGTTTGTGGTACATTCTATGATCAAGTCATTCTTTTTGGCCAGAAGTTTTACTTGTGGCATGGCATATTATTTCATGAGCAAATTTAATTTAAGTACATTTCATATTCCTCAAAACTAGCCTTTAAAGTGTGTACCAGATGATCCAATTATATGAGTGCACTGCCTTACAGTTTCACAAAATAGCAGATCTTCAACCAGAAGGATACCAACTGAGGGTGATGTAATTTACCTTAGCTTATGGTAAATTCAATTTGTGATTATATTTATTTGAGGTATATTCCTCTTGCCACCACATTATTCTTAAATTGTAAACACCTCTAGTGAGACCTGCAAAATAGATTCTTTTATTTGAGTGCAATTTTGGTCAATTCTTGATTAAGTTAACTTCTTGAAACTTGACAAAATTTTGCTAATTTCTCTTTCCAATGTGGTGATTTCCAGGAAAGCCAGTCAAACTACTGCACAAAAAGTTTTCAGGGCAAGAATCCCATAAATATTTGGTTGTGCCCTTGTCTCTCACCAACACATATATTACAAAATGCAAAATATGTGAGTTGCACATGAAGAAAACTACCTAAGCTCATGCAAACTAATGTACTACAAGCAACCAGCACAAAAAGAAAAGTTCCAGTATTTGGATTAACATCCGTTTTTGAACACTAAACAAATAGTCACCCTAAACAAACAAACAAACAAACGATACATAACCAGATCAAGCCAGTCCAAGATGCCTCTCTTTGACAAGTATATCATCTGACAAATTATGAACAACAACACTATGATCCAAACAGAGTAAAGACCAGAAGTCAGTTATGCAATATGAATCAGATAAATAACCAGTCAAAAGAAATGTTGTAACCCTGTTTTGCCTCTCTAATGCCCAACAACATAGCAAAGATTTCCCGATTTCCTACTGGGACCCAAAACCATGTTTTAGAAATTCCCTAATTTTTTTATTATCTTAGAAATTTACTAATTTCCTATTAACCAAAACTCTTCCTTCTGGGGAATGAGTGCCAACTAAGCTAGAGATTAGTGTATTACACAGGACCAAATGCAAACGTCTATCCATATGTTTCCAAAATAAACAGAAAAAGTGAACCACTAAATTACACGGAAGTGAAATAACAGCATAGAGATTCAAACTCTTGATCACTTGCTTAGATACCAAAATGAATTGAACTCCACAACCAAGCTCATAAATATAGGGTTTTTCAACATTGATACTAGACATTCAGATTCAAGATGATTTTTTGTTCCACATTCTCTTCATATCCATTGTAAAGCATGTATTCTTCATTCCAATGAAGCATATAGGCAAGTAAGGAAATGCCATTAATTGTACACTTGACAATGGTCCAAAAAGAAAAACTTTTCACCTTTCCATATATCCGTCAAATTTGAAACTCGAAGTGCCCCGAACTCGTTAATAGAACCCAAATCATAATGCATTTTAATAACTTAATCTAATATAATCAAGTGGATCAATTTTCCATTCAGTTTAGGATGCTCAATCGAGTCCTGAGCCATTAATAGAAAATAAATAAATAAATAAATAAGCTTACAATTTAATCCATTTTTCAACACATAATGCATAAAATCTCGTTATTAGATTAATTGAACATTCCAAACAGGCTAAAAAGTTCAATCAAATCCAGCAGTATTAAACAAACAAAAAAAGGAGATAACAATTTCACAGAAACAGAAGTAAGAGAGAGAGAGAGAGAGAGGGCAATGTTACAGTGAAGAGATCGGTGTCCTTAAGACGGGTGAATTGGAGATTAAGCTTGGGTTTAACAGCTGGCCAAACCCTAGATGGAGCGGGTACGGGCCTTTTACGATCGGAGGATTCGTGGGTTCTCTCTCCCATCCTTCTCTTATAGGTTCGTACTGTTTCTGACATGCAAAGGAAGCTAAAACCGTTTCAAGCTTTTCTCTTTCTGGTTGTGGCAGCGCCAGACGGTTCAAAATTTGAATCCAAATGCGAATGTTATGTAATTAACCCGGGTCCTATTTGGGTTTCCCATCACCAGAGTGTTTGGAAGAGGGCGGAAAATGGAGGGGAAAAGAGGGTGAGGAGAAGAAAATAGAAGTTGGAGAAAATATTGATTTTGGAGTGAAAAGGGAAAAAAAAATCATGTTTCACTTTAAAAATGCAACATTTTTTTTAATGCAAAAAAACAACACAACTCCATCATCCTAATTAGGGAATTTTTTTTTTTTTTAAGTAGGATTTTTTTCATATTATTCTCTAAAATTTTTTAGAAAAAAACCATGTTGGTCCAAAATTTATTTTCCTCTTTCTTATTTGGCTCATTCTAAATAGTGAAAAGTCACATAAACAAAGAATTAACTTTTTTAATAACTTATTTTCTTTTAATTAGAGTAAAGACCACATTTGAAATGCTTTGATTAACATAAGATAGTTATCCTAAACTTGGCGGGTCATAATCCACTACTTTATGAAGATGATAAAAACTTTAAGGTAAAAACTTTAAAAAGAAAAGGAAAAGCTAACATGTTAAAATCTAGTCGTGCCTTTTTATTATTTCCTTTTCTTTATTTTTGGATGTGGTGGGAGGTGTTTCACAGCCCATCAAGTGATTATGGCCTTAATTAACCACTACCTTAGGGGACATGAGCCTCATTTCATAATGGTGGATAGCTAGCGAAATGCTAATGAGCATATTAACATCTTTAAAAAATGCAATGAAATCTTTTTATACTTGTTTGTAATTTATAAAACTTTATTCATTATTTATTTAATTATATTATTTTATAAAATTAATTTAATATAAATATGTCATATGATGATGCGTGTTCATTAATTAAAAATGATAGATAAAAGTAAAACATACAATGTAAAATGTTAAAAATAGAAACATAAATGTGTAAAATGTCCAAATATAAACCCACATGTGATTAAGAATAATTCAATTGGTATTTTAAAATTTTCCTTCTTTTCATACATTCAACAAAATCATATTCCCATGAAGATGTGTCAAATACTTTTCTCTTGCATGTTTGATAGAAGGCAGTATATCAATTCTTTTGGCTGCATAAATATATAAATTTACCCTATCAAATCAGCATGTCCAATAAAAGTGATGGGATAAAAAGAGAACACCCAAATTTTCGATTCTTTTGTTTTTCTTCTTTTGTCATAAAACCTCCTTTTCACTAAGCATCACCTAGTCTTTTTGCTCATAGGCATCAATTTACAAGTTATGATAATATGATTTTCCCCATATTTTTGTCTTCTTCTCTTAAAGGAAGGAAGTCTATAAGTTTACCACTCTATACTCACTTTAACTTGTACCATAGTGGAATCAATAGCACTTGTAAACCTATCACATGAGTTCTTTTTCAAACTTAAAAAATCACGACTCAACAAAGTAATCAAAACTAGTGTATAAGAAATCACGTGTATTCTTAATGGTTCTTTTTCAAACTTCAAAAATAATGATTCAACAAAGTAATTAAAACTAGTGTACAAGAAATCACAGCTGTATTCTTAATGCAAATTTATAAAGCATTAAACCCCATGATGTGCTTAGAATTCTTAGAAAACTTAAAAAGCATGGTCATTAAATGCATAGCTAAAAATTTAATTCTTTTTGTACTTTCATATTTAATATGAGGAAAAAGAAATTATTTTTATAGATTCTTACATTTTATGAAAAAAGAAAGAAAATAAAATGGATATGAACAACTCATGAATTGAACTTGGGATTTGATTAAAATATAGAAATTGAAATGAATTACAATTTCCTAGAATTAGTTGGATATGTTTGCTACAATCTCGAAAGAAATTGATAAAAACAAATGTTCACCATATTCAATCAACATTGATTGAGAAGAACAAAGAATAATTCGAAAGAAACAATCTCATATAATTAATCTAGAAAATAAAGTTTCCATAACTCTCCGTTGCTTGTTTTTGCATTAGATAGGAAATAAAATGTAATACTTGAAATTTTTATTTATTGATTTGTTTAATATATATATTATCACAAAGAGCTAAGGATAAGGATGGGAATTTAATAAAATTCGAGGGGCAATTTAAACATTTCACATAGAGGATATAAATACTGAAATAAACCTAGGAAACTTAATTTACCATTATGAACAGTAAAATAGCAGAGGACAGATGCTCCCTACGAAAAACCCTAAGAAGACAAAAAGAAAAAGGAGTTAATCAATTTCCAAGTACACAAAGTAAGGATCTTTATACTAATTTCTATTTAGGTTATTGGAATTGGAATTTATGAATATCATGTGCTTATCAAGACTCAAGATTTGAGAAGGGACGATATGAGAATGGGGAATCAATGGCTCAAGGATACGATTTGTGGAATTTTTGAAGTAAGTAATCTAATCCGTGTAATTTATTTATAATTACATTTTTTAGAGATGTAATCGAGCTTAAGAATAAAGAGGATTGGGTTTGGGAGAAATTGGAATGAAAGATTAAGAGTTCGTGGAGATTACTAAGGGTAACATGACCTACCAACATGGTCGTGTTTTGACCATGTTAAACTCGAAAGTTACACCGAGAGATACACGACCTCCCAACACAATCGTGTTTCAACCGTGTTGAGTCAAGGGTAACACGACCTCCTAACACAGTCGTGCTTCAATGGTGTTGAATTAAGAAGAACACGGTCGTGTTTCGATGGTGTTGAATTAAGAAGAACATGGTCGTGTTCCAACCGTATTAAAGCAAAACGTTACACCAAAAGATACATGACCTTTAACACAGTCGTACTTTAACTTGTGTTGAGCAAAACGGTCCCCAATATGGCCATGCTGAATAAAGTATAAAGTAATTATATATTTATTTAACTTCAAATTAAACTAATTTCCACGTAACTTAAATAGCTAGTAAGGCCCTAGAGAAATTTAATAAATAGGATTAAGAGAAATAAGAGAATGATATTGATCTTATATTAAGTACTAAAAAGAGTTTGTTAATGTGAACAGATTTCAACTTAGCTTAAGTCCAAGACCGGAAGTGCTTAATGGTAGGATTCAAGGTACGTGTAACTTGTGTATTATTCTGTGTTTGTTTAAGTTAGTATGTGTGTTGAAATTGGTTAAGATGAATAATTTGGTTTAAGTGTTTAAGTTGTATACTGTATATGCTTAACTCAACCTAAGGGCCCGTAGTGGCAGATCCCTAGGAAACACCCTAATGATCATTGTGTGACATTGTCCCTAGTGGAGTTAAATGACATGGGTTGAATATCAGATTAAGATGTTTAAGTGCACATGAGTGTGAAGCCCATAATGGTAGTTCCCATCACCAGGTTTAAGTGCACATGGGTATGGGGTTCGTAGTAGCAGTTCCCATCACTAGGTTAAAGTTTAAGTATATATGGGTGTAGGGCCCATAGTGACAGCTCTCATCACTAAGTTTAAGGATCAAGGGATCGTGGGTATGGGGCTCGTAGTGGCAATTTCCATCACCAAATCATACTCCATTGTGTAAAGTGTGTTAAAAAGGTTATGAGTACCCTGTTGATACTTATGAACATAAATTGTATTAAGAAATGATTGTTTGTATTTAAGTATTGCATGATGTGTGTGTACTTGTTTATGTTTGTTCATATGTGTGTATTTGTATTATACATACTAGGCATTAGCTCACCCTTTGAGGAACATTTTTTAGATGTAGGTGTTGAGGGAAATGAGAACCCGAAAGATAATTTAGGTTTAGATGAACCACAGAGAGAAGAAGATGAAGATTACCATTACTATTATAGTGATTAGGATTTTGTAAATTTATATTATTTAACTATAATTGACAGTATCTTTGGATAAATAATTATTTTTATGTTCAATAACTTCCTCTACGTTAAATGTTTGATATGGTTTAAGGTATTATTTGAATTTTAGGATATATGAAATGCTTTTATATATGAGTTATAGGTTAAATTATATCAGGGTTGATTCAAAGCCTTAATGTGTTCTTATAAGATAAGGACACGTGGCGGGCTGTAGCGTAGCCCAGGTTTCGAGGCGTTACATAAAATATGTGAAAGAAATGGGACACCTAAACTATGTTGAAAGTGAGCTAGAGCAATTATCAGGTCTAGAAATAGAATCAAAATCAAGACGCCTAACAAAAAATGGAATAAAAAGCTCTAGTTATAGCCAAAACAAGAACTAGAGTTAGATGCAAGACTATGACATAAGCCAGAAGAACGTAATTTAGAAGCTCCTTTGCAACAACATTAGACTCCAATCCGATTCCCATCACCATAAGTCTGATAGCTTTCTTAGTGTGCTTTCTTAACCTTAAAGGTTGCACTGAAGATCAAGAGTTAGAATCTGTCTAGTCATAAGATCCGCTATATCTTATATAATTGAATAGATTTTAAGATAGATATTAAATTTTATAGTGTAGATTCCGATTTCAAGTTTTAGGAGTTTGTACTTACAATATTAGGTATAAAATATTACCATATACCATCCTAAAATCTATATCAAACCTATATTGTGATACTATGAGATTTATGCTATAATGTACCTAATAAATTTTCATTATGTATAATATTCAATTGTTATTTCATGTTTTTTTAGTGAAATTCAATATGCTTGCATTTGTTGTAATTTATATTTAATAGTATCGACTTTCAATTCGAATATCATGATTTTGGATGGGAATGATTATATAACTCTAAATGAAATTAAAAAAAAAAAAGTTCATAGCTCTTACACAAGTATCCTATAACCTATTGATTTTACAAGATATAAATTCTAAGATGTTTGAGAGGGTCAACAATAAGTTCGGTTTCTAAATTTTTTATACCTATAATTATATGTTTATAAACTATATTATGCAACAAATACAAATCAAAAGCAACTTGCAAAATTGAAAAGCCAAAAGTTGGGTTTGATTTGATTTGACTCTTGTATTTCACCTTAATGCTCATTTTGTGTTCATGCATGTAATTCACTGCCTAGCACTTAGAAGAATAGAGCACTATAGGTTTTATAACCATCTAAGTGAGCTTATCTCTTTTAAGTTTTATGGGAATTTTATATTTGCACATAATGTACTTCACTTTTTTCATATATTCTAGTTGGAATAAAGGTGCAAGAAGTATGTGTACTTTTAAGTTTAAGTAATTAAGTGTCTATTTTTTTTTTAATATTTGTACTTTAAAATAATATATGATTTAGTATCTCTATTAAATACTAAATTTCTAAATAATAAAACTTTAGATACTAAATTATCCAAATCTAAAAATATAAGTATTTTGTATACCTTTTTCCCTTTTATAGTTTTTTTTTTCTTTTTTACCATACCTCTTAAGTTTTAGCCAAATTTTGAGTTTAGCACTCGATTTTCCCATGTCTCATTTGCTAAAACAACATATATTATAGGATGAAATCTTGAATATCTCTAATAAGTTTGCTCAAAATAAATTAAAAAACATACACTATGATGAACATAATAGTATGGATCCATGCCATTTTCCATCTCTATGTGTCTTTATCTTAGATCAAATCTCAAGCTAGTATTACCTTGTGACAACATATCTATGATTTTCAAACTCAAGTTTACCGCAATAGAATGAAAAGAAAAATAATAAACTGTAATTCAAGAAAAAATGATAATAAGTATTAACACAATGCTTTCTTAAGACATATTCCTATCACCATAAGTTGATAGCTTTCTTGTTGTGCTTTCTTAACCTTAAGGGTTGCACTGAAGATTGAGCATTGGAATCTATCAAGCCATAAGATCTGCTATATCTTGTATGATTGAATAGATTTTAAGATGAATATTAACTTTTATAGTGTAAATTCCGATTTCAAGTTTTAGGATTCTGCACTTACAATATTTGGTATAACATATTATCGTATACCGTCCTAGCATCTATATCAACCGTATATTGTGATACTATGAGATTTATGCTATAATGTACCTAATAAATTTTCAATATATATAATATTCAATTATTATTTTGTGTTTTTTTTAATGAAATTCAATATGCTTGCATTTGTTGTAATTTATATTTAATAGTATTGACTTTCAATTAAAATATCATGATTTTGGATGGGAATGATTATACAATTCTAAATGAAATTCAAAAAAAAAAAAAAGAAAAAGAAAGTTCATAGCTCTTACACAAGTATTCTATAATCTATAGATTTTACAAAATATAAATTCTAAGATGTTTGAAAGGGTCAAGAATAAGTTCAGATTCTAAATTTTTTGATACCTATAATTATATGTTTATAAACTATATAATGCAACATATACAAACCAAAAGTTGATTTACAAACCAAAAGCAACTTGTAAAATTGAAAAGCCAAAAGTTGGGTTTGATTTGATTTAACTCTTGTATTTCACCTTTGTGCTCATCTTGTGTTCACGCATGTAGTTCACTACTTAGCACTTAGAACAATAGAGCACTATAGGTTTTATAACCATCCAAGTGAGCTTATCTCTTTTAATTTTTATGGGAATTTTATATTTGCACATCATGTACTTCGCTTTTTTCATATATTCTAGTTGGAATAAAGGTGCAAGAAGTATGTGTACTTTCAAGTTTAAGTAATTTAGTGTATAAAATTTTATTTTATAGTTTTCTAATATTTGTACTTTAAAATACTGTACGATATAATACCTCTATTAAACACTAAATTTCTAAATAATAAAACTTCAGATACTAAATTACCAAAATCTAAAAGTATAGGTATTTTGTATACCTTTTTCTCTATTATAGTTTTTCTTACCACACCTCTTAAGTTTTAGCCAAATTTTGAGTTTAGCGTTTGATTTTTCCATGTCTCATTTGCTAAAGCAACATATATTATAGGATGAAATCTAGAATATCTCTAATAAGTTTGTTCAAAATAAATTAAAAAACATACACCATGATAAGCATAATATTATGGATCCATGTCATTTTCCATCTCTATGTGTCTTTATCTTAGATCAAATCTCAAGCTAGTATTACCTTGTAACTACATATCTATGACTATCAAACTCAAGTTTATCACAATAGAATTAAAAGAAAAATAATAAACTGTAATTCAAGAAAAAATGATAATAAGTATTAACACAATACTTTCTTAAGACATATGTAATTTTGCAAATATAGATTTAATGCTACAAAAAAAAAAAAAGGTTACTAAGATAATTCTTAAATCTTCAATACCATGCTGTTTTTCTATTTCATATTTTAGTGAAACCATAGTTATATAACCAAGAACTATTCAATTGATATTCTTAAATTTTCGCTCTTTTCATATAGTCAGCAAAATCACGTTTCCATGAAGATGTGTTAAATACTTTTATTTTGCATGTGTGATGAAAGCAAATACATCAATTATTTTGGTTACATAAATATATAAATTTACCCTATCAAATAAGCATAATAAATAAAAGTGAAGGGATAAAAGAGAGCACCCAAATTGTTTAGTTCTTTTAGTTTTCTTCTTTTGGCTTAAAACCTTTTTTCACTAACAGTCCATTTACTTCGCTAAATAGAATATGTCTGTAATGAAATAGCTATTACTGAGAAATAACTATTGTAGTGAATTCATATAATGATGTTTACTTGGATGTAATAAAATTAGGACTACACTATTTACTTGAGGGAATAAAAAAGGGAATAAAGATGGAATAATATTACATTATAATAGTTTGTTTCAATCTTTCCCATATTTTTGTTACTCTATTAAGGATTCCCATGTAATTGTATTTGTTAAAAAGGATAAAAAAAAGGTTCCCTTAGTCCTAATCATATATATATATATATATATACAATCCAAGATCCAGTGACGTGATGGATGTGGGTTGGTCTATTATGGAGAGGATGATGGCAAGATCCGGCGATGTGATGTGGGCAGGTACTTCGCGAGATCTAGCGATGTGATGTGAGCAGCTACCTAGCGAGATCCGACAACGTTAGGCTCCTTCGACGGACAAATCTAACATTTCGGCGGATGATTCCATGAACAGATCGACGAATACTGGCAACGGACATTTCTACCTATAGATCTGATGTCTCCATTAATCGACAAACACCGGTGACGACGAACAAAAAGCAACAACGATTAGCAAGCGACGATGGGATCTCCATAACCCTCTTTCCTCTCCAAATCTGATGTTGATTTAGTTTGGGGAAAAAAATGACTCGGAATAGGGATTACATAAGTTTTGCTGGGGAATGGTAATTTGATCGATGAAGTAATTGTAATTCTGTGACGAATGGCTATTCTGTGAAGTAAAAGTTGCAATTCTTATTTCATACTAATAGAATTGTAATAGAATTCCAATTATAGTGAAGTAAATGGGCATAAGTATCATTGAGTCTTCTTACACCTTGAAGCTAGTTGCCTCAGTAGAAGCATTGATTGACAAGTTACTGATTCTCTCCCTTAGGAAAGAAGCATAAAAGTTTACCACTTTATGCCTTCTTGTGCAATGGGTGGAATTAGTACTATTTGTAAACCTAACACATGAGCTCTTTTTCAAACTTGCAACTATGTGTATCTAAAAAAAGTACGATTCAACAAAGTAATTAAAACTAGTGCACAAGAAATCACACATATTCTCAATGCAAAGTTCCAAAGCAATAAACCTAATGATGTGCTTAAAATCCTTGGAAAACTTAAAGGCACTATCTTTAGATGCACAACTAAAAGTTTAAATCTTTCTGTATTCCTGGGTTTAATATGAAGAAAGGAAAATATTTTTATGAATTCTTGTATTTTATGGAAAAGGGAAATAAAAAAATATATTGACAATTAATGAATTGATTATGATGCATCGATTCCAAATCATCACAAATTTCCTAATTAACCATGCATGTTTTCCATAATCTCAAGAAAGATTGATAAGAACCCATATTCATCATTGATTGTTTTTATATTACACAACATAGCTTATTTATGAAAAAAAGATTTATTGGTACTAATACACTATGTTATAGATGGTAAAGAAGAATTCTAACAAACAAAGAAAAATACATAAATGAAAATCAGCTCAATAACCTAATATTTAATAAAATACATAAAAGGGAAGCCCTTTGATATCTTGTTATCTAAACAATAAAATGAAATTTTAACTTCCTAAATTCGTGAAAAGAAATCTTTTAACCACTAATAAATAACAATAGAAAATATAATATATGAAAAATATGGGATGCCTAAACCATGTCAAAAGTTGAGGTGGAGCGATTATTGGATCTAAAAACAAAATCAAAATCAGGACGCATAACTAACAATGGAATTAGAAGCATCGATCAAAATTAGAAGCTCTACAGACGCCAAATCCAGAAGCTTAGATCTAGAACCATGGTATAACCAACACTAAAACTAGAATTGCATGCAAGACAAAAGCCAAAAGCACGCAATTTAGAAGCTCCTTCACAATGACACTAGGCTCGGTTCTAATTCCCATTACCATAAGTCTATAAGCTTTCTCGTACTGTTTTTATAATCTTAAGGGTTCCACTTACGATTGAGGATTAGGATCTGCCCCAAACCCTAAGATTGCAATATCCTATATGAACCTACACTATGATACTATAAGATTTATGTTATAATGTACTTAATAAATTTTCAATACATATATCATTCAATCGTGATTTTGTGTGTGTGTGCTTTTTTTAATTGAAATTCAATATATCTGTATTAGTTGTAATTTATACTTGGAATGGTATTAACTTTCAATACGAATATCATGATTTTGGATGGAAAATATTATAACATTCTAAATTAAATTTAAAAAAGAAAAGAAAAGAAAATATTCACAAGTTCCAAACAAGTATTCTAGAATTTATAAATTTTACGAGGTATGAATTTTAAATTGGCTTGTACTTAGATTTATATATATGCATGTGATCATATATTTGTAAACTATATTATGCAACATATACACAATTGCTCAACGACTATTTTAGGATATACCTTAATGTACGTAATTAATAATTTTTCGGCTTGTTTGGTTTTTTCAATTTAGAGATATCCTAAGTCAACTATTTCCGTTAGAAGAATTTTCCAAACCAAAAGCAAACAGAAAAATCGAAAAGCCAAGAGTTGGGTTTGATTTGACGTAGCTTCTTTGATTTTCGACTTAAAGCTCTTTGTGTTAAATCGAGTCTTACATGCAGACATTGTATTTGAATCATATGCCTAAAAAATCGGTAAATAATTAAGTAAATAAATTATATATACGAGTTAAATTGTAATTTTCAAAACTATTGTTAACATGTGATTATTCTAAGGAATCGAAGGTGCAAATACCGAAAATTAGCTTCCGTTCTTATAGTATAGATATATAATACTTGTTTCTAGTGATTCAAAAGGTGAAGTTACTATTTTTGGCTTAGTTTAAATGATAGTCGTACAAAAGTAATGAGTTAAAAGGTTAACAGTTCATTTAATCCACTAATAATTCAATTTTTAATTAAATCACACTTAACCCTCTTGATTTTATTCTATGTGTATTTTAACTCCTTAACTTTGAATATATGTTGCACCCCCTCATATTTAAAAGAAAGGCTTTATACTCTTACAATTTGTTTCTTCAAAAAATAAATAAAAAAAAAAAGTTTTTCTATCTAAGGGCTCTTAATGGGGAATTGAGAGCCACCTCAAGGGGTTGTGCTACTAGCCATAAGAGATCTAAAGTGAGCCAAGTGATGTAATATGGTGGCTGGTGGCAATGTGAGTCACTAAATTAAGTAGTCAATTTCAAACATTAAAGTATGTTTTCATTTTTGAAACATATAAATTACATCAAATTCCTTTAAAAACTTTTGAAACTATATATATACCCTTTAATTATTTTAGTTATACATTACTCTTATCTTATAACTTTGCACCACTGCACCAATTTCTTGATAAGTTTTGCAAGTACATGAAAGCCATCCAACAAATTCAATTGAGATTAGTCCCATTGATGTTAGAGAGGTATAATTGTATAATTCTAAAAGTCGAGAATATCGCTATAAATTTAAAAATCTTCACAAATGAATAAAGCATATGATTATTATTTTATTTAAAATCTTTTAACTCGATACTTCTCTTCGAATAAGACATGACTACAACTTAGTTCATTGATGGTAATGATTCACTTTCAAATATGAAAACCTTAATAAGAAGATATAAATCTTCCATTATATTTGTATTGATGAGATTTTATTATTTTTTAAGAAGGCTAATAAGTATTTTCAAACAATATGTTAAAATGTTATTCTATCATAAAGTCTAATCAAATGCCATTAAAATGATAATCTTTTACATAATCAACTTAAAACGTGCATAAACGTATTATTCAAACGTAATATTCCATTTATTGATCCCTAATAGATTTTAGAGATTCATACATATGTTTTTATTTATTGCCCAGTATTTTTCATGAGTTAAACATTGCATCGAACGAGTCACTTTTTAGAAATCGCCGGCTTTATCGTACAAGGGAATCGATACAAGGTAGAAAAAGGAAACTTGGCTATTATTAGCTTTTGCGAGGTTGGATACGGAATCGGCAATACAAATTAATTTATTTGTGGTCGCAGTTGTGGACGGGGGCTGGCTCTTATCCCTTCTCCTTTCCCAACATAAAAATGTATACCTGACTGGGGATAACCACTCGAAACAATCATAAAAATAAACAAATAAATAAACAAAGTACGAGGGCTCGCAATTCAATGAGGAGCCACGTGATCAAGGTACGTCGTATGTGTTGTCATTTCACCATTGGTGTCATTTCTCGTCATTGTACGATGATTTTGACATACCATAAACTATTAAGTTAAGCTTCTATATTTTCATCTTTTTTTTAAAAATTGATTAATAGATATTTTACCGAAAAGTAAATAATATAAAAGGTATTAATTAATTAATTAATTTATTACAATTAACAGATATTATAAAATATCCGTCGTCATTTTTCTTTTACTGTTTAATACTGACGCTTGCTGCTGCTTCTCTCCATTTCCTTGTCAAAGCCTGAAGTAAAATGCGGTTTACAGAGCTTCTCGTATTTTTTCACTTCCAGCTTTCGACGCGACTCTGCTCTTTCTTTCACTCTTTTTTTGTTACTCCTTTTTCCTTAATATTGCCAAAACAAGATAACCCATCTTTTACATCCACCCATCGTTTTTTAGTATTTTTATTTTTTTTGAATATATACCAACTTTCTTCTTTTAAAACTGTACATGAGTTTAGAAAATTTAGGAAAAAGAAATTTCCAACTTCTAAGCTATTTATAGAAGGTTATTAAAATGTTTTCCAGATACCATTGACATGTTCCTTTAACAGCAACATTTATACGTTATAAGCCCATGGTTGATCCCTTTTTATTTATTTATCTTTTAATAACTCTTCCTCGCACTTTGTTCGGTATGAGAAAAGTAAAGTGAAAAAAAAAAAGAATAAAAATTATTAAAAGTATTTAATTCCTTTGGATAACCGAGAGAAGAAAAATAAAAGTGTAGTTAAATTATAATGTAAAATTATTTTTATATTCATAAAAAAAATAGAAATAAGAGGGGAATTCGTAAATGTAATAAGAACTACAATTCAATCCATTTTTCTTCTCTCCTATTTTTTCTTCTATTTTCTTCTCTCTCCCATTCCTTTCCTTTCCTTTTCTCGTCCCAAACACAGTGTAGGAGCTTAACTTGAAGTTGAAAGCGGACACACTGTTAGTACTATAAGGAAATTGACAATAAAGCGTTGAATTGACACCAGCTACAGTATACGCTAGTTATCAAATTGGATCCCTATCATCTTACCAAACTCCTATCTCTCTAGGGTTTCAGAAGGTTTTCTCACATTTTCGGCCTGAAGAATAGTAGCTATTCCTCCTTTGTCTCCAATTCTAACTCAAGGACAGTTATTATATATCTTCTTCAAATTTCAAGATTATTGCCACTTTTCTTGCAAGCAAACAGCTTTTCATGCCAGTCTCTTCCAATTTCATTACACATCCCAGCTATTTCCTGAGCTTCTGAGAGGTATGTGATTACATTTTTGCTAGGATTTGACATTTATTACTTGCTTTCTGATTATCAATTCATAGACGAAATAAAGAAAATATTATTTTTTTCCCTCTCTCATCTGTATTTGTGTAGCTGCTCCATTGCTTGCTTCATGATGTTCCTTCTTTTGCTAATTCTTTCTCGGGGTCAATTTATTTATTTTTAAAATTTCATAACATGTTTTTGTGCATTAAGTCTTTGTGTTGACCTGAATACCAGCAATTATTTCTTGGTTATAAAACAATAGAAGTATTTTTTTTTCCCTTCCTAGCTATAAATTGGATTTTAGGGTTCTCTTATCACTATCCCATGGCGATTTTTGTTAGTCTTTTTTTTTTTTTTTTTCAGTACAAAAACACTACTTATAACCATATGAATACGGGTGTCCCGGAAACTTATTTTCAGAACCACTAACTCGATTACCGGAGTTGCAATAAGTTGTTGAGTAAAGTATGTGTTTTTAGGGCGAATAAGATTTAGTAGTCTTGATTTATACTATTTCTTACAAGTGATAGAACTGGTTACTGGTAAATAATAATGGTAGGAGATGGCGAGAGGAAAAGTTCAGGTGAAGAGAATAGAGAATTCAACAAGCAGGCAAGCCACTTTCTCCAAGCGTCGAAATGGGCTGTTGAAGAAAGCTTACGAGCTCTCGGTTCTTTGTGATGCTGAAATTGCTGTGATTATTTTCTCACAGAAAGGAAGAGTCTATCAGTTCTCCAATTCCGAGTGAGTTCTTCTAATTAATTCGAGATTTCTCACTTAGTCATCCTAGAAGTGAGTTTTTTTTTACATTAATTTTATTTTCTTACGTTGGGAAAAGGATTCAAACTTAATCAATCCTGTTAAAATTAGAATTTATGCCATTATGTGATAAGTGTGTTGGCTTTGATTAAGTGAACCTAATTGCCTTTTTTATTTGCAAGTACATTACGGATTTTTCGTTTGTGAAGATGGGTATGCGTATAATAAAATTTTTAATCATTTGAGGAATTATAAAATAAATCCAACTTTGTGAAATTATATGGTTTTAAATATTTTCTAACAGTAGACAAGAGATAATAATCCTATTGTATCTTTGTTTTCTTTTTGGGATGTATGAATCTTCTAGTGTTAACTGTTTGGTGTACATTCTACTAAATATAGGTATAGTCGATGGATAGGATGGGTTCGGGTTGGGATTTTGTAAGCTGAAAATGGAAAAGACTTGGGGGTGAGCATTGGAGCATGTGGGATTTTTTAAACCTATTAAACCCTCGATTCTAAAGTCGGAACTGAAAGCCATTTGGTATGTTTTAGTTTTAAATTTTCGAAACTTGTAGTCGTAGCATAACGTATAAGTTATGATTTTGAAATCCATCTAGAATATACTTGGAACACGTATCCTATATTCCAAATTCTAGGGTGCTTCCTGATTTTCCAGTATGGATGAAGCACTACAAAACTGACCTGTACAGTATGGTTACTATATATAATTTGATTTGACAAATGTAATATGGAAATTTAACATATGTTATTTTGATTTATAACCCATTATTTTAAGCCAAACATCTGATCATCTAATTGAATCTCCAAGTTAAGTCAATATCACAGTTTATGTTTGCTATATTTTGTTTTTATTTCGCATTTTTATTTGAATTTGTTACATTCGTAGTGTTATAATTTGCATTTGAAAGAGATATAAATTGACAATTTGAATATCATGATTTAGATTAGACAAGAACGGTTGATAATATTTAAAGAAAGAATATCATAAAAGATACTTTTGGATTAAACATATTTAAAATTTTTTTAAATATAAGATGATTCCAAGAGATCATAAATAGAATACAGGGTTATGATTCCTACACTAACCACTATGTATTCACTCACTCCTTAAAAGATACACACGAAACTTATCATGAATTCGAAAAGAATATGTCCTAAGATCTATATATATGTTATAGCATGAGAAGAATATGTTATAGTATTCTTTATCATGCTCATGTCAAATTTTGTGATAAATTTCGTGTTATGTATTACGGTTCAATCCATCTGATCTTGAATAAACACCATCATTTTTGTGAATATCTTGTGCCAATTAAAACATTAGTTTAAATTCATTCAGTAATAAATAAAACAGATTTGGCAGGAATACCATTTTATAATAGGAAAATTCCGATATAATAATTAGAAAAATTAATCTGCTTTATTTTAACATGGTTAAACCAAGCCGCGGTTATCAATTTTTGAACAAAAATAATTACGTGAGAAATAATCTTTGCTCCATTTTTTAACAAAATGCTTCCTGTCCTGTCCTGCCTAAGTGCTGGACATGATGGATTCTGATAAAGTAATCAGACGAAACCATAAGGATATAGGGATAACAAAATAACACGTATACGTTTTTTTTTTTTTTTTTTCCTTCAAAATTTTGGGGGTAAAGTTTAAAAAAATTCTGGCACTGGCGGCTACCAGAAGACTTGGAATCTTCAAGTAACTTTTCTTCAATGATCCTTGCCAATTAGATTTCATGTTTGGATTGCACACCTTTTCATTTTTTGTGTACTAGTCTAAGCTATAGCATTTAACAATTTAATAAGAAATTTAGTACATACTATGGATTTTTTAAATGTTTATTGGGACAATCATTATGACAAGATATACCTTTGGGAATTTGTAAAATAAATACTTAGCATATCTCATGTATAACCTAAAATTTATTTATGTTAAGGTACATCAATCCAGAGGCTATATTGGAAAAGTAGCTAATCTTTTTTTTTTTCAAGGAAAGTATAATAAAAAGGATCCGTTTCCTGTAGTAATGTTATTATCTATGAAAAATATAAACAATGGTCTTTCGTTTTTGGAATTTTTTAGCGATCTACTCGATCCTTTTTCTTCCCCCCGAATCGAGATAATTAAAGTTTGTGCATGTAGTAATGAAAAGTGCACTTAAAGTATAATACAAAAGTTCCTGAGATTACGTGAAAAGACAAAAGTTCTTTTTGGAGAAGGAATTTGATGCACCGAGGTAGATAGAATGATCTAACGTGAAGTGTGAACACCCAAACGTAAAAGAGAAGTTAGTTTATAAAAATCGATAATAATTATCTCAATAATATTATTAATCTTATCTGTTACATTTTTGATAGGGTATTTATAAACTCAAATCCCTAGAAAATAAAAAAGGAAATAGAATAAAAATTACTAGATATCAAATCTTGTGTCATAACTATCAAATCTAAACTTTTTCTAAGCTAACGAGGAAATAAGGAAACAGAATAAAATAGAATAAAAATAAGAAAATAGTTTCTCTAATCCTAAAGTCTAATGAGGAAACCTAATAAAATAAGTAAGGAAATAGAATATTAAATTTCTTAAATAAGCTAAAATTCTTTGACACTCCTACATATTTTGAAAACTTGGGAATTTGATTCATCTTGGGAGCTTCGAAAATATCTTTTGAAATTAATATGTGAGTTTCGAAATAACTTTTGAAATCAAGCATTTGAACTAAATATTTAAATTTTGAATAGCCTTGCTTCCAAAACAATTTCAAAATATCTGCTTTTGATTGAACTATAGAATTTCTTAATTTCTATCCAATGTTGTATTTGATTGGTCCTTGATAGGTTCTGATAGGTTTCGATAGGTGCCTCTAATAAATTCCAATACTAGTTGGCTTGAATTAGATAACCTTTGATTTTTTTTATTTTGACTGGTTTTCGAATGTGGACCATTTTCTAATTTTGATGCCTTAACTTTTAATTCTAATTACTTCTTTCTTTACTTTGGTGTTTATTGTTTCTAATAATTTGGATGGTTTAGGTGATACATAATTTGTAGACTTATCTAACTCGTGTCATAGAATAATTTGGTAAAAAAAAATACGTAAATAAATAAATAGAATAAGTTGGAGCAATTTATCAACTCCAAGGTAATTAAGTTCTATTTTATGATCATGGTCATAAGATCAGTGGTTGGCTATTGATCTGAATGGTACTAAGTGACTTATGTATTGGATAAAAGGTACAAATAGTGAAAATAAGCATGTTAAGATGGAAATATGAACAAATGGATTCATAGATAAGAAACAAATATATTAGAAGGAGAGTTTCAACAACGTTTGTTATATCAATTACCAATTATTTGTTTCAACTATTTAACTTAGTATTCAAATGAACTCTAGAATTATGGGAAGCTTAGTGTTTGATCGAGAATGGTATCAAGATTGAATATTAAGCTATGAAATTGATTTGATAAAAGATTGCTCAAATCTCATATTTGAGATTTGAATGAAATTGGAAGTTGGAATGGTTAGCACTTCTTTTGGATTTCATAAATGGGATCCAAACAAAATATATCTCCCTATTTTGTTGTGTCTCATCAATGATCTAAATCTTACTCTCATTTATTGTAAACTAGGATTTTGTTTAAATCTCACTATGAGAGATTTGAACAAAGACTTTGCAAGGGTCTGAAGTAAAATTTAGGAAGCCACTTCGTTTGGATGAAGTATGTGTAGTCTAAATGTCTTTTGCACAACTTCATATTTGGTCATAATTTGTGACTTTTGATTGAATTGTTGTGGCATTGTTATAAACGAACTATGAAGACAAAATAGGTCGTTGATTTAGTTGAGAGGCTTTGTAACTAAATGGATTGTATTTGCAATAGAATTATAATTGTTAACAATATGAATTGTCAAACGGTTGGATATAACAATCTATAGGTGGAAAAGGAGTTGAAATACATGAATAAAAAGGGGAACAAAAGAGAAAAGGGGATCATCTTTACCCCTAGAAACACTTGTGTGAACTTTAGGAGTTGCACCTAGCTCGAATAGGTGCCAAACTCGTTATCTTCACTTAACAAACAATCACAAAACGTTAAGAGTTTCAGTAGCTTTCTAATCTAAACGAAATAGAGTGAAATAGAGAGAAATTAAGGTTTATTTTACCTTGTGAAGTACAGGTGTCTCAAAGAATCATGGCTAAGAGATATTAGGTTTGGTAGTGGGCCTACTCAATAACATTTGAGCTTATCATTTGGTGCTCTTGTTGAGAGCCAACCCTGCAAAAGGGGCGACCTAAAAAAAAAAGTGATTTGAGAGAGGGCTATTTGGAAAAAGGGTTATTTGGTGAAGTAGAGTCAGAGTTGTTTAGAGTAAAAGCTACTTAGAGTGGGTAGTCTAACGTAGGCTAATGTGGGTGTTCGCTGTCAAAGGAGGGTGGTAATGTTACAAATTCTATATGGGATGGTAGTATAGACTAAATGTGATATTTAAGATCAACGGGTTTTCCCACTTATTATATTGGTCTTTGGGAATGATCTGTTCCCTTGAGCTTGGGTCATATCATTTGGTGCTCTCATCATGATGAACACAACTCGAGTAGGAAGTCTTGATGACAAAATTGACTCTCTCCAAGCATATCAACGAATCAATAGTCTCAATAGGACATTCAAGATAAATTCAATGTTCTTGCAAAACAATTAGAACAATTGCAATTGTTAATGATGTATAAAGAGGATAATCAAATGTACCAACAAGTTAGTAGTATGATAGTAAAAGGGAATCAATCATGTTCTTATAATTTAGATTCCTTATTAGATTTTATTTTGGAAGGTATTAAATTGGAAGTGCCAAATTCAGTGGAGATGATCCATTAGGTTAGATATTCAAAGCCAATTAGTTTTTTTACTTTCATTAGATTTTATATGAACAATGACTTACCATTGCCTCTTTTGCAATGGAGGGAAGGGCTTCACAATGGTACAAATGGATACATAGGAATTAACAACTAAGTTTGTGGAAAAATTTTCTCAAAGCATTAGAAATGTGTTTTGGTCCTTTAGCATATGAAGACATTGAAGGAACACTTCTGAAATTGATGCAAGTAGGATTGGTTGATGAATATCGGTCTTAGTTTGAATTACTTTCCAATCGAGTGGTTGGATTATCTGGAAGTTCATTGATGAAGTGTTTCATTTTAGGTCTTAAAACCTTCATTCATAGAGAAGTACATTTAGCTAGACTAGGTGATTTGATGGAAGCAATTTGGCTTGCTCAAATGCATGAATATGAATTTGTTGATCACCAAACTTCTAAAACCTATGTCTTCTTTTTTCTCCTTATTCTAATCTTAAACCCTCTTCTACACTTCAATTTTTTCAGCCTTTGTCATCCCGACAAACCGTTCCATCAAACTTGCTTAACTCCACTCATTCTACTTCATTAAACCCGATTTCTACTCCTCTTTCTAAGCTTACTTTGCCTATTAAGAAAAGACTCAATTTCAGATGCTTGGTAGACATGAACAAGGTTTGTGCTATATTTGCAATGAGAAGTACCATCGTGGCCATAAATGCAAAGCCAAATTTTTGCTAACCATCTAGATCAAGTTGGAGGCATACTTCTTCAAGATGTTAATAATGATGTTGATCAACTGGAGAAGCCTATTTCCATTAGTCATCATGCTCTTTCAGGTAAGTTGGTTTCTAGGACATTGCGATTTAAGGGCACTATAAATAAACAAGACATTGTCATATTGGTTGATTCTAGGAGTACCCATGATTTTGTTCAGAATAGGCTTGTGAAACACTCGGGATTGACCATTTGCCATCACCAAAATTTTATGTTATGATTGGCAATGGTCATAAGTTAGCACGTGAGGGAAAATGTGTAGAGGTACCATTGAAAATTCAGGGATTAGAATTTTTGGAAACTCTTTATGTTCTTGTTCAAGGAGTAGATGTCATGTTAGGAGTTTCATGGCTTCCACAGCTAGGACCAATTACTATTGACTATTCTTAGTTGAATATGCAATTTGTCCAACATGGGTGTATGGTACATTGGTGGGAGAGTAGAGTACATTGACTGGACAAATTTCTTCTAAACAACTTAGAAGACTAATGCAAATAGATGCTATTTGTTTTCATTTACAAGCTTGAATAGTGGATATGAATTTAGAGAATACTACTAGCAACAATATGATTGATGGAGTGTTGAGTAGATTTTCTCACATTTTTTAGGCACCATCATCATTGCCCCCTCTTAGAGAAGTATAGCTTCAAATACACCTACATAAAGGTACACCACCGATTAATGTAAAATCGTATAGATATCTACATTTATGGAAGAATGAGATTGAAAAGTAGATCAAAGAAGTGTCATCTTTGGGTATAATTCAACATAGAAATAGCCCATAAATGTTGGTATGTGGCATTTTTGTGTTGGTTATCAAGTGCTTAATCAAGCAATAATAGAGGATTAGTTTCCTATCCTAAGAATTGATGAACTGTTGGATGAATTAAAGGGTGCCTCATTCTTTTCAAAGTTGAACTTGCATGTTAGCTATCATCAAATCTGCATGCATGATGAAGATGTGGAGAAAACAACTTTTCAAACTCATGAGGGCCATTCTGAATTCCTTGTCATGCCATTTGGATTAATTAATGTGTCAATTACGTTTCAATCCATTATGATCTGCATTTTTAAGCCATACTTACGACGTAAGTTTGTCATAACTTTCTTTGATGACATCTTACTCTATAGTACGACTTTGGACATACATATTACACACTTAACTATTGTGTTGCAAATATTAGTTGAAAACATAACGTATTTGAAAAAAAAGTGTGTTTGGTTAGGATTCCATATAGTATTTAAGGCACATTGTTTTAAAAGGAGGTGTGAGTCTTGAGCCAATTAAAGTGACAGTGATTGAGAACTGGGAATTACCCTAAAACATCAAGCAATTATGGGCATTTTTAGGTCTATTTGGCTATTATTGCAAGTTTGTCAAAGGTTATGCTATGATTGTAGCACCATTGATTGGTATGTTGCAAAAAGATAAGTTTAAATAGAATGATCAAGCTAGAGAAGTGTTTTGATACCTTAAAAGTGTTAGGGCTGGCCATACACGAGTAAGTTAAAAAAGGAAGAAAAATAAAGATACAAGATTTTACCCTGGTTCACCCATTAATTAGAGCTATGTCCAGTAGAGAATTCCATTATAATTAGTATCTCACTCTCTTGTTTTTTATCACACAATTACAAGTGAAAAAAAAAAGAATATATATAGCAGCTATTCATAGGTCCAAGCCTAAACTTTTAATAAATAAATATGAATTTAATTGTTAAAAGCTTACTGGCATTCAGGGGGCGCTGCTCCCTTGAGACCTCATTGGGGCGGCTTCCTTGGACCCTCGCCCACTCAGCATGGAGTGGGACTCACGTACTTTCTTGTCGTTGGGGAGTATGAGCCACACTTCAACAAAAAGACTGTTTTGATAAATGCCCTTATATTGGCACTTACATATTTTTGTAAGCAATTCATAGTGGAAATTGATGCTTTAGGAACAAGGGTTGGGGCTATACTTTTGCAAGACGATCACCAAATTGTCTATTTTAGCAATAAGCTTCCAAGACATTTAGTTAAAGCTTCTGCATATGTTCAAGAGTTATATGCTGTGGTTGAAGCCGTTAGGAAATGGAGACAATATTTACTTAAGGGTCGTTTTATCATAAAGACTAATCACAAGAGTCTAAAGGAGTTGCAAACCCAAGTAATTTAAACACCAGAGCGGCATAAATATTTGGCTAAACTACTTGGTTATCACTATAGTATTGTACACAAGTTAGGTTGAGAAAATGATGTGCCTAAAACCAAGTTTAAGCACATGCAAAACTAATTTGAAAAACAATTAGAAAATGTCAATCAAACTAGTTTCTAATCACATGAACAATGGTGTCAATTCTCAAGATCTATAACCAATTCCACAATACCACGTGATCAATATTGAAATGAACCAAGTATGTGCATCTTTGATATTAAATTATGATGTGCCTAAAATCAAGATTAAGCACATACAAATGAACCAATTAACAATCCCTAAAAGACAAGATCAAATGGGTTCAATTTGGAGCAAAATGTTGCGTGAACCCTAATTGTAATAGATGATTCGAATGCTATATTTCATGAAATGAATTACACAATGTTGTATTTCTCAATGAAGATCACTAATATTCTTGAAAACCACGTGAAATAACACAAAATCAATAAGAACAATGATCGTGATCCACTTTCCACAATACTTGATTTCACGGTTCAAAAATGTGCAAAATGGAATAATAGAAATCAAGTCTAAGGGCCACTCAATTAAGCACTAAAAATTCGAATATAAAGGAATCAAATATGACCAAGAAAACTTCAATCCAACCCTAGATATGATTCACTAGAGAAGAAAAGAAACACAACAAATAGGAAATTGATATAATTCACAATTTCTCCTTGTTGCACTCGCCACAATTCCAATTCTTGGGATTAAAATTGATAAGAGGGATTAAACTACGGATGATCGCTAATTCTTTCACGAAAATATCAAGTGTATATTATGAAAATTCTCCTAAAAAACCTATTTAAGCAAGTATTTATACTTGCTCCCTTTAGGGTTAAAAAGTTCACAAAATTACAACTATGCTATTTTTAGGATGGTCGGTCATAAAAACATAATTACAAGTAAATGAAAAGTATCCCAAAAACTTACAATATAAATAGTCCAAAGAAAATACATTACAAGTAAAAATAGTCTTCAACATGCTAATTCTTCAATAGGATTCGTCGACCTAGCTCATCGTCAGTTTAGGTCGGTTCATGGATAACTTACAAGCTAAGTCTGAGTGAGTTTGCCCATCGCCTTGTAATGCATAATAAGTGTTTCTGTTGGAATATACAATATATGAATAAGAGAAAAGAGGTTAGTAGACAAATAATTCCTGAGTCGATTTGCTCAAAATGGGCCCTCATTGTCAAGATTTGAAATCCTTTGGTTCTTGCCCTAATGATAGGTTTTATTGGATTTTGATTCCTATCAGAAAATAGAGTAGTTGATTCTTTTTCTAGACAATATGATTCTACTCATTTGGCATTCTCTCGAGTTTTTTTCATGTTGTTGATGATTTAAAAAAGGAATATCAGCAAGTAGCTGCATTCAAACAATTGATTCAAGATATGGTTGATGGCAAACAACTAAAGTGGTAATTGACTTGGAGGAATGACTTATTGTACTACAAGCATCACTAATTTTTTGTACCTACCCAATTAATTCCAAAACTTTTACATGAATTTTACATTGTTCTTTCTATTGGACATTTTTGGCATTTTGAAGGCCTATAAGAGGGTAGCTTGGATTATATTGGGAAGGAATGAAACATGATGTCGAATTATTCATTAGAGTATGCATTGTTTGCCAATAGTTTAAATATTCTACATGACATCCTGTTGGACTTTTGTCTCCATTGCCTATTCCAGGGTGAGCATGGGAAGATGTTTCTATGAATTTCGTCACATCTTTGCCTAAGTCACAAAGCTATATGGTGATCTTAGTAGTTGTAAATAGGCTTACAAAATATGGTCATTTGGGGGCTTTAGATGCACATTTTACAGCCACTAAATTTGCTCAATTATTTTTTCACATTGTGGTAAAACTTCTTGGTTTTCGATAGTTGATCATATTGGATGGAGATGATGTGTTTATCAGCAAGTTTTGGAAGGAATTATTTCAACTCAATGGTACTTCTCTTCTTATGAGCAGTGCCTATCATCCTCAAAACGATGGTTAAATAGAGGTATGGAATCGAGTAATATAACAGTATTTGTGTGGATATGTCATGGATTGATCAAATGAGTTGGTTAAATTTCTCGCTTAGGGAGAGTACATTTACAGTACATCATCTCATGATGGAGCATAGCTTATGCCCTTTGAAGTAGTTTATGGAAGAAAACCTCCCACTATTCTAACCTATCTATGAGGCACTTCTAAATTGGATCTAGTAGAAATGGAGTTAATTTCATGAGATGAGACTCATGATTCTAAAAGATAATTTGGCTGAAGCCCAAGATTGTATGAAGAAATATGCAGGCAAACATCGATTTGATTTTTCATATGAAGTAGGGGATATGGTGTTTGCGCAAACTTTAACCTTATAGACAGGTGTTTCTTGCTTAACCGGGCCATCATAAATTGGCCAAAAGATTTTATGGTCCCTTTCCTACTACTAAGAAGATAGGAAATAGTGCTTATTCGCTACAACCACTTGAGTATTCATGAATTCACAATGTATTCTGTGTTTCTGCTTTGAAGCAAGCACATGGATCAATTATACCCTCACTAAACCTACCTCTTGACTTGACAACCATCCTATCATTCGACTCTTGGCTATTTTGGCTACTAAGGTTATATCTCGCATGGGTCAGCAAGTGCCTCAACTTTGGTTTAGCTCCTAAAGACATGACATGGGAAGATTTTGATCATTTTAAGTAGATTTACCTAGATTATGTCTGGCAGACAAGGTCAGTTTTCAAATGATGGGGGAAAATGTTACGTATGAATTGTAAGGATAGAATAGGCTTCCAATTTGGTCGAGAGATTTTGTAGCTAAATAGATTGTATTCACAATAGTAGTTATACTTGTCAACAATATGAACCGTCAAATAGTTGGATGTAATAATTTATAGGTGGGAAAATAGATGAAATACATGAATAAAAAGGGAACAGCAGAGAGAAGGGGATCATCTTTACCCCCCCCCCCCAAAAAAAAAAAACACTTGTGTGAACTTTAGGAGTTGTGCTTGGCTTGAATAGGTGTCAAACTCTCCTTCTTCACCTAACAAGCAACCACAAGACGTTAGAGTTTCATTAGCTTTTTGATCTAAATGAAATAGAGTGAAAGAGAGAGAAATTAAGGTTTATTTTACCTCGTGAAGTATGAGTGTCTCAAAGAATCATGGCTAAGAGATATTAGGTTTGGTAGTGGACCTAGTCAATAACATTCGGGCTTAATAGGTGTTCAAACAATATAAACATGATTTATCATAATTAAAGATTATTATGTATCCTTAATTGAATCTAATGGTTTGAAACAATTTTAAGGACAAGACCCTAGACTATTTCTCCTAAGAAAAAGTGTAGTCCTTGAGAACTAGTAAAAAACTATGAATAATTTTTCGAGAATTAATAATCACGAACTTATTGCAAATCTCCCTCTCTGTTCGAATTAAATACTCTTTTAATTTATTTATTTATAATGAAAAATACTCTTTGGTTTAATGTAATCCATTTTTGTATAAGATTTGTGTCTATCTTTTGAATCGGATTTTTCTTTTTAATTTATTTATATTGAGTACATTATTGGATAAACAAAACTAATAATTGCAAGGAATCGCACATGTCAGTTAGTTTTGATGGCAAGTTATTTTGAGTTTGAGCGTAAAGCCTATTCACAGATTATATTTGTGTGAAAGGGGTTATAGTATATAATTTTGTAATATTTTATTTTACCATTATAAAAAGCAAATAAAACAAGCAATAGAAAGAGACGGATGAACAATTTTACCATTATAATGTAATTTTTATTTTAAAAATATTCCTGATCATAAAGTAAAATAATATTAAAAAGATTATTGTTTCTTTTTATTCTTATTCTATTCTAGAACAACGACAGTATTATGCTAATTTGTGTTTTGAAAGTAATAACTATTAGATTGAATTGTATGAAAAACATGCGTGCACTTTGTGTATTTTAGCCTTTTTTTTTTTTTCCTCCTGTCAAATCCAACTCTGAACCTCTATAGTGCATTCTACCACTACAGTTGGCATATTATAAAGCATTGAGTGTAACAATTGCTGTATTTTTTTTTCCACTTTAGTGTTCTTCTGAGTAGGCACATCGCCTGAACCGTAGCATGTGATAATTTGTACTTTTACCTTTAGCTTCCGATGACAGCTCAAGCTAAAGCTGAATAATTCCAAGATACATCTTGGTTTGATCCGAATTCTAAGTGTTGAAGATGTAACAAAAAAAACTAAGAAAATCAAGTAGTTACCTAGACCACTCACGATGAAAAAATATATATATAGTTTAGAGTGATCCTATTGTTGGAGAATATGATTGCCCTCAAAAATCAAAATGGATAATGTTAGAATCATTTTTTGCCTTTCCAGTTAAACTATGTAGAATGAGTTTTAAGACGTTATCCCAAAAAAATAAAAAAGAAAATGGAAACATGTGAAATACTTGCATTATTAGGGAAGGATGAAAATAGAGTAGCGTTTAATATAGGAACAAGAGAACTAGCTAATAAAATCTTAATGAAATAATTGCTAGGCTTAGAAAAAGGATAATGGTTAGTATGTATTGACACTCTAAAATATATTCATCTAAGAATTCATTTCAAATTCTTTGCTGAAGTAGTAGATCGTAAAGTTACCTTTAGATTTAGAGAATTTTACCATAGTAGGAACTTAGAAGTTAGCAGGCCGAGCTTGATCAACATTTAGATTAATGAGATTATTACTTAAATGAGAGGCGTTGAAAAATGTCGTGTCCTGAATGTGAAGAGCACGATAACTCATCATGTGTTATTATATGCTAGTGAGGTTATAAAAAGCTTGGATATCTCTTTCTTCCCATATTTTCCCCAAGCTTCCATCACTGAAGAGATTAAAACCCAAACATAGTTGAGTTATGAAAACTAGCAAAGAGATATTGTACATATACAAACATATGATATACCACTACATGTCTATACAAATATACTATTACAACAAACAAAACAAATATCATTCACAGGCCCAATTGATTATCACATTTGAGTAGGGTTAGCGAACGCAAACAACCCACTGTGCGAGCTATGAAACAAAAACATGGATCCAATGATTCCAATATCCATATCCATATCTGTACTATACCCATGATACAGAAACTGTCTTATACTAGGTTCTTTGCTCATATTATCCATGGATAGTTTAATACACTGTATTCATATACAGTAATGTTTAATCCCACTAATGTGATTCGTGATAGCTTTTCTTTGAATGTTCTGAGTCGTATCAACTAAAGTTCTACCGTATCAACTAGACTTGCATATCCACAATTAAGATGGCATTGGTACCCTACTACTATTTACTTCATCTAGAATATTTGACCACAGTTGGCCATGAATACTAAGTCCATATAATTTTTAGGTTTGCTTTTTCATAATCCTGCTGCACATACAATAGTTTCCTATTTAATTCGAATTGGCTTACCAACCTCATATGATCCAATTGGAAATCAAAACCTAATAGGGTACATAAAAGATTGATTTAAAACCTCAAATATACTAAAAAAGCATAATCTTAACTCTGAAAATCGGAAAAAATGAACCATTGTGGTGGACCATAGATCAAAGTTGTTGACCGAAGCCTTCCTTAGCCTACTGCGACTGACCACCAAGGGATGAAATCGATTGTAGAGCTGAGTGATTGGCCATCAGTAGATGTGAGGAACCGCCTTGACGATAGAAACTTCTTTTGTTTATCCAAAGCCATCAAGAGTTAGAAACATCTTACTTCCTCAAAACTGATAGAAAACCAATTGAATATCCAAGAAAATTAGCGATTACGTAATCTTAAATATGAACTCATTCCTCAAAAATTTAAACCGTAGAAGATCCTCACTCTTAGATCTAACCATTGAGCTCTTTTCTTAATCTTTCAGCTTGCAAAGTACAATAGAAAGGTACCGTAGATATGTGAAAGATGACAGTAAGCCCAACGAGATGGATTTGGAGCAATACATGCAGGTCAGTTCTCTTCTCTCCTTTCCTTGCAGTGTAGCAATTTGCGGTGTTTACATGACTGCACTGTAAAAATCTTGAATCAAAAGTTCTCGTATAAAGTTTTAGAAGATATATCTGATGGAATTATGAAGTTACTACAGAAGGCACGAGCGATAACCCCATGTACTTTACATCGGTGTCTCTCTCTTGGGGCGCAAAAGTTGTCACGTGGAGGAAAAAAAAATCATTACTCTATATACCATTTGTTATATACACATGATAAATAGATATCAATAAAATTTTGATACTTATAATAAAGTAGATAGTATCTGATGTAAAATATGGATAGTAATTATTTTGAAAACTATTTATTTTAATATTATATATATCAAAATCCTATTAATATTTATATATCATGTATACATGATACGTGGCATATATCAACCAATGAATCTTTTTTTTGATAAATAACAAGTAATGAAATTATAATACACTACCACAATGTGGAGAAAACTGTCATAAATTGCATGTTAAATTTTCTTTCCTTTCTCAGTGACTAAGAGATCCACGTATTATATAAACTCCTAACGAAGTTTTTCTTGGTAGGACCTATCCAGGTTTTAAATGGATAGTTTTTTTTTTTTATCTTTTAGTCATAATATGAAGGTTAAGATACATAAAGGTCCCTATGTTTGAGCCGAATCCCTATCAACTCTTTTAAGTGAAATATATGTATCCCCCAACTTTTATCCTTGAACAACATATGTAGTCTATTAACTTAAAAGGCCTAATGACATTAAAGTTTGCTGATTAAGTAATTACTTTCCATATCACAAGCTGAGGCCACAACAATTCATGAAAAAATGTAAGACAAAGTTCTCAGTTTTTGAAACCAACTTCAATCAAGTCTCTTAACTTTTAAGATAAATATTTTATCCCTTACATTTGTGTCATTAAATCATATAAGGTCTCTGTTAATTAAAACACTCGTTATATTGTTTAACAAATAAGTAGAAAATATTCCTGGAATCTCCTCCCAAAACTATCTTTGATCTAGGACGTTTTTGAATGGATTAGAGAAGTCTAAAGTAGCAAAATATGTATGCAACCCCAACCCTAACCCGAACCATCAGCTAGCCATACTTAAAGATGACATTGAAGAAGAAGACCGGATTTAGTATTTGCCTCCTTACCTCGGATATTACTAATTGAATAAGATCTGAAACATAGGGTTTGTGGACTCCTAAATTTTCGGGATTCGGATCAAAGGTTGCTATTATTGCCTTCAAATGCTACGGTGCTATGTACTAGCCATGGTCGTCAAATTTTAATATCCTTATTCCTTAGATGCTTTAAGTAACAAATAACCTTATTTGTAATTCAATGAAGCAAACCTATAGGTAACAATTCACTTGCAAGTTAAAGGCCCTAGTTGACATTTGTATCAATGGCGCCGTTCGGTTGGTAAATTAGGAACAACATTCATATGAATCTAGAGGTTTATGATTTTAGGACTGACATTATTTGATCTTGGAGAGTATTTTATCGGTTGGATTAGGAAAGATTGTGTATATGATTTAAGCCACTGAAGACCAGTTATCTCTCGATTTCCCAACACATCCGGCCTGAGTCTCAACAACAGGCGATCCACCCACATACATAGGCTGGTCGAGCCCGTGGCATGAGTTACGAGTCAATTATTGTCAGTAGTTTCCTAAGGTGTAAAGGCTTTTAGGTCATTAGGTTTTCTTATTTCAAGCGCCTCTATTCATGTAAAGAAAGAGGGGTTTGCTCAGCAGATAGTTCGCAAGAGCACAAGACCTTTTAGATCTGTAATTTTCTAGATTAAAGAAAGTAGTGCTGCGGCATTTGTAGACTCATATTATAGAAACCTTTAGAGAGAGGAAGTCTTCTGTATTGATGTATAGAGGCTCGGTTTATCTTCAAGATGATCAACTGTAAAAAAATTATAAGAACAGCGCTCTAGATGTCAAATTAGTTCCAGCTGAGCTTGATTAATCAAAGGAAAAGGAAAAGGAAAAAGAAAAATGCAATTCAACATTCAATCTAAAACATCTTATTTATTAATTTTTTAACAGCAACTTGTGGTAGAAGATAGAGTGTTCATGACTGCAAAAATATGCTCATCAATCAAATTTTGTTGGCCGAATGACACTATGGTACCAATAATCTGACTTAAATGAATGCCGGGATGAATCCTCAAGGACTTTGCATTAAGCAACTAAGAAGACCGATAAAAATTTAAAAAAAAAAATGTATGACAAATTTGGAGTACAAACAGTACTGAATTGGGAAACTATAGATTGATGAAAAATTATAAAGCTAGAAAATTACACGAGAATTTAGAGGAGGGCTATAAACAAATTAAATCTAATGAATAATACTTATTCTAAAATTCAAAACTCAAGTTGGGTTTGGAATTTTTAATTTGAACTTGCTGGAAGTGGATGGGCATCAATCAAATTCACCCACACCCATACACGCGCACACACACACACACAAAAGAGAGAGAGAGAAAAGAGGTTGCGTGCTTAAATGCACATACATTGATTCTCAATTGCTTGTTTTGAAAATAGGCTTTTGTGGAGGTATTTATGTTGTTAACATATGCTAAAAATAAAATGATTAATTCAGCTAATTAAGTCTACACCACAAGTAATAGTATTAAATCTAATATTTTAGCTTATACTAAATATTTGTCATCAATTTTAACCGTTGTTTTCAAGTCTAATTTCCAACAACCCCAGTAAACTTGAACATTTCATAACCCTAAGCTTCATCCTTAATAGCTGAAAACTTTAAGACTTAAGTGGCATTGTGAAAATATCAGTGACTTAATCATTAGTTCTTACATGCTTCGATTCAATTGCTTTCTTAATGATGCACTCTCATATAAAGTGATACATTGTATCAATATGTTTGCTTTGATCATGATACACCGGATTCTTTGCTAGAGCTTGAATTGACTTATTATCAATTATGATTTTGGCTGCCTCTCTTTGTTCTAAGTGAAAAGTGAAGTTCTTGCAGCAATCTTCACAACTATATAGCATGGCATGCAGAAGTTGTAGCTATAACATATTTAGATTCACAACTAAAAAATGTAAGGGATTGTTTCTTCACACAATAGGATATTGTATTATTTCCCATAAAGAATATAAAACCTGTGGTGCTTTTCATATCATCAATATCACTAATAAAGTCACTATAATGATAACCCATTAACTTAAAGTCTTTTGAAGATAAATAAAAGATTGTATAATCAATTGTACCTTTAAGATAATGCGAAATTCTGTTAGCAGCTTTTATATGGGATATTAAAGGTTTGGGAAAAATATAAAAGAGTGACCTATGCTTTGGCCATTTTGCAAACAAGCTACCAGTGTTATGGTTTTTGATAAACACATCACCCGTGTTTTTTAATTTTGTGTTAATAATAGATAAGAATACATAGCAATCACTTACTGGTCTAATATATTATTAGATGATTTAAGCAAATAATATAAATAAAAATTATTTGAAAAACACATAACAATTCAATAAAATGACAAAAAAGAAGAAGAAGAAGAGAATATGAAGAAGAATGTTTCCGACCAGGATCATTTTGGAATTGAAAAGAATAATCGCAGTCATAGATTTTGCAATTGAAGTTCGGTAATTAGGTGAACTTTTATCTTTTTTTCCATGTGAATCAAGAACCCAAACCAGCATTTGTACATTGTAATTATTTTTTCCCCAATACTTTTGAATACATTTGATTGTATATTGTTGGAGAAGGTTGGGTTGAATTATTAATTCAGCTGTGGAAGAATCAGATCGTATTGAGTTTATGCCGAGTTTTCCGAGCTTCAATAGCTATTGAACTCACCCATTCGCTCATGTCGCCAGCGAAGTCACTTTTGGGGAAGAAGAAAAAGAATCTCAGTGTGCACTAATCCACGATCATGTATATTTGGAATCTTCCATCACGTTTGGGCGATCATGAAATCGATGATCGCGATTGTTCTTTCTTTTCTTTTTATTTCCAAAACGGTTGCGGTTGGAAACATTCTTTTTCTTCATTTTTGAAAATGTTTTTTCTTTTTTTTTTTAATTTTCTATATTTTAAAATAATTTTGTTTATATTATTTGTTTAAATCGATTAATAATATTTTAGACTAGTAAGTGATCGCCATATGTCCCAATCTATCATTAACACAAAATTAGAAAACATGGGTCATGTGTTTGTCAAAAATTAAAATATAAGTCATCTGCTTGTAAAATAACTACAACTCAAGTCACTTTTTTGTAATTTTTTCTAAAGGTTTATCCATGAAGGGATTCACAAGTCCTACAACAAAGAGGATCTCAAGTCTTCTGCAAGTGAAGTATCTTAGATTTTCCATCAAACTTTTGAATAAAGTAGGAAATACGCTTTTTGTATCTTCTTTTGGTTTGGATAACTTTGTGCTACTCTGTAGAGGAGTGCCCATAGGTTTGCAATTTGACATGTTGAACTTCTTGAGTATCTTTTTTGCATAGCCTTGTTGTGAGATGAAAATGCTATCTTCCATTCTCTTTATTTCCATCCCTAGATAATAAGACATTAGTCTCATGTCACCTATCTCAAATTCTTAAGCCATAGCTGCTTTGAAATATTGGAACATTTTTGAATTATTACCTATGTAGATAAGATCATTTACATATACAAACAAATGAGAAATCTCTTTTGTCTTATTCACATAGAGAACAAACTCATACATGCATCTTTGAAAACCATTTCCTTGGAAATACTTGTCGATTCAACTATTCCAAGCTCTTGGTGCTTGATTCAATTTATATAAAGCCTTTCTAAGCTTTATTTTATTTTCACTTCCTTCAACAATATACCAAAGGGGTCATTCAATGTATACTTCCTCCACAAGATAGCCATTTAAAAAGGTTGACTTTACATCGATTTGATGGGTTCTCCAATGATTTTGGGTAGCAATTGACATCAATAGTCTGATAGTCTTCATGCATGCTACAAGAGCAAATACCTCCTCATAGTCGATCCCTTGTATCTACATATATCCTTTAATAACAAGTTTGACTTTGTATCTCTTTACTTCAACTTTGGCATTTTTCTTAGCTTTGTATATCCATTTGATTTTGATGGGTTTATGTCCACTTGGAAGAGAAACAAATTCCCAAGTGTCATTCTTCTCTATTGAATGAATTAAATCTCCTCATTCATTACTTTAATCCACTTTTGCTCTTTACTCACTTTTTCAGAATTTAGAGATTCTACGGTAGTTAGGAAACATAGTAAAATATAGATCATCAAGCGTTTTAGTTTCATTATAGATATTAGTAAGACTTCGATATTTTTTAGGAAGTTGGTGGAGTAATGTCAAGTCCCTAGTTAATATTTGACTCCTTATCTTCAAAATAAGGTAGGAAATTATATGATTCTTCCTTGTGTGAACTGAAATCCCATGATTTTCCTTCATTTAATTCAACATCTCTGCTAGTCACAACTTTCCATTTTGTGGATGAAAAAGTTTGTACGCTTTTGAATGTTCATCATAGCTGATGAAAAATAAATTTCTCACTTCTATCGTCAAGCTAGGATCTATCTTTCTCTAGGACATGCACGTAGGCAATTGATCCAAAAACTTGTAAATGGGAACACTCGACTTTGTTTACTCCATGGCTCTTGAGGAATCACATTCTTAAAGCTGTAGGTTGGATAATGGTTTGACAGATAAATAATAAAAGCAAATACGTCAACATAGCCTTTGCCATACTTAGGATTGTATGGTTCTTCCTTTCCACAACTCCATTTCGTTGGGGTAAACCTGGAATTGTTAGAAAAAGATGAGTCCCATGCAACTCACAAAAAACTTTGAACTCATTGGATGTAAATTCTCCTCCTCTATTTGCTCTTAAAGCTTTTATCTCATAGTCAGTTTCCTTTTTGATAGTTACTTCAACTTTTTTAAACGAATTAAAAGCCTCATATTTATTTCTAAGAAATAAACCTAAGATTTTTTGCTATAATTATTAATGAATAGTAAAAAATAAGAATTGTCACTTAGCGATAGAGGACTAATAGGCCCACACACATTTGCATGAATTAATTGAACCTGCTTAGTAGCTCTTGCAATAGATTGCTTTTGTAAACTCTTTCTTGGATGTTTTCAAAGTAGATAAGCTTTACAAAGTTGATTAGAATGATTAATCATCGGAATTCTCTTCACTATTTTTCTTTTCTCCTAAAGCTTTCGAACAATCAAAACTCAAGCGGGGTGCCAAATCCATCAAGAATCTTCTAGACAACTCTTCAAACACACTAATTAGGTTTTTCATAGATCCAGTTTGAACATTCGATTTTTGGTCAAGTTGACCTTTGCAAGAAGGGTACTATTATGATCTTTAAGCCAAAGAGTACCATTTTTCTTAATGATTTTGCAACCATTTTCCATAGGTTGCTCAATACTTAGAATATTGCTTTTCAATTTTGAAATGTAATAGATATCATGAATGAGTTTATGACCTGCATGTTTCATTTCAAATATAATAGTTCCTTTATCTTTGATCTTCACTTTTGCATTGTCTTCAAATCGTACATTTGTCAATTACTTTATTGTCAAGTTGCGCAAGCTTGCTTCTGTCACCAGTCATATGATTATTTGCTTTATTATCAAAATACCACATACTCTTGTTCCCTATAATTTCTTCCTTAAAAGAAAGTAATAAAGTTGGTTATTTTATATCTTTGATGTGCTTCATAAGCTTTGTCTCTTCTAAAACCCAAGTAGTGACCATATTTACCACATGAATAACACTCCCAAGTGAAAATTGTCTCCATTTTTTTCGTTATATCTTCCATTACCACCTCTTCCTCTTCCATGATCTCTATGAAAACTTGAAGTTTTTTTTTCATTGGAAGAGTTTTGCTCATCTCTTCCTTGCCCATGTCCACGTCCATGTCCATGTCCATGTCCATGTCCAAAACCATGACTTCTTTCTCTTAGTTGACTACGACCTCTTTCTGCAGAAGAATTTTCTTTAAATTTTATGAATATTTTTGTTAGCAAAGCTTGTCCATCTTGTTCGTACTTGTCATGATTCATTCTTGCTTTATGGGCTCACAAAGATCCAATCAATTCATCAAACAACAGTCTCCAAATCCTTACTCTTCAATGGTGACTGCTACATGAATAAATTTCGTGTTAAGAGAATGTAAAATCTTCTCAACTCCACAAACATCTTGTATGACTTCTCCAAACCTCTTCATTTGATTCACCTCTACCAATAATCTTGTGGTATAATCTATTATGTTTTCACTTTCTTTCATCATGTGTGATTCAAATTCAACCCCGTTTGAAGATGGAACTTTCTTTGCTTTATCAACTCTTATAACAGAGTTTCAATGGGCTTTTGCGGGCGTATTTATATTGTTAACATATGCTAAACATAAAATGATTAATTTAGCTGATTTAAGTTTACACCATAAGTAATAATAGTCAATCTAATATTTTAGCATATATTGTCAGTTTTAACCATTGTTTTAAAGTTTAATTTCCAACAGAACTTCGGTTTGCAGGGTTATCTGGTGAGCTCAAGCATAGGCTTGATTTGGCTAGCCTGATTTGAGCACAATTAGATTCATGAGCTCAATGAGCCAAAGAATTGAACTTGAGCTCATAAAGCTACTCGAGTAAAGCCTGCTTTGTTCATTTACATCCCGATGTAAAGAAAGATGAAAAATGATAAATTAATATGATATCGAAGTTATACTTGGAATTGACCCCTAAGTGAATCAATGACGAGTAGGTTATGCGTGAACTTTGGATGAACTTTCCTATAATATAGACATCCAATGCCTTGCGGAACTCTTTTAATTTGCTGCTTATCCATCACTTTGTCCGCTTGCTCGCTACTTAAGTATCTTCATTGACCCCATTTCCCACATAATGCACGTTATGTATTGTGAAAAAAAAAAAATCTGGAATACTTTATTCTTATCATATATCTAATTTACCCTCATTAATTTTATCCTCAAAAACAAAAAATTTACCCTCATTAGGACAGTTTGTTTTCTATACAGATCATGCATCCAAAATTCTTGGGTACTAATTAACAAATTTAATGAAGATACCTTTCATCTTTTTAAGATTAAACACTTCACGAAACGGCAATTGTATGGAAAGATATAAAAACGTTTTATTTATTTATTTTGTTTGTTTTTTTATTTTTTATTTTTGGGGTAGTTAATAGGTACTCTAGGGCTCTTGTTAACATCTTCTATAGGATTTATCTGGTGAGGTATGGCTATTGGATTTTAGCCATCGGCGTTATTTATTTCCCTCTTGCGTATGCCTTAATTGTCAGTCTCAAATATTTAATATTAATCTATACAAAAAGAACCTCATGCAATTTGCTAAGGTTAGAATTATGGCTATTTTCAGCACAACCGTGTGTGAAGCTACTGTTTTTATATTGGCACTATAAGGATGGTTCCTTAATAAGGTTAGTAGATAGATACTTTTATCATATCATGTCATGTTCAATATGAAAGCAGCTACTTCGGTTATGATCTGACTAGTGAAAGATGTCGAAAGGATGATCAGTGAAAAAAATAGCAACACTTTCAAGTCTGATACATTAGCCCAGTGCTTAAATGTGCAACTGCAAATTACCAGAAATAAAATAAATTAATGTCCAACTGCAAATGTGGCACTATAATCAGATTCTGCCATCGTTGTGCATTCAATTTTCAGTTGCCACCATCACTGTTTGATTGCATTTATCTCAAGGAAGATTTTTTTGACTAGTAGCTTTCAGTAGTAATTGATGATAGGATCAAACCGATGAACGATGATGGGTAGTTATCTATTACAGAAAAATATCAATGGAATATGGATTTCGTTTTAAATAAGAGGAAATCATTGTTCTCTCTCTCTGTTTTTTTTTTTTTTTTTTGGGTCTTTTCTATGTTGCTAACCACTAACACTAGTAAGACATGTCCACCACCTCACATGTTTTTAAGCAGAAAAGATCAATGTATATATTCTTCTGTTGAAGTAGAAATTGTTGCTTCATAACATGTTAGTAACTGGATTTATAACTGCAGCATCTGAGATGTGAAACAGCAGAAATGACGAAGCAGATCGAGCGGCTTGAAGAGTCGAAGCGGTTTCTTTCTTACCTTAAGACTTTCTCTTCGAAAATTTTGATGAAGTAACGGAACTGGATCGGGCAACCTTATTTTTAACTCACTCGAAATGCGAAAACTCTTTTATGTTTTAGGAAATTTTTAGGACAAAGTTTAGGATCGTGTTCTTTGGAGGAACTTCAGGACATCGGCAGTGAATTGGAGCGAAGCCTGCGACGCATCAGGGCAAAAAAGGTAGGAGTGCAAGATTTTCGATAGACTATAGTGAGCTCGTAGGTTTTTTGGAATTTGTTTTGACGTTCGTTATGATAATTGATATTGTATTAGTAGGTTACGGTTGTCAGTGTTTTTAAACTGCACAGGATGGTAGAGGGTACAAGTGGCAATCAATAGCTTGTGGTGGTGATTAACCTAATGAAGAGCCTCAATTAAAAACAAGAACAAAAGGATTTCCGTTTCTATAAAAGAAGATAACCTTTCATCTCAGTTTTCTGTTAGCATATTTGATAGACTTCATCTAATACCACAAATAGCGGGTTTACTAATACGAGCTTTTAAAATTTAAAGTCTTATATTATTACCATGATGATAATATTTGATAATTCTAAAATTTTAATTTAAAGAATATCGAAAAAAAATTAAAACGTTTTTCACCAAGCAAAAGCCGAATGTTCATTATAATGTTCTTTCCTTAAATAGTGGAACATTGAAATGTTTTATGTTTGACTTACATTCTACAGGGGGAAGTACTTAACGAGCAGATAGCACAGCTTAAAAACAAGGTAGGAGTTAATAAGTTAAGATATTAACCAGGCTAACTATTAGTTATAATGCTCAATTGATGATTTTCGTTTTCTTTCAGGAGAGCTTTCTCTTAGAAGAGAATGCAAGATTGCGTGAAAAGGTAAAACTTTTTATATATATATATATATATATTCCACATATTTTAGCATTTTCCAGTATTGAAACTATTTGAATTTTAGGTTCTTTATTAGATTTATTTTCTTATATCCGAAGTTTGCAACTGTTACAAGTTATATTGGAATTCGACTTTTACCTATTAAGTTAATTTTTTAGACTTTTATCCTTTGACCACTATTTTAAAATGACAATAGAGGTCGAAAATATTCAACCAAGTATGATATTTGGTTATTTTTAAATTTCATGTATAAAATTTAACAAACAAAAGTTACATTGGATATGATATTTTTGCCAATTTCAAATCCCAAATGTAAAATTGAAAAAAAAAAAAGAAAAGAAAAAACCACCAAATATAATGGTTTTACATTATCCCATATAAGAGGAAATAATGTTAAAATTACTTTTTGAACTTTGAGCGCTTTTTCTTTATAATTTTACATGAGGAGTGAAGTTAAATGATATGTGTAGTTAAACTTCTGCTTTTTGAATGTTTGTAACTTGAATCCTTTAACAAATGAGCTTTTATCATGATGTAATTCTAAAGAGGACAAAGATAGTATTTTTGATAAGAAAAGTTTGAATTGGTATCACATTTAGCAAGTGTGAAAATTTAATTAGCAAAAGTTTGATCGGATATGTTATCTATAACAACTTGAAAGCTCCGGTATGAAGTTACAATGACACCTAGGTTTCAAATAGAGAATATGTATAAAAGTGTCTTGTATATTGCATAAGCAAGCTAAATCTTACAATAGTTTCTGTTGCTATTGTGATATCTCATATAAATAAAATTCCATGTGAATTGTGGGTTAGATTTGTATTAGGCTTTGTGAGGCCATAGTAATGAATACCAAGTTAACTCCAGTTGGGGACATTTGAATTATTAATTACTTCTTGGTTTGGCTATTGACTATTTTTTACTATAAATGTTATATTGACTTCTTAAATATGCTATCTAAAATACAAGATTATTGAGATTGAGATAAAAGTTCTAGTATAGGTTATAACTACAATAATATAAATAAATGCATTTGGTTTTTACATCTTGTGTTCTACTTTCTTTTCTTGTTCTTGAAGTTTTTTGTACCACATAGTGAACCTATATATGACTATTCACTAAAAGAATGCCATGTATTCTCTTACCAAGGGAATTAAAGAAGCTTAAATCTACAAAAGAAAACTGCAAATTTGGAAAAAAAAAAAAAAAAGAGTTTAGTAGCTGATCTCCAAGCTTGAAACACCGCCTCTGACAGCAAACCTTAAAATATGAAGAAAATATTAGTGCCTAACTTTAACCCATTTTTCATGAGTGCACTCCCATTTAGTGTAGATAAACCCATGTTGAACTATGGTCTGGAAAGATTTTATTTTATTTTTTTAAAGGCACCATAGGACTAGGAAGATCCATTTTAATTGAGAGAATGGAAATAATGACTAAAATTCTACTATGTAATAATACCATAAACTTACTATTGTAATAGAACACACGAAAACGCAATCGATCTAAAAAGATTCTAAATATGGAAAACGAAATCAAACGAAAATCATATAATCGTAATCAAATCTCAACTTTAAGAAAATGAAATATTTCCTCTTTTTCTTTTATAATTCTTTTGTATGTACGTTTTGGTCATTTAGAAGAGGAAAAATATGGTATGCTTTCGGATAATATTTATCTATTTCCCGAGTAAAAGAACACTAAAAAATTCAAATTAATTTCGTTAAATTTTTAGGTGTTACTGCAATTAATATCATTTGTGCCTGCAAGTTTTTACTTAAAATTATCAAAGCAGCACTAAAAATTGTTGCTCTTTAACTTTCGCCTGCTATATGCAATATATGACCAGTGTGGTGAGAATTCGCGGACGCCACATGCTCAGGGGAAGGAAGCAACAACTCACAGCCTAACCAGCAACAGTTCAGATGTAGAGACTGAACTGTACATCGGACTGCCGGTATTGCGCTGCGCTTAATGCCTCTTCTGGTGACGCTAGCGTCGCCGTAATTTTATTTGTATTATCCTCATCTAAGCATCTATAATCTTTCTTATTTTATTTTATTTTTTTCCCCAAACATTTACAGACCATTACAAGTCTAGTAGCAATAAGTATTTAGGGCTTTGTTTGCAATGACTTTATCTTGTATTCTATAATTAAAGCTTTTGTGGCTGTATTTCTTTTTTTTTTTTTTTGGGGGGGGGGGGGGGGGGGGGGTGGTGGGGGGGGGTGAGAAGTTTGTGTTAATTAGTCCTAGTTTTCTAATAGCAGAAAGTCCCTTTAAGCTTTGATGGATTGAGATTAGACAAAGCCCATTATCCATGGTGTTTTATGTAAACTTTTAAGCACAATCCTCTTTTGACGGAGTAAAATGTAAGTGCACCATTAAAGTATCTATTTTGTAGATACAATCAAGACATAGAATAGAGAGACTTAAAAAAAAAAAAAAAGTAGAGCTGCACCTGGTATCATTTTCTTATGTGTTACCAAATCTATGAAGGGCATTGCTAAAAATTAGTTTCTGTCCTTGATGTTGCCCCCGTGCTAGGTAAACTGTAAATGTGCTAGGGATTGGCACAATAAGAAAATGGTGTGACAATATCGTAAAAACTCGGGTGAGTATGGTTTGTAGAGAGGAATCTAATAAAATGATGTGCCTAAAAAGGGTTTAAGCACAATCAAATGGAACAAAAACCAATCCTAGATGCAATCAAACAATTTTGGTTCAACAAGTTAGGAATTTTCGTGATTCCTAATGGGTGCAAATAGATCTAAAGTCAATAAATAATGAATTAACCCACCACAATGAATCAAATCCCTCAATACACACTAATCAAACTTGAAATATCACGTGAATTTCAAGTATATTTAGCAAAAGCACAATTGTGATCACCCTTTGTAGAAAATGCAATTCACGTTAATAATGATAAGCAATTGTTGATGAATAACAAGTGTGATAACTACTTCAAACAAGCTCCTAACAAAGAAATGTTCCAATTCAATCCTAGATATTACACACTAGAGAAGAAAAGAAAACACAACAATTTGGAATTGATATGACTCACAATTTCAAGTATTGAATTCGTCACAATTTCAATTTTTGGGATTGAAATTGATAAGAGGAAATTGAATTAGGAAACCTTAAGTTCTCTCACATGAAAGTGAAGTGTTTGTTCTGAAAATTGGCCTTCCAAAAACCCTACTTAAGCAAGTATTTATATTTGCTCCATTTAGGGTTAGAAAGTACACAAAATTACAACTATGCCACGTTTAAGGTGGCCGGTCCTAAATGAGAATTACAAATAAAATGAAAGTACCCCAAAAGAAATTACAACATAAAATAGTCCACGCAATTAACAAATATATAAAAGAAATTGGTCTTCAAGATGCCGGTCTTCAGGGTACTTTCGAATTGAGCCTTGATGAAGATCCCGGCTCACTCAAAAGTATAGGTGATTTGGCACCCTATAGGACTGATAAGTGAACCTGTTGGAATGTATAACAATTATAAGGTAGGAATGAATAAAATAAGTTAGCTTTCTCAGGATTGGGTTTCTCATGTAAGATTTTCAAAATTAAGTTGTGTAGACCCTTAGCTCGAGCCCTAGTGATAGGTCCTGTAGGAGTCATCCTATCATCTCCTCGGGTTTTTGGAAGATTTGCCCTCAAATTTTATAGGTCTTCATGCATGTCGTTTGGTAAGTATGGTGAGAGATTTGCAACATTAAAGATCGCTGATACTCCATACTGTCCTGGTAACTCTATTTGGTAGGCGTTGTTGCTGATGTGCTTTAAAACCTTGAATGGTTCATTTGATTTGGGAGACAACTTCTGTGACTTCTTATGTGGAAACCTGTTTTTGCTAAGATTAATCCAGACTAAGTCACATGGATTATAAAGATAAGTTCTTTTGTGTCTGTTTCCCTGGATTCTCTATTGTTCCTGGGTCTTTTGAAGGAGTTCAGTTGTTTTATCATGAATGTGCTGAATTTACCTGGCTCGGTCAACTCCACTAAGACTCTCTTCCTTTGTTGCTGGTCCTGCTATAAAATCCAATGGAATAGAAGGATTATAGCCATAAACAACTTCAAAGGGAGACTTACTGGTGGAACTATGAGTAGATCTATTGTAAGCAAACTCAACAATTGGAAGACACAAGTTCCAATTAGTAAGATCCTTGCCAACTGTTGCTCTAAGTAGATTCCCAAGCGTACGGTTGACAACTTCTGTTTGTCTGTTTGTCTATGGATGGTAAGAGGTACTGTACATAAGCTTAGTACCTAGTCTTTTCCATAATGTCTTCCAAAAGAAACTAAAAAACTTAGTGTCTCTGTCTGGCACTATGCTGTGTGGGACTCTATGTAATTTGATAATTTCCTACGCAAAAATGTTAGCAATAAAAAGGGTATCATCTGTTTTGTGGTAAGGCACAAAATGTGACATTTTACTGAACCTGTCAACAACCACCATAATAGAGTCTTTTCCCCTTTTTGTTCTAGGTAACCCTAACACAAAATCCATATTGATATCGGTCCAGGGTTTATTTGGTATAGGTAAAGGCATGTACTCACCCTGTACACCTTTCTTCTCTTTAGCTCTCTTACAAATACCACACCTTTCTAATACTCTATGGACATCCTTTATCATACACTTCCAATAGAAATTCTCCCTCAATATGGCCAAGGTTCTCTTTTCACCAAAGTATCCAGACAATCCACCTGCATGTGCTTCCTTCACTAATAACTCCCTCATAAATCCAGAAGGAATATATAGTTTTCCTAATTTATACAGAAACCCCTCAATTACGCAATAACCATCATGCATCTTGCCCTCATAGTACCTCTCCATAACAGTTTTGAATTTCTCATCACATATAAATTGTTCTTTCAATAATTTAAAACCCAGTAGTTTTGACTGAAGAGAAGTAATAAGTACATACCGTTGTGATAAAGCATCAGCAACAATATTCTGATTATCCTTCTTATACTTTATCACATAAGCAAAACCCTCCAAAAACTCCACTCACTTGGTTGGGCGTTTAGACAAATTCTGCCGTCCCTTGAAATGTTTCAAAGATTCATGATTTGTATAAATAATAAACTCTCTCGAGAGGAGATAATACTGCCACGTCATGAGAGCCCTCACTAAGGAATACAATTCCTTATCATATATAGAATAGTTTAAAGTTGCACAACTCAACTTCTCACTAAAATATGCTATGGGTCTCTTTTCCTGGATAAGTATAGCTCTAATTCCTATCCCAGAAGCATCACATTCCAACTCAAAAACTTTGTCAAAATTAGGTAGAGCCAATAATGGAGCACAAGTGAGTTTTTCTTTTACCTCTTCAAAACTCCTTTAGGCCCTTTCACTCCATATAAAAGGTACATTCTTTTTAGTCAGTTCTGTGAGAGGACTGACAATACTACTGAAGTTATGGACAAAGTCCATGAAAACTTCTTACCTCAGTAACTGTGGTGGGTGTTGGCCATTCCCTGATTACCCTCACTTTCTCCTCATCCACCCTAACACCTGAATCAGATACAACAAAACCTAAAAATTTTACCTCAATTTGATAAAAAGAACACTTTTGGAGATTTGCAAATAGCTGCTGTGCCCTCAATACTGAGAATACTGCCCAAAGGTGCTCCACATATTGTTCTAGGTCTTTGCTGTATATCAGAATATCATCAAAATAAACAATAATAAATTTTCCTAGAAATTCTTTCAGTACATGATTCATCAATCTCATAAACGTACTAGGAGCATTACTCAAACCAAAAGGCATAACCAACCACTCATACAGTTTATGACGTGTTTTAAAAACGGTTTTCCATTCGTCCCCCTCTCTCATTCGAATTTGGTGATATCCGCTTTTAAGATCTACTTTGGAGAAAACTTATGAATCATGCAGCTCATCTAACATATCATCAAGTCTAGGAATATGATACCTGTATTTGATGGTGATTTTGTTGATGGCTCTGCTATCAATACACATTCTCCAAGTACCATCCTTCTTAGGAACAAGAAGGGTAGGAACAGCACATGGATTGAGACTCTCCTTGACAAATCCCCGCTCAACCAATTCATCCACTTGGCATTTCAATTCCCTAGCCTCCTCGGGATTCATGTGATATGCAGGTCGATTCGGTAATACTGAACCTAGCATAAGATCGATAACATGCTCTATCCCTCTCAAAGGTGGTAACCTTGCTGGCAAATCATCAGGAAAAATGTTAGTATACTCATTTAAATACCTGAGAAACTACTGAAGGTAGAGACTGTGGTTCTTGCACCCCTAGTGCACATCTCAACTGAAGTAAGTATATTGGGGTCTCTTCTGTAACAAACCTCTTCAATTCACCCTATCCCATCAATAATACATTCTTTTCCTCAGAATCATTACACTGTACTGAAACCCTTTTAACCTCTGATGGCCTACTGATCTGTTGCTAAACCTTTTGGACCTTTGAAGGTGACATCGAATTCAAAATAACGCGTTTACCCTCTTTCTGGAATACATATGTATTCCTGAAGCCATCATGCAAGACCCTACACTGAATGGTACCCTAGCTCTTTGTGTCACATGCAAACTCCCCTGATCATTAAGCCAATGCAATTTATATGGTTTAAGATGTGGAGTGGTGGTAAGTCCTAGCTTCGATACTAACAATGTGGCTACTACATTGGTACAACTACCATCATCAATTATAATGACATACAAATTTTCTTGTACCCTACAAGAAGTATGGAACAAGTTTTCCCTTTGTTCTTCATCCTTAGTAGCAAATGTAGTTAATGTTCGATGCAATACATTAGCATATTGAAACATCTCACTAGACATTGTTGTGTTTTAAATTCAACACCACAATAATAATCCTTACACCTTCCACGGCTCAAGTACACTACTACACCATAAATGAAGTACTTACACACAACTACTCTTAAGTAGATAGAATTTAACTTCAACTCTAAGTGCTTAAGTAATTAGTTCAATTATTTTCACATTTTAATGACTTATTTGAATTTTAAATTCTATTACTCAACCTTCCTTTTCTTATTTTGATTTCACATTACAATCAACCACAATGTACAGCACTTCAACAAATACAAAATAATCAAAATCCACCGCCACTTTACTACTCTTACTTACGGTTCCACCAAGTCACGCCACCAACAACAATTTTCTATTTTACACACACCAAAACCCATGCTAAATGCACATACTTTTCACTAAATTTCACAAAAAACAACACTTCATACACACTCCTTTTACATACGTTGCAGCATACACATACACACCCTTCTACACTTCAACTTCTCCACTTCTATTCAAGTTGCCAACTGTAACTTCAACAACAAAGGCAACTTAAATTTCAAATTCAAAATGAGCTCAATAAGTGCAAGATTCCACAAATGGTAAGAAGCTATTTCAAATTCTAATGACACACAATTAACTATGACTTAATGTGTGTTTTGAAATTTCAAATTAACTTCTTAATGTACACTTCAATTCTGATTTCAAATATGAAAATGACAATTGTGATTCCTCCAATTTCTGAAAATGAACACATTACACAAATCCACTTCACAATTGTAACCTTTCCACAACTAGTAATAAGTAATTTTCAAATTCAAATAACCATACATTAACTTCTTCAATCTTAATGTTTATTTTGAAAATAAAATAATTTCCAATTCTTTCACACTACTCAAATCTGGAAATGCTCAATTACTCCTATAATTTTTCGAAACAAACAATGTAAGGATCATACTTTTTCTCCCTACACAATTGCACTTTCGAAATTGCATTCAAAATGCACTATTTTCCTCTTCCTTCATGGTGAAGTCCACAACATAGAAGCTTCAACAAGTAATCAAAACTCACTCCAACATGTAGTAAATTCTACTTCTACTCAAGACAATTCACGCCACTTCAAACAATTACAACAACGATTTCAATTTACTCCCAATTTCGAAATTGAAGATGTAAGAACATAAACTCTAAATTTATGAAATTCAAAATCAAATAACCCTTCTCACAACCTCAAGCTTTGATACAAAAAGATGATGTACCTAAAAGGGGATTAAGCACAATCAAATGGAACAAAAACCAACCCTAGATACAATCAAACAATTCCGGTTCAACAAGCTAGGAATTTGCGTGATTCCTAATGGGTGCAAAGAGATCCAAAGGCAATAAATAATGAACCAATCCACCACAATGAATCAAATCCCTCAATACACACTAATCAAACTTGAAATATCACGTGAACTTCAAGAATATTTGGCAAAAGCACAACCGTGATCCCCCTTTATAGAAAATGTAATTCACGTTAACAATGATAAGCAATTGTTGATGAATAACAAGTGTGATAACTACTTCAAACAAGCTTACTAATTCGAATCAAAACTTAATCAAATCTAACAAAGAAATGTTCCAATTCAACCCTAGATATTACACACTAAAGAAGAAAAGAAAACACAACGATTTGGAATTGATATGACTCACAATTTCAAGTATTGCATTCGCCACAATTTCAACTTTTGGGATTGAAATTGATAAGAGGAAATTGAACTAGGAAACCTTAAGTTCTCTCACATGAAAGTGAAGTGTTTAATCTGAAAATTGGCCTTCCAAAAACCCTACTTAAGCAAGTATTTATATTTGCTCCATTTAGGGTTAGAAAGTACACAAAATTACAACTATGCCACGTTTAAGGTGGCCGGTCCTAAATGAGAATTATAAATAAAATGAAAGTATCCCAAAAGAAATTACAACTTAAAATAGTCCACGCAATTAACAAATATATAAAAGAAATTTGTTTTCAAGATGTCGGTCTTCAGGGTACTTTCGAATTGAGCCCCAATGAGGATCCCGACTCACTCAAAAGTATAGGTAATTTGGCACCCTGTAGGATTGATAAGTGAACCTGCTGGAATGCATAACAATTATAAGGTAGGAATGAAGAAAATAAGTTAGCTTCCTCAGGATTGGGTTTCTCATGTAAGATTCTCAAAACTAAGTTGTATAAACCCTTAGCTCAAGCCTTGGTGATAGGTCTTGTATGAGTCTGATTCTTATCATAAAACAGTACTATTATTGACAAAAAATTTATAAAATAGAATACTTGGAAAATTTATTCAAAAAATAAGTGACGAAGATGTGGGTTTAGAATGTGTTAGTAGAACTAATTTTGGCAAAATTGAAGGTATAAATCATGTCTACACCTTTAAGCAACTATTATGATATATATTTTCTTAATATCTTTTACTATTCAATAATTTCATTTGATATATTTGTAAACTTATAAAAATTTTATAAAGTAACACTATAAATTTACATAGCATTACTATATGTGAACTTTGTGTAGAAAAGAATTATTTCATCGATAGTGTGTATTATAAATTCATTTGCTCACTTCCTCATGATCTCCATTTATGTTTCTTCTTCCTCAATCGTTCTTTCTCTTTTCTTGCTTTATTTTTTACACAGGTTTCAGGGATAAAGGAAGAAAAGCTTGTACATTTATGAGTGTAAAAATATTAACAGAAGATCTTTCAAATTTCTTCAGCAAAAAAGCTTAATTAGGCTATGTTTTAATATATTTTTCACTAAAAAAATAATTTTTTTCTATTATGTTACTTTTCATCAAATCACAAAAAATTAGTTGTAATTCTTTATAGTCTATTGTTTTTATTAAAATACTAGTAGTTATTTTTAGTTTGTAGTATATTAGGTATGATTTATGTAAATGTTGTTGTATGTAACATGTAAATAAAATTAACATATTTTTTCACTAAAAATTATGTATTATTTTTTAGTGTAATTTTTTATTTTTTATTTAAATTGTTTCAAAAAAAAGTTATAATTAAATAATCATTAAAAAAAATTAATTTTAAGAAATAAGAGTTAATAATATTGTCAATATTAAATTTTGTTATTTGAAAACAATAGTTGTAATTCTTCATAAATTTTTGTTTTTAATAAAATACTACTAGTTGTTAGTTTGTAGTGTGTTACACATGATTGATGCAAATCTTCTTATAAAGATATTTTGTTATTAATTAATTGTTAAAAAAAGTAATTTTTGAAAATTTCACATTAATTTTAAATGATATATTTTGGTTTATTATTTAAATTGTCGTAAAATTATTTTTCTATTAATTAATCAATAAAAAAATAATTAGTAAAAAATTTATACTAATTATAAATGTAATATTTTGGATTATTATATTAATCTTGTTGTAAAATTATTTTTTTATATATTAATCGTTAAAAAAGAAAATTTTCAAAATTTAGTATTAAGTTTAAATGATATATTTTGGTTTATTATTTAAATTATCGTAAAATTATTTTGCTATTAATTAACCATTAAAAAATTAATTAGTAAAATTTCATATTAATTGTAAATATAATATCTTGGTTTATTAAATTAATCTTGTCATAAAATTAATTTTTTATTAAAAAAGTAATTCTTGAATATTTCGTATTAATTTTAAATGATATATTTTGCTTTATTATTTAAATTGTTGTAAAATTATTTTACTATTAATTAGCCATTAAAAAATTAATTAGTAAAAATTTCATATTACTTATAAATGTAATATCTTGGTTTATTATATTAATCTTGTCGTAAAATTATTTTGCTATTAATTAATCATTAAAAAAGTAATTCTTGAAAATTTTGTATTAATTTTAAATGATACATTTTGATTTATTATTTAAATTATTTTGCTATTAATTATCTATTAAAAAATTAATTAGAAATTTTTTTGTATTATTTGTAAATGTAATCTCGTGGTTTATTATACTAATCTTGTCATAAAATTATTTTGTTATATATTAATTGTTAAAAAAGAAAATTTTCAAAATTTTGTATTAATTAAATGATATATTTTGGTTTATTATTTAAATTATCATAAAATTATTTTGCTATTAATTGATTAAAAAAATTAATTAGTAAATATTTCGTATTAATTGTAAATGTAATACCTTGGTTTATTATATTAATCTTTTTGTAAAATTATTTTGTAATTAATTAATTGTTAAAAAGTAATTCTTGAAAATTTGGTATTAATTTTAAAAGATATATTTTGGTTTATTATTTAAATTGTTGTAAAATCATTTGGCTACTAATCAACCGTTAAAAAAATAATTAGTAAAAATTTTGTATTAATTGTAAATGTAATATCTTGATTTATTATATTAATCTTGTTGTAAATTTATTTTTTTAATAATTAATTGTTAAAAAAGTAATTCTTGAAAATTTCATATTAATTTTAAATGATATATTTCACTTTATTATTTAAATTTTCGTAAAGTTATTTTGCTATTAATTAACATTTAAAAAATTAATTAGTAGAAATTTCATATTAATTATAATTATAATATCTTGGTTTATTATATTAATCTTGTCGTAAAATTACTTTGTTATTAATTAATTGTTAAAAAATAATTCTTGAAAATTTTGTGTTAATTTTAAATGACATATTTTGGTTTATTATTTAAATTGTCGTAAAATTATTTTACTATTAATGCTAACATGTTTTGTTTCGTTGTGTAGATTTAATAGAGTCCAGACCCTTTGATTGATTCGTTTTGATGTAGTAGGAAGGACATTGTTCACATGTTGTCTAAGATGGAGAGGTAAACGATATGTAACTTGTTGATCACTTTATATTCCATTGCCAATGGTACAACATTTCAGTTTTTAACTTTTAAGATTAATCATGACTTATCATTTAATGGTGCGAGTTATCTCTTTGGTGCACAGAGAACATTATACCCATTGATCCTTGAATGGAGGTAGTCTTACAATTAGCGGGATTCTAAGGTGTGAGTCGCCTACCTGATGGGAATTGGCTTGCACCAACTCCTTCCAATGATCCATTGGAAGGAATTGGAACTCATTGGAAGGAATTGGAAGACTAATGACAAGGGCAAGAGCAAAACGCATGGAGTAGACTTTGAATGGATTTGTTCAAGATCACTTGGACCAAGCATTGCGGTTGAGTAATCTAAGAGATGAAGAGATCATTTTCCATTTATCAAGCATCTCAAATAATAATAATGAAGATCAAAGCTTAGAGCAACACTAGCAAATGGAAAATTTTGAGCTTGAAGGCTGTCATTGCTTAGAAGATATTAAAGGCCACTTGGGAGTCGAAGAAGCCCGTCGGCTTTACCTTTAAAGGCCGCTGGCGTGGTTAATGTAGGCTGTCAGCCTACTTAGCCGGCTTAGAAAGTAGGTCGCCGACTTTGAGGCTAGCTTTGAAAGCTAGCTTTTATTTTTTCTGTTTTGTGATTTCTTTTGTTATTTGTTTCCTTATTTGTAAAGACTATAAATAGTCTTTTAGGGTTCGAATGGAAGGACACAATTCATATGAAATTATAGAAATTCTTCTTTGTTCTTTAACAAGAACTTAATTTGATCTTATCAAGGCAACTTGTGGCGATCAAAATCTCGTTATAACTCTGGTTCTAATTCAAGATTGCGAAATAGGGGTCAAGTTTCATTTGCTTGTTTTCAAGACGATCCTAGGGTTTCTTTTCCTTCTGATCGGATTTTAGGTTCGTCTCAACCTAGGGTGATGTGCCTCTGCAAACGATTATATAATCTAATAATTCTAGTTTCTAGGCGACAATCCACAATAATCGAATCCAACAATCAAATTAACTAACAATAGATAAAGATAAACCTAAACCCTTACTGGATATGATGCATCGGCAATAGAGTAGTCCTAATACGGATTTGTTGATATGACACACAACAATTCAATACCGTTACTCGCCATAATTCAATGGATTGATAAGAGTAAAATGAAGATCAAACTTCAATATGTAATTTCTCAAAGGTTCCAAAAATCCAAAAATCCTTTCATTACAACCTATGTATAGCAAAAGGAAACAAAATGCGAAAAGCCACAAAAATCAACCAGTTTGCCTACATAAGCCACCGGCCTTAAATTGTATGCCGCCTATATAAGCCGCTGGCTTTAAATAGTACATTGCCAGCCTAGATGGCCGGCTTAAGTGCTATAGCCACTAGCCTTTATGGCCGGCCTAAAAGTGTCCACCTCTAGCTCTTGTGATTTGATTCCCGCATTGAACAAAGTTGCAATAGCCATGATTTGATTCCCATCATTTTCTTGGACCAATGGAAGATTTGTCCTCAAATTTGATGGTTCCTCTATTTTAGCTGCACATTTCTAAGAATCCCTTAAACTGAAAATTTTAGTCTACAATTGTTTGTTGTCCTGAAGTTGTGGCTACCATGAAGACTTTTAAATTACTTGTAGCTGATTCACTCTATTTAGGTTGTCCCCCAGTCCCCCCCTCTTCACTAATAAGGACTTCCTGTCAGTGGCTTTATTGATCTGCTCTTGGGCTTTGTGTACCTGAGTTGGTGACATAAGACTTAAAACAACCTATTTATCATCCTTTTGAAACACATAGGTGTTTCTAAACCCATCATGTAGTACTCTATTGTCAAATAATTAAGGCTTATCCAGTAATATATGTGATGCGCACATAGGGAAAACATCGCAATCAACTTCATCCTGGTACTTTTTCCTTATGCTAATTGGAACCTTAGCTTTCTGATTAACATGCAAATTGTCTTGTTCACTTAACCAGTGTAATTCATAGGGCCTATGATAAGGTGTAGTGACTATTTGCAATTTGTTCACTAATGCAACAGCTATAACATTGATGCAACTACCACCATCAATAAGAAGAGTACAAAGATTACCTTGAACCTTGTAAGGAATATGGAATAGGTTTTCCCTCGGCACGTCCTCAATATTTGGAGATGTAGTCATTACCCTATGCAGTACGTTAATAGCTAGATATTGATCATTGCCTTTGTCCTCATGTACCTCAGCATTTGGATCCTCATAATATTTCTTTAGCACTAATAATAAATCTATAGGCTTAAGTACCTCTTCCTTGCCACCCTTACTTTCCACCTCTATAGCAGTCATTGGCCTTTTGTTAGGACACTGAGCAGTCATTTGTCAAAAGCCTATGCATTTAAAGCATTAGGTTTGACAAATCTTCCCCCTTGATGACCCTGGTACTATTTGTCTGATATTAGCCCTAGCAACCGCTTTGCCTTTTCTAGAACTTTCCCTCTCCTTATCAGTAATAGTTGCATTTAATTCCACAGCTTTATTAATTTCCCCTTTTTTTAACTTGTTGACTATTTAACCTATGTAGCTGAGTAGTGGATCCATACTTGTTACTCAATGTTCTATATGGATTAGAGCGCCTCTATCTCTCAACTTTTAAAGCCAATTGAATGGCCTCATTAAGAGTGTCATACTATTGCAGCATTACTATATAGGCAATCTCATATTTCAACCCTGATACAAATCATGCCATAGTTTGCTTAGGATGTTCAATGGTTCTACAACGAATCATGAGTGCCTCAAATTCTTAGATATATTCGTCCACAATTTTATAGCCTTATCTCAAGGTCTGGAGACGCATGAATAGTTCATGCTTATAATGCTCTAGAACAAACCTTTTTCTCAAAACTCTTTTCATCTCCCACTAAGTATAAGTCTCAGCATCCCCATCTCTCCTCCTGTTGGCCACAAAGTTCTTCCACTACAAGGTGGCATAACTTGTAAACTCAACTGCTGTTAGACAAACTTGTGTATGGTCATTGTTCTCATAGCACTGGAAGAGTCTTTTTACCTTATCCTCCTAGTCAAGGTAATCTTCTATAAACTCCCTTCCAGCAAATGAAGGCATATGCAATTTTACATATTCTAGACCCCTAGGCGGTCTGAACTCATGGTTAGGATAAAGTTCATCCCTAAAGTTGTCATCCCTCTCCTCTTTATAAGCTTGATACTCTCTTCCAACTTGTCTATCCCTCTTTCCTCCTACAACTCCTTCTCTACCCATAGCATTAAGGGCTCCCTAGGTAAGGGTGCTTGTGGATTTGCCATTGGTTGTTGGGGTAAGGTCATCTGATCGATCATAGTGGCTAGGTTAGCAACTACAATGGTTAGATCCTGTAATTGTTCTTCCAAAGTTCTTCCATCTATAGCACGGCGACCTTGAATTCCTCCTCCAACCTGAATGTTGGCCTTATTCCTGATTCCTCCATTAATACTGTTGTTTGACATACTCAATAGAATTTGTAATCTCAGCACATAATTCACAAATCACAATCACTGCAATAATCCCCAATGACACAATCCCAATTACAACCTCTGCTTGATCCTCAACTAAAAACCTAACACAATAATAATACAATTAGGATACACAAACAACAACAGTAGCAACTAACCTTGATTTTATTAATTAATCCAAAAATAAAATCTAAAACCCATGACAACATAATCGCACAACCCACAACAACAATTACGAAAGAAATCCTAATTTTCAATTGGATATGAATTCCACAAACAAATCCAAATTAAATCACACAGCAACAACACAACCCAAATTTGACAATTTACGTACAACCTCAATTCGATAACAATCTACCACAACACTATTTCACAATCTCAAGAACCCTAATTTGTCAAAGGAATTCCAATAGTCACAATCTTTTATCTCAATCTAAGCTCTGATACCAAAAGTTGATGTGCCTCAAACGATTATATAATTTGATAGTTTTAGTTTCTAGGCGATAATCTACAATAATCGAGTCCAACAATCAAATTCATGAACAATAACAAAAGATAAACCTAAACCCTTACTAGATATGACGCACCAGCAAGAGAGTAGTCCTAGTATGGATTTTTTGATATGACGCACAACAATCCAATACTGTCACTCGCCACAATCCAATAGATTGATAAGAGTAAAATTAAGATCAAACTTCAATATGTAATTTCTCAAAGGTTCCAAAAGTCTCTAAATCCTTACATTATAACCTATATATAGCAAAAGGAAACAAAATGCAAAAAGCCACAAAAATCAACCTGTTCGCTTACATAAGTCGTCGGCTTTAGAATGAAGGTCGTTGGCCTTGAATGGCTGGTCTAAAGATGTCCACCTCTGGCTCTTGTGATTTGATTCCCGCGTCGAACAAAGTTGTAATAGTCGTGATTTGATTCCCATCATAGGGCTCGCATTAATTGGTATCAAAGCGTTGGCTCTTGAAAATCAAGTGTTATCTATCCTTTGATTATTTCATTGTTATCTTTCATTCTTTTTGTCCTTGAGTTTTTATTTTCATTATTGTTCTTGTTCATCAACAACAAAAAATCCTCTTGTTCGTGTTTGTCGTTGATTGGATTTAATGCAGTTAGTCTGCAATTTTAATTGTGTTTAAAGAGTAAAAAATAAGAAGAAGAAGAAGAAAAGAAATTCATACAAAAAAAGGGTGGGGGAGGGTGCTTGATATGAAATTCCTTCTTTGAATTGCTTAGACAGAGTTATTCCCTTGTTTTTGGTATTACTTTATCATTACTTGCTATCTGGTAGGGTTATTGATAAGGTTTTTATTAAAGAACTTGTAAGGAGAAGTTTATTGGATAAAAAAAAGTTAATTAATTGAAACACAAGTGATTCAAATCCATATATTTTTTAATGTAAACATGTGAGGGAGTGTTTAAGAGGAAAAGTCTTTTTTTACTAACAAACTCTTTGCAGGTTGTGAAACATGAGTAGTGGAGAAGATAATGTGGATTCTGATATGAAGTTGTTTATGAAGGCTATCTAAGATCAATTTAAACTTCTGGATAGAAGATTAGGTGATCATGAATCTCTTTCTAAGCCTAAATCTTTTTAAAGGAATATAAATGAAGAGGGGGAAGATGAGGAGTCTGATGTTGATGTGACTAGTTCTAGGAGAGGTAGAAGGGCTATTCAGAAGCAAGATAGTAATTTAAGAAGCATTAAGATGAAAATCCATACTTTCCAAGGGAAGAATGATCCTGAATTGTATTTGGAGTGGGAGAGAAGGGTAGAACATGTGTTTGATTGTCATACCTACTCTAAGGAGAAGAAGGTTAAATTAGTAGCAGTTGAGTTCATTGATTTTGCTAGCGTTTGATGGGATCAGTTTGTGGTTAGTAGGTGAAGAAATGGTGAGTGACCTATTCAAATATGGGAAGAGATAAAAGTAGTAATGAGAAAAAGGTTTATACTTAATCATTACTATAGGTACTTGTATAGGAAGTTACAGAGGTAGACTTAAGGTTCCATGAGTATTAAGGATTATTACAAGGAGATGGAGTGATAGGAATCAGAATCCTACAGGACTTATCACCAGGGCCCAAGCTAAGGGTTTACATAACTTAATTTTGAGAATCTTACATGAGAAACCCAATCTTGAGGAAGCTAATTTATTTTCTTCATTCCTACATTATAATTGTTATGCATTCCAGCAAGTTCACTTATCAGTCTTACAGGGTGCCAAATCACCTATACTTTTGAGTGAGTCGGGATTCTTATCGGGGCTCAATTCGAAAGTACCTTAAAGATTGGCATCTTGAAGACCAATTTCTTTTATATATTTGTCATTTGCGTGGACTATGTTATGTTGTATTTTCTTTTGGGACACTTTTATTTTGTTTGTAATTTTTCATTTAGGACCGGCCATCCTAAAAGTGGCATAGTTGTAATTTTGTGTATTTTCTAACCCTAAAGGGAGCAAGTGTAAATACTTGCTTAAAGTAAGGTTTTAGGAGGCCATTTTTTAGAATTAGACATACACTTTACGTAAGAGAATTAGGGTTCTTCCTTAGTTCAATTTCTCTTATCAATTTCAATCCCAAGAATTGGAATTATGGCGAGTGCAACAAGGGGAAATTATGAGTTATATCAATTTCTTATTGTTGTGTTTCTTTTCATCTCTAGTGAGTCATATCTAGGGTTGGATTGAAGTCTTCTTGGTCAGATTTGATTGCATTTGTAATCAAATTATTATTGCCTAATTGATTGGTTTTTAGCACTTGTTACTACCATCAAATTGTCATTACACTTGTGGTGTGGAATTTTCTTTGTTGTGAGGAGGGTCACGGCTTTAATTTGTGTTTTGTTGATTGGAATTCTCTTGGAACTTAAGTTGGTTAATTGATTCAATTGAGAATTATCATCTTTGTGGATTTCATCTCCTTGATTTTATCATTTGGTTCATCTTCCATCAAATTGTCTCACCTTTGAATCGAATTTGATCTTGTCTTTTGAGATTTATATTTGAGTTGTTTTGATTGTACTTAATCCCCTTTTAAGCACATCATCTTTTGGTACCAGAGCTTGAGGTTTAAGAGGACGGATTTGCAATTTGAATTCAGAAATTTAGGGTTCTTATCACCTTGATCCGAAATTTTGTATTGAAGAGTTGATTTATTTCAATTATGTTGTTGAAGTGATTTCATTGTTGTTAATTTTTGTAGACATGGAGTACTTGCCATATTCTTTGTCTCCTTAAGTTGACCATGATTGGTTTAAGGGAAATCATCATTGTCATCATTTGAGGGAAGTGAAATTTGAAGCCTAGAAGAGTGTTATTTTTGAAATTATTGTCGTGTGTTGTAGTGTTGTGTGTGGCAAAGTGGATATCTTACTGTAGCTTCTTTGTTATTGAATTTTCCATGAAAGGAAGGGGAGTAAGAATTTTATGTCCTAGTGTTTGATTGTGGAATTGGAAATACAATATTTTGTGGTGAAAAGAGAAGTGTGACCTTTGTTGAATTCGGAATTGGGGAGAACAATTTGCAATTTCCAGATTTGAATTTGAGTGGAAAAATAGGAAATCATTTGAAATTAAAACACATCCATTAAGCTTGAAGTAGTTATTGAGTGGTATTGATTACATTTCATTTGAATTTGAAATTGAATCTTACCATTTGTGGAAAGTGCATTAAGGGTGTTCATTTGAATTTGTTGTCGTGTTGTAGTGTGTGAGTGTATCGTAGAGGGTGTGTGTTGTGTTTTGAAGTGAAATTGTGTTGTATTTGGAGAGGTTGTTGCATCGTGGTTGTATGTGTATAAATTGTGGTGTAAAAGGGAGTATTGAATTGTTTGGTATGAGTTTTGGTGTGTGTTGTAAAGATAATTGTTGCTAGTGGCGTGAACATATTGGGACCGTGAGTAGAAGGGGAGTTGTGTGGTGGTGAATTGAGTATTGTATATGTATTTAGTTGTTGCCAATTGTGTATTTAAGTGGTGAGAAACTAAGGCAAGAAAAAGGAAAGTGAGTAGTAGAATTTGAAATTCAAATAAGTCATTAAAGTGTGAAAGTAATTGAATTAATTACTTAAGCACTTAAAGTTAAATTTAAATTCTATCTACTTAAGAGTGGTTATGTACTTGAGCCGTGGAAGGTGTGAAGATTATTATTGTGGTGTTGAATTTAAATACAACAATGTCTAGTGAGATGTTTCAATATGCTAATGTGTTGCGTCGAACATTGACTACATTTGCTAATAAGGATGAAGAACAAAGGGAAAACTTGTTTCATACTTCTTGTAGGATACAAGGAAATTTATGTGTCCTTATAGTTGATGGTGGTAGTTGTACCAATGTAGTAGCTGCATCGTTAGTATCGAAGCTAAGACTTACCACTATTCCACATCCTAAACCATATAAATTGCATTGGCTTAGTCATAAGGGGAGTTTGCATGTGACCCAAAGAGCTAGTGTACCATTTAGTGTAGGGGATAAAGATTATGATGAGATTGAGTGTGATATCTTGCCTATGTGTGCATCCCATATATTGCTTAGCAGGCCTTGGTTATATGATAGGAGGGTCTTGCATGATGGCTTCAGGAATACTTATGTGTTCTAGAAGGAAGGCAAACACGTTATTCTGAATTCGATGTCACCTTCAAAGGTCCAAAAGGTTCAGCAACAGATCAGTAGGCCATCAAAGGTTAAAAGGGCTTCAGTACAGTGTAATGATTCTGAAGAAAAGAAGGTATTATTGATGGGACAAGGTGAAATGGAGAGGATAATTACAGAAGAGACTCCAGTATACTTGCTTCAGTTGAGATGTGCACTAGGGGTGCAGGAACCACAGTCTTTACCTTCAGCAGTTTCTTAGGTATTGAATGAGTATACTGACATTTTTCCTGATGATTTGCTAGTAAGGTTACCACCTTTGAGAGGGGTAGAGCATGCTATCGATCTTATGCCCGGTTCAGTGTTATCGAACCGACCTGCATATCGCATGAATCCCGAGGAGGCTAAAGAATTGAAGCACTAGGTAGATGAGTTGGTTGAATGGGGGTTTGTCAGAGAGAGTTTCAGCTCATGTGCTGTTCCCACCCTTTTTGTTCCTAAGAAGGATGGTACTTGGAGAATGTGTATCGATAGTAGAGCCATCAACAAAATCACTATCAAATACAAGTATCCTATTCCTAGACTTGATGATATGTTAGATAAGCTGCATGGTTCACAGGTTTTCTCCAAAGTAGATTTTAAAAGCGAATATCACCAAATTCGGATGAGAGAGGGGGACGAATGGAAAACCACTTTTAAAACACGTTATGGACTGCATGAGTGGTTTGGTTATGCCCTTTGGTTTGAGTAATACTCCTAGTACATTTATGAGGCTGATGAATCATTTATTGAAAGAATTTCTAGGAAAATTTGTTGTTGTTTATTTTGATGATATTTTGATCTACAGCAAAAACCTAGAACAACATGTGGAGCATCTTCGGGCAGTATTCTCAGTATTGAGGGCACAACAGCTATTTGCAAATATCTAGAAGTGTTCTTTTTACCAAATTGAGGTAACATTTTTGGGTTTTTTTGTATCTGGTTCAGGTATTAGGGTGGATGAGGAGAAAGTGAGGGCAATCAAGGAATGGTCAACACCTACCTCAGTTACTGAGGTAAGAAGTTTTTATGGACCTGCATCCTTTTATAGACACTTTGTCTATAATTTCAATGGTATTGTTAGTCCTCTCGCAGAACTGACTAAAAAGAATGTACCTTTCATCTAGAGTGAAAGGGTTTAGAGGAGTTTTAAAGAGGTAAAAGAAAACTCACTTGTGTTCCATTATTGGCTTTACTTGATTTTGACAATGTTTTTTAGTTGGAATGTGATGCTTCTGGGATGGGAATTGGTGCTGTACTAATGCAGGAAAAGAGACCCATAGCATATTTTAGTGAGAAGTTGAGTGGTGCAACTTTAAACTATTCTATATATGATAAGGAATTTTATTCCTTAGTGAGGGCTCTCATGACGTGGCAGCATTATCTCCTCCCGAGAGAGTTTATTATTTATACATATCATGGATCTTTGAAACATTTCAGGAGATAGTAGAATTTGTCTAACCGTTAAGCTAAATGGGTGGAGTTTTTGGAGGATTTTGCTTATGTGATAAAGTACAAAAAGGGTAATCGGAATATTGTTGCTAACGCTTTATCACGACGATATGTACTCATCACTTCTCTTCAGTCAAAACTGCTAGGTTTTGAATTATTGAAAGAACAGTATATATGTGATGAGGAATTCAAGACTATTATGGGGAGGTGTTATGGGGACAAAATGCATGATGGCTATTGCATGATTGAGGGGTTTCTATATAAATCAGGAAAACTATATATTCCTTCTGGATCTGTGAGGGAGTTATTGGTGAAGGAAGCATATGCAGGTGGATTGTTTGGATATTTTGGTGAGAAGAGAACCTTAGCCATATTGAGGGAGAATTTCTATTGGAAGGGTATGATAAAGGATGTTCATAGGGTATTAGAAAGGTATGGTATTTGTAAGAGAACTAAAGGGAAGAAAGGTGTATAGGGTGAGTACATGCTTTTGCCTATACTAGATAAACCCTAGACTAATATCAGTATGGATTTTGTGTTGGGATTACCTAGGACACAAAGGGGAAAAGACTCTATTATGGTGGTTGTTGACAGGTTCAGTAAAATGTCACATTTTGTGCCTTGTCACAAAATAGATGATGCCCTTTTTATTGCTAACATTTTTGTGCAGGAAATTGTTAAATTACATGGAGTCCCACACAGTATAGTGTCAGACAGAGACACTAAGTTTCTTAGTTTTTTTTGGAGGACATTATAGAAAAGACTAGGTACTAAGCTTATGTACAGTACCTCGTGCCATCCACAAACAGACGGGCAAACAGAAGTTGTCAACCGTACGCTTAGGAATCTACTCAGAGCAACAGTTGGCAAGAATCTTACTGATTGGGACTTGTGTCTTCCTATTGTTGAGTTCGCTTACAATAGGTCTACTCATAGTTCAACCAGTAAGTCTCCCTTTGAAGTTGTTTATGGCTATAATCCTTCTATTCCATTGGATTTTATAGCAGGACCAACAATAAAGGAAGAGAGTCTTAGTGGAGTTGACCAAGTTAGAAAAATTTAGCACATTCATGATAGAACAACTGAACACCTTCAGAAGACCCAGGAATAGCAGATAATCCAAGGAAATAGACACAAAAGAATTCATCTTTATAATCCGGGTGACTTAGTCTGGATTAATCTTAGCAGTGATAAGTTTCCACATAAGAAGTCACAGAAGTTGTCTCTCAGATCAGTGGACCATTCAGGGTTTCAAAGCACATCAACAACAATGCCTACCAGATAGAGTTACGAGGAGAGTATGGAGTATCAACGACTTTTAATGTTACAGATCTATCACCATACTCATCAAACGACATGCATGAAGACTTATCAGATTTGAGGGCAAATCTTCTAGAAGCCCGAGGAGATGATAGGAATCAGACTCCTACAGGACCTATCACCAAGGCTCGAGCTAAGTGTCTACATAACTTAGTTTTGAGAATCTTATATGAGAAACCCAATCTTGAGGAAGCTAATTTATTTTCTTCATTCCTACATTATAATTGTTATGCATTCTAGCAGGTTCGCTTATCAGTTCTACAAGGTACCAAATCACCTATACTTTTAAGTGAGTTGGGATCCTCATCGGGGCTCAATTCGAAAGTACCTTGAAGACCGGCATCTTGAAGACCAATTTCTTTTATATATTTGTCATTTACGTGGACTATTTTATGTTGTATTTTCTTTTGGGATACTTTCATTTTGTTTGTAATTTTTCATTTAGGACCGGCTACCCTAAAAGTGATATAGTTGTAATTTTGTGTGTTTTCTAACCCTAAAGGGAGAAAGTATAAATACTTGCTTAAAGTAGAGTTTTAGGAGGCCATTTTTCAAAATTAGACATACACTTTACGTGAGAGAATTAGGGTTCTTCCTTAGTTCAATTTCTCTTATCAATTTCAATCACAAGAATTGTAATTGTAGCGAGTGCAACAAGGAGAAATTGTGAGTTATATCAATTTCTTATTGTTGTGTTTCTTTTCATCTCTAGTGAGTCATATCTAGGGTTAGATTGAAGTCTTCTTGGTCAAATTTGATTGCATTTGTAATCAAATTATTATTGCCTAATTGATTGGTTTTTAGCATTTGTTACTACCATCAAATTGTCATTACACTTGTGGCATGGAATTTTCTTTATTGTGAGGAGGGTCACAGCTTTAATTTGTGTTTTGTTGATTGGAATTCTCTTGGAACTTAAGTTGGTTAATTGATTCAATTGAGAATTATTATCTTTGTGGATTTCATCTCCTTGATTTTATCATTTGGTTCATCTTCCATCAATTAAGGTTTACGCAAATTGTCTCACCTTTGAATTGAATTTGATCTTATCTTTTGAGGTTTACATTTGAGTTGTTTTGATTGTGCTTAATCCCCTTTTAGGCACATCATGGAGGCAGCTATGATTCGGGCTAACATAGAAGAAGATCGTGAGGTAACAATGGTTAGATTTGTTAATGGCCTGAATAGAGAGATAGTTGATGTTGTGGAGTTGCATTATTATGTGGAGATGGAGGAACTATTACATAAGGCTATCAAGGTGGAGAGGCAATTAAAGTCTAAGGGTACCTTTAGGTATGGCTCCACTTCTGGCTCTTTAGGGAAGTCAAACTAGAAAAATAACAAGGATGCCTCTAAGTAAAAGGAAGATGCAAAGGTTAAGGAATTAGCTGTCTATCCTAAAGGTAAAACTGAAATTAAACCCTCTTTTAGATCACATGATATTAAGTGTTTTAGGTGTTAAGGATTGGGGGCACATTGCATCTCAGTGTCCAAATAAGAGGGTTATGGTTGTTTTGGATAATAGTGATGTAGAGCGTATTAGTTCAATTGAGAAAGAGATGCCACCATCGAAGAAATGTAGTGATGTTGATATAGATGGTCTTATGAAAGGAGAGATGTTGGTCACTAAGCTTACTTTAAACATACAACTTAAGGAAGATATTGATGAAGAACAGTGTGAGCTCATCTTTCATACTAGGTGCCATGTGAGTGGTAAGGTTTATAGTATGATTATTGATAGTGGTAGTTGCACTAATGTTGCAAGTTCTTTAATGGTTGAGAAATTGCATCTACTTACACTAAAGCATCCTAGACCATATAAGCTGCAATGGTTAAATGAATGTGGTGAAGTTAAGGTGACAAAGCAGGATGTAGTTGCATTTTCCATTGGCAACTACAAAGATGAGGTTCTTTGTGATGTGGCACTAATGCATGCTAGACACCTTCTTTTAGAGCATCCATGGTAGTTTGATAGGAAGGTCACTCATAATGGGTATAAGAATGTGTATAAGTTTATGATGAATAATTGACTCATTGTGCTAACACCTCTCAAGCCTTTGGAGGCACAGGAGGATCAAGTTAGGATAGTTAAAGAGTGCAAATTGAGAGAAAATAAAGTGAGTACACAAGAAAAAGAAAAGAGTGATAAAAAGAGTGAGCGTGTACCAAAAAGTAGGAAAAGTAATGAAGAGAGAAGTAAGAAAGTGAGCGCTTTTGCTATAAATGGAGAGATTAAGAGAGCTATGTTGGTGAGGCAACAATTACTTGTATTTTTGTATAAGGATGTTTATTTTTCAATTAACAATCTTTACTCCTCTTTACCTAGTGTGGTTGTGTCTTTGCTACAGGAATTTGAAGATTTATTTCCTAAAGACATTCCAAATAGATTACCTCCTTTAAGAGGTATTAAACATTGGATCGACTTCATTCTAGGGTCATCAATCCCTAATAGACCCACTTATAGAGCCAATCCAGAAGAGACAAAAGAGATTCAAAAGTAGATGGATGAGCTAATGCAAAAGGGATTCGTGGGAGAGAGTCTTAGCCTATGTTTAGTTCCTGTGCTTTTGGTTCCCAAGAAAGATGGAACATGGTGCATGTGTGTTGATTGTCGAGCCACCAGCAAGAACACCATAAAGTACAAATATCCTATCTCAAGGATAGATGATATGCTTGATGAGTTGTATGGTTAATGTCTGTTTTCTAAAATTGGTTTTAAAAGTGGCTATCATCAAATTCGTATAAAAGAAGGTGATGAATGGAAAACTGCTTTTAAGACAAAATATGGGTTGTATGAGTGGTTAGTCATGCCATTTGGCTTAACCAATGCACCTAGCACCTTTATGAGTCTAATGAATTATGTTTTGTGTTCTTTCATTGAAAAATTTGTTGTAGTTTACTTTGATGATATCTTAGTGTACAACAAAAATTTGGATGATCATGTTAGATACTTGCATGTTGTTTTGGGTTCTTTGAGGGAAAATAAATTATATGCTAATTTGCAGAAGTGCGATTTTTGTATGGAATCTATTGTTTTTCTTAGAATTGTTGTAAGCTCCCAAGGAATAAAGGTGGATGAAGATAAGGTAAAGGCGATTAGGGACTAGCCTACACCTAAGAATGTAAGTGAGGTAAGAAGTTTTCATGGTTTAGCAAGTTTCTATAGGAGATTTGCAAAGGACTTTAGTTCTGTTGTAGTACCTTTAAATAAACTTGTTAAAAATAATGTTGTGTTTAGGTGAGGGGAAGTGCAAGAGAAAGCTTTCAATACTTTGAAAGAAAAATTGACTAACGCACCTTTGTTGTGTTTGCCTAACTTTGACAAAGCTTTTGAGGTTGAATGTAATGCATCAGGGGTTGGAATAGGGGTTGTTTTGATGCAGGATTCTAAGCTGAATGCTTTTTTTAGTGAAAAGCTTCGTAGCACAACATTGAACTTATCTTACCTATGACAAGGAGCTGTATGCATTAGTAAGAATTCTTCAGACGTGGTAGCACTACTTGTGACCTAGGGAATTTGTCATTCATTCTGATCATGAGAGCTTAAGGTTCTTGAAATCCTAAGGTAAGCTTAATAAAAGACATGTTAAGTGGCTGGAGTTCATAGAAACATTTCCCTATGTGATTAAATACAAGAATGGGAAGGAAAATGTTGTTGCTGATACTTTGTTTAGATAGTATGTATCGCTCACTTCCTTGCAAACTAAATTACTTGGTTTTGAGTTCATTAAAGATTTGTACATCAATGATGCTAATTTCTACCAAGTATGGAATGCATGCTCTAAACGTGAGTATGGAGAATATTATAGGCATGAAGGATTTTTGTTCAAAAAGGATAGACTGTGTGTGCCTAAGTGTTCCTTATGTGAATTACTGGTTAAGGAGTCCTACAGAGGAGGTTTAATGGGACATTTTGATGTGCGGAAGACTTTAGACATATTGCATGAGCATTTTTATTGGCCTAACATGAAGCATGATATGCAATTTGTTTATGATAAGTGTATAACTTGTAAATAAGCAAAGCCTAAAGTAAAACCATATGGGTTTTATACACCATTGCTTGTACCTACTTAACATCGAATTGATATTTCTATAGATTTTGTGATTGAGTTGCCTAGGACTTAAGGTGGTAAAGACAACATATTTGTTGTTGTTGATAGGTTTAGTAAGATGACACATTTTATTACATGTTCTAAAACCAATGACGTAACACATATTACTGATTTGTTCTTCAAGGAAGTAGTACGTTTGCATGGATTGCCTAGAGCGATAGTAAGTGATCGAGATGTTAAGTTCCTAAGTCATTTTTGGTGTTCTTATGGAATAATTTAAGGACTAAACTTCTGTTTTCAACTGTTGCACATCCCCAAACGGATGGGTAAATTGAAGGAGTTAATAGGGCACTCACTACTTTGTTTGTGTGTTATCATTCAAAAGAACTTGAAACAATGGGAAAGTTGTTTGCCTCATATTGAGTTTCATATAATAGAATTGTTCATTTTACTAAATCATATTCACCTTTTGAGATTGTGTATGACTTTAATCCTTTAACTCCTTTAGATATCTTACCTTTGCCTACTAATAAAATTGCTAATTTGGATGGAAAATAGAAGGCCGATTTTGTTAAGGATTTACATGCCAAAGTTTGTGCTAATATAGACAAGAAGAATGAGCATTATGCAATGCCGGCTAATAAGGGGCATATTAAGGTTGTTTTTGTGCCTAGAGATTGGGTTTGGGTACATTTTCACAAGGAAAAGTTTCATGAACAAAGGAAATCCAAGTTACAACCTAGAGGAGATGGGCCATTCCAAGTGTTAGAAAGGATAAATGACAATGCCTACAAGATTGACTTACCCAGCAACTATGGAAATGTGAGTGCTCCTTTTAATGTTGCTAACTTATCTTTGTATGATATAAGTGATTCGAAGACGAATCCTTTCGAAGAGGGAGGGAATGATGGGAATCAGCTTGCACCAACTCTTTCTAATGATCCATTAGAAGGAATTGGAAGACCAATGACAAGGGCAAGAGCAAAACACATAAAGCAAGCTTTGAATGGACTTGTTTAAGATCATCTGGACCAAGCATTGTGATTAAGTAATCCAAGAGATGAAGAGATCATTTTCCATTTATCAAGCATCTTCAATAATAATAATGAAGATCAAAGCTTAGAGCAACACTAGTAAATGGAAAGTTTTGAGCTTGAAGGCTATCATTGCTTAGAAGATGTTGAAAGCCACTTAGGAGTCGAAGAAGGTTGCTAGCTTTATCTTTAAAGGCCGCTGGCCTACTTAGCCAGCTTAGAAAGTAGGTCGCCAGCTTTAGAGCCAGCTTTGAAAGCTAGCTTTTATTTTTTCCGTCTTGTGATTTCTTTTGTTATTTGTTTCCTTATTTGTAAAGACTATAAATAGTCTTTTAGGGTTCGAATGGAGGGACACAATTCATATGAAATTATAGAAATTCTTCTTTGTTCTTTAACAATAACTTAATCTAATCTTATCAAGGTAACTTGTGGCAATCAAAATCCCGTTATAACTTTAGTTCTAATTCGAGATTGTGAATTAGGGTTAAGTTTTGTTTGCTTGTTTTCAAGACGATCTTAGGGTTTCTTTTCCTTCCGATCGGGTTCTAAGTTCGTCTTAACCTAGGGTTCGCATCACTACCCTTCATACAGCTAGATTGACATATGATAATTGCCTTGGTTGAAAGGTGCAGGCTAGACACGTACACATTTTACATGCTAATTAGGAAGTTTATAATCACTTTGTAAGATGTTGAGATCTAATTAAGCCTTCTAATTGATGGCCATGCAATGACAGGAAGTAGTTCCCTAAACTGAATTGCCACATGTGAGAGGTTTCTTAAGGTGAAGTTAGGTCCTACTAGTAAGGGGGGGGGGGGGGGGGGGCTGGTGGGGGTGGAGTTGGGTGTCGCATTAGTATGTTGTAGTTTCGAGATTTATACTGGGTCTTGCCAAACAATGCTGATGGAGAGCAAGTTCAACGTCATATGCGAACATATATCTTGCAGCTGCTTAGTAGATTTATCTTTGTCGATAAATCCAACTCTCTTGTACATAGCATGTTTTTGCCATTGCTAGAGCATTTAGATATGACAAGGATGTATAGTTAGGGGTCCACATATTTGGCTTGGCTGTATTGCCAGCTATATATCGCATCTACCACGTTGACTCACAAGATTAGAGGGGTAGTTATACTCCTATAGATTTGAGCATAGGATAGATTTTCACACATAGTGCCTTTGAGCTGGCATAGACTTATTATTGAGGTTGGAGCTCAATTAGCTGCATGTTAGAGGATGAGGCTGGACATGCAGTATCACGCAACCTATGTTGTTGGGGCTTATTGGGATGCTCTCAACAAGCAAATGATGAGCAAATATTTCCTCAACCATCTTTCGCTTTTTTAATTTCATCATGTGCATCATATACCCTAAATTTTACTTACTATCCTTTAAGTCGAGTGGGAAATGTACGCAGACAATTTGTTTCACATCCTACAACTTTTCTACAAAGTAGGTAGATACATTTGAACTGTTTAAGTGCCACTCATATGTTTTCACATAATTGAGTGCATAGTTGCTAAAATCGCAATTCTACCCATACGATTCAACGAATTTATGATTTTATGAGAACTTGTCAAGTTGACTCGGATATAAAATCATTTCCATATAAACTCATGGTAGAATCACGAGTCTACATGTAAAATAAGTAAAATCTTATGTTTTTAACTGAATTCACTGATTCTATATATTTTAGTCAAATGGGTTAAAAATTAAAAAATATAACCTAATTTTTATAAGATATGAATATTATTAGTTTTTTAAAAGAATTGATATTATAATATGAGTTAATGTTGATAATAGTACCAATAATGATGTTGATATTGATGATGAAGACAACGATGCTGATGATGATGGTGAAGATAAAGTTGGTGATAATTTTTACTTTTGATGATGATAAAGGAGTTGGTGATTTTTTTTTAGCATTGCATTTTATTATTATAATTTATGTTGTAATTCATTTCATATTGAGATTGCTATTTATATTGTAGTTTTATATATTAACTTAACAACTTATACTAATTTATTTATATTATAAGTATATAATTTTTATTATAAATTGTAACTAAAATTTGTATTAAATTTCTTTATTTGATCTTATATTTTATGTTTTTTTTATGACTATAGTAAACATATCTATAGTTTTTTAAAGCTATTTTACATAGGTTAAAGAAACTTATATTTCTACATTTTAATTTTATAGACTCTCTAGTGATTCTAAGTAGAATTACAAGTTTGACAACCTTGTTTAAGTGACATTTCCCCGACCGTGTTATTAAGTACTTTAGGGGTTTTCAACATATTTCATAGGATGCAAACACATAGTAAGAGCTCCATCAGATCGACCTACGTGGAAAGGTTGATACAGATTAGTTGGTACAGTATGTATTGTACATATTCTTATGGGACAAGCGTCTAACTTAGTTGGTATACATGTAGGGCCCTTGTGGTGTGTAGTAGGGATACAAGAGATGGTATAAATCTATCAGCCGTCAATATATAGAATGTACAAGGATAGTTCTTAGACATTTGGTAAGTACAATATCAACACTAGCTAAGTGATTCATTGCGTATTTGATACTTATTTAACTTACAGACTGTTGTAACATGTAAGCTGATACATTATGATACATTCACCTATCTTCGGATCATGACATGGTTGTTGCTCTAGCTAATCATGGTATTGAGTTTATACATGACCACCTGAGGTAAAGGGTACATAGTATCATTATTCCTGCAAGCTCACTAGGATCATGGCATGAAAGTTAAGGCAGAGGCATAACCTGCTGACATGTAGCAACAGTAGTAGTCGATTCTTACACTCCATAAGACTATGGAACATAGACGACCCTGAAACCGGGCTGAAGGACAGAAATATCCAGTACAAAACTAATAGTTCTCATTGAATGCGGATGTGATGGATGATAGCTCGGCCACAATGCCTTATACATACGTCATACCACATCATCATTCTATTAGTGGTCTTGTCCCTACACTAGCTACTCTGTAGAAGAGACACTTTGGTTAGCAACCAATGTATCAAAGTGAATCTTTGCAGCATGCTACAGATTGGACTCTAGTGCCTTTTTATGACTTTGATGATGCCCTTAAGCACCATTTAACATAGGATTCATTGGCTCATTTTGCTCCAAATTTAAGGCTGTTAAGAGAGCTCATAGATGCATTTTCCTAACTGGACAATTCATTAGGAAAAAGAATAATAGATGATAGGATATTGTTTTTTCTTATTTATTTGATATGTAAATTTTTCATCAAAATTGGTGATCAATGTAAATCACTATTTGAAATTGATAAATTTATTAACATTTTCTAATAGATTAATTTTTTTCTTATTTTTATATTTAAGTTTTCACATTTTTTTAAACAATTGTTTATAAGATTTTTTTTTAGTTCTTTCCACAAAGTTTATTTATGATTTTCTTTGCATGATTTTTCATAATTTTTTTTTTCCAATGATAAGTTTTCTCAAATTATTTTTTTAAAAAATAAATTAAAAGTTCACATACGAATAGTAAAAAAAAATATCATAATTTTAAAAATTATAAAGATTGATTTAAAATTTATAAAAAAAATTAAGTAAATTGTGGAATGCGTCTTTCGGGTATGTGACTTCACAACCTATTTTTGGAATAACTTCCCTAGATACCTTATTTCATGATTTTTTTAAAAAATTTGCATTATTTTAATGGATTCCCCATTTGTTGAAGTTCTAATTATGAACTGACTTGAATTGTGCAGCATGTTATAGTTCAATTCTAGGCATGAACTAAATTTCAAATTGAAATGGGAAGAGATTCTTATTTTCAATCATGAAATGAGAATTGAGTTGGTCCACTAGAAGTTTAAATATTTCAATATTATTTTGTTTTATGTTCTCTTTTTGTAACAACTTTAAAGGGGTTTAATGGGATTAATTAATACTATCACATCACATATACACCCATTATATAATAATCGTTTTGCAAGTCAAAAGCTGCAAGATTATATAAATATTTAATTTATCACAACTAATAGTACTATATATAGTTATATAATAAGAAAATAATTATGGATACCTATATTTCACGATCGATCAAGATTGTAAAAAATCATAATCCCTTATCAAAATAGTAAAATTGGTAAGCAAATCTATGTTTTACAAAAATATATTTGTACTTATGTTTCTAAAAGAAGATAATGTATTATATAATTAAGTATTTTATTATCATACATTATCAATTTTGATTCGGTACACTATCAATCTTAATTCGGCTAACTTTCATTTATATCATATCTCATCCCCATGCTAAGCTTTTTTGGTGCAACTTGCAAAACAATCTATTGAGGAGTGAGCATAAACCATGGCTCAATGAAGTAGGAGTGTAAAATTCTTATTTCTACACAAATATGAATAAGTTATCAATCATATGTTAAGTATAAACAACCATATATAATGTAATATTATACGTGGTCTTCTAGTAATTAGCATGGAGTTTAAGATTTACGCCATATTTGATCTTAGGTTAGGGATTTACTTCCCACCATTAGTGCCTAGGATCGTCCAACAGTATCCTACAATACTCAATTCTTATCATTCTCACATCATAGAATTTCTCTTGGCACAACTTCTAGTAGAAAATTCGCAAATAGGGAGACCCCCCCAAGAAGCTTCGTTAAATGCATGGATAACCCTTAAGTCATTACTTCACAAATGATGTCCTAAAGTCTAGAGCAAACATGTCTATCTACTATATAGTAGTGATGGTCTTCAAATAATGCAATGTCTTGTTTATACATATAGAGTTTTAGATTAAATCGATTTATTAATTAGTTATTTTGAAAGTGACCAATTAGATATATCAAGTAAACAATAAATTAAAAAATTAATAACATTTACACTAAAGTCACAACTTATCAACCAACTCATGTAATCTCAAAAGCAGTAATGATCTTAACATTGATCTTTAACTAATTACCCTAAGATACTCTTAAATCTTATCTTACATTTTTCCTAACTAAGAACCCACTTGAGATATCCCTAACCAGATACCTTAGGATGCTTCTTAACCTTTTCTTAATACTAATTAGTTAATCAATTCATTAATTATTTTATTTAAGGATGACTAGAAAAGATATCTCAAACCGCAATTCAATTCAAGAAGCCACAATATTCACAACAAAGCCATAGTATATCAACCGATGCAATCATTAAATCATACGTTTCCAAACGACAAATCATGGTAGCAATCTAATCAATCACAGACATGGCTGACTCCATTATTATATTTACTCATGTTTTCTATAATTTAAACATATCGCACGGGGATGAGCAACTATAGGCTTCTATAGTTTTACTGCTGGAAATTTTTTCAACCTGTAGTAAATGGCAATGAGCAAGGTGGGAGTTTGATGGGACTTTTAGACATAATTAATTCGTGGTAAGAAGGGAAATCTGCTCGCACCCTACCGGCCAGTCGGTGTGGTTAAGAGGGCTCGGGCTGCTTGGGTTGCTGGCTGGTCGGTAAGGATTTGTTCTTCGCCGTTTGGTTGCCTAAATCTCTGCCGTTCTGACGGTAATCATCTTCCACCTCTAGTAACTTACAGACCCTTACGCTAACTTACATAAACACACCAAATGTCCATTCATAACGACAACCAACAACCAAAGCATCCATTCAGCATTATATTATGCTATTTTTCATCATGCAAACACAAACAAAAATACGCATAACAGTAAATCAATGAATTTTCTACTCACCTTGATTTCATAACTTAAAACTCGAAATAATCTTCAAAAAGTTGCAAATCTTCACCTAGTAATCAAAAAATAACAAGTTTACAACTATCTAATAGCTAAACTAATTGAAACATGAACTAAATCAAGTATGGGAATTACTTTTTAATAAAACATTTGAAACTAAACGTTTTACGTTCATACCGATTTGACTCAAAACTTAAGCTCATATTTATCGGTCAATTCTAGTCTTGCTATATAGTACATTTCACAAGGATTACAATGCCACTTTCAACTCTTGATTTGGAAGTAATTTAAAGAAGTTATGAGTTTTTGAAGTTCGAAGAGATTTATTGATATGCTCACAACCAAGCCCAAGCACATGCAAATGAATCAAAGAAACAACCCCAACTCACACATATGAACCGGTTCAATTGGACTATGAAATTGCGTGAACCCTAATGGAAATTTGATGAAATCCAAAGGTTCAAAGATGCAATCAACAATCCAACAATGATAAACTTCACCAATTAACAATAAATACAAGTGAAATCCACATGAATTACACCAAGATGACAAGTTTCAATTTCGTTATTCTCCTCTTCTAACAATGAAAATTCACGTCAATAATGATTCAATAAAATTGATGATAATAACCAATGCTAAAACCATTCAATCTTATAACATGATAATTGATCACAATTACAATAAAAAACTGACCAAGAACATCAAATTCAACCCTAGATATGACTCACTAGCGATGAAAAGGAAACACAACAAAGAAGGAATTGATATTACTCACAATTGCCCTTTTGTTGCTCTCGCCACAATTTCAACTCTTGGAAATTGAAATTGATAAGAGAAATTGGAACTAGGGAAACCCTAAACCCTCTCACGAAAATGTGATGATAATTTTGAAAATTTGTGGCCTCCTCAAACCCTACTATAAGCAAGTATTTATGCTTGCTACCCTTAGGGTTAGAAAATGGACAAAAATTACAAGTATGCCACTTTTAAGGTGGCCGGTCCTAAATGGAAATTACAATAAAAATGAAAGTGTCCTAAAAGAAAATACAACATAAAATAGTCCATAGAACAATTACAAAGTACAAAAATATCATAAATCTTCATGAGCCAATGCTTCGGAATGGAAATAATCGCAGCGGGTCATTGATTGTAAATCTGAAGATGTCCCGTGGCTATCAACTAGTGTAGGACATATTGGCATCCCATGAAGATTACATTACACAAGATCTCATCATGATATTTCTGCCCAACACTCACCGGGACCTTCGCCCTTAGTGTAACATACATACTATCTCGATTATCCAGCCAATGCAAGTTATAAGGGCTAGGATGTGGAATAGTAGACAAATGTAATTTGTCTACCAGTGCAGCAGATATAACATTCGTGCAACTACCACTATTGATGATGAGTACACAAAGGTTACCTCTGATTCTGCAAGAAGTGTGAAATATGTTCTCCCTTTGAATGTCTCTAGTATTAGGAGATATGGTTAGAGCTCTACGTAACACATTAATAGGTAGATATTGTTCACCTGTACGCTCCTCATGTGTCTCTACAGTCTGGTCATCATAATACTCCTGCAGTGCCATTAGTAAATCTGTAGGTTCAGTCTGTTCATTGTCATTCTCAACATCTTCCCCAGTGCCCTCCATAACAGTTATCACCCTCTTATTTGGACACTGTGCTGCCATATGCCTAAATCCCATGCATTTAAAGCACTTGATCTAGCGTGCCTTTCCACTAGTAGATCCGAGAATAGTCTGCCTCACATTTGGCGTTATTACCTCTTTACCTTTCCCAGTAGGTAAATTTTCTCTAGTAGTATTTGGGGTAGTTTTGTCCACTGCTCTCACTGCCTTACCTACTGCCTTTGTTCCCCTTGATCGACCGTCAGCTGCTGTGGGTCTGGTAATAGTATTGGGCCTACTGCTCGGAGACCTAAACAAGTTGGACCTCCTTTGCCTCTCCACTTTCAAAGCCAATTGAATAGCCTCATCAAGTGTACTATAGTGTTGCAGCTCAACAACACACGCTATTTCATATTTCAAGCCTGAGACGAAGCGTGCTACGGTTTGTTCTGGAGGTTTAATGGACCCACATCTAATCATGAGGGTTTTAAATTCTTGCACATAATCATCCACTGTCTTGCCTCACTGCCTCAAGGTTTGCAGTCCCGTAAACAGTTCCTGTTTGTAGTGCTCAGGAATGAATCTTTTTCTCAACACCCTTTTCATATCCCTCTATGTCTGAATCTCAGCCTCTCCATCCCTACGCCTGCTGATAATCAAATTCTTCTACCATAGTGCAGCGTATCCTATAAACTCGATAGCAGCCAATCGGACTCTGGTATTATCATCGATCTCATAACATTTAAAGAGACCCTCAACCTTGTCCTCCCAATCCAAATAATCATTAGTTGATCCCTTGCCATCATAAGAAGGCATCTGTAGTTTCACATACTCCAAGCCCCGAGGTTGCCTGAAATCCCTATTTTGATATGGATTAGCCCCAAAGTTGTCATCCCTTTCTTCCCTGTATGGAAGATGTTCCTCACCCATCCTTCTATTTGGATTTCCATCTCCCACCACTCTGTCTCTCTGAGGATTCTGTGGAGCTACCCAAGGTGGTGCCTGATGGTTTACCACTGGTAGTTGTGGTAATGTCATTCTGTCAATCCTAGTTGGCAAAGTAGCAACTATGTTAGTAAGATCTTGGAACTGTTCTTCGAAAGTCCTCATACCTGCAACATTATGACCCTATCCTCCACTGACCTGATTATTGGCTTCATTGCCAATTCTCCCATTTACGCTATCATTCAACATAGTTGTAGACTCGGTATATTGAACCTCAAGGACAATTTGAAACAAAGGAGCACACCTCATAACCACACTGCTTCTAACGACACACAACAACCACTACAAAAGAAAAACACACAACTTCACTTAACTTCACTCAAGGCACATGTATACTCTTACAATCCATGTGTTGCACTCTTCTCCACAACAAAATCAACACATCACGGTGCAACACTTCTATAATCCACAAGAAACTCACTTCACAACACAATTTCACGCCAAAATTACTCACACCACCACTTACACAATATACACACAATGCACTTAATTCAAACAAACTATAATATGTTGCAATCCTTTACTACACACAACACTAATAATCACAGTTTAGCTCTTCAATTCCACGGCAACAACAACAAAATGGAACCAAATATGGATACTTCTCCAAATGGCAAGCAATTGATTCCAACTAGTTAATGTGCAATCAAAGTGATTAATACACAATAACTCTATAACTAATGATTGATTTGAATTCAAAATAGTTTCCTAATTCTCCACATAAATTGAACAAATCTGCCAAAGAAAATGACTCTTCCAATTTCGCAATGTCAAGGAATCAACACACACTCATTAACAATGCTTCAACTATTTAAATCCCCAAATGATGGAATTCAATTCAAGAACTTCCTCTTCTTCCTCAAACAAATAACTCACGACAAGGATGAAGATAACAATTCAATTTTTGAAATTCAATTCAATTCAATTCAAGAACTTCCCCTTTCTTCCTCAACAAATAACTCACGGCAAGATGAAGGTAACAAAATTCAATTTTCCGAAATTCCACTTCCCTCAACTAATCACAATGATCATTTCCCTTTAATCAATCATGATCAACTCAAGAGGAAAAAGCAATTACAAATGCTCCACGTCTACATCAACAAGCAACAATCATAACACCTTAACAACATAATCAATTACTTCAATTTCCACTCCTACAATTCGATTCAAAATGGTAATACAACAACCTTTAATTTCCAAATTTCAATTGAAAAGTCCCTTCTCACAAACCTCAAGCTCTGATACCAAATGATGATGTGCTCAAAAGCAAGCCCAAGCACATGCAAATGAATCAAAGAAACAACCCCAACTCGCACATATGAACCGGTTCAATTGGACTATGAAATTGCGTGAACCCTAATGGAAATTAATGAAATCCAAAGGTTCAAAGATGCAATCAACAATCCAACAATGATAAACTTCACCAATTAACAATAAATACAAGTGAAATCCACGTGAATTACACCAAGATGACAAGTTTCAATTCCTTGATTCTCCTCTTCCAACAATGAAAATTCTTGTCAACAATGATTCAATAAAATTGATGATAATAACCAATGCTAAAACCATTCAATCTTATAACATGATAATTGATCACAATTGCAATAAAAAATCTGACCAAGAACATCTAATTCAACCCTAGATATGACTCACTAGTAATGAAAAGGAAACACAACAAAGAAGGAATTGATATTACTCACAATTGCCTTTTTGTTGCTCTCGCCACAATTTCAACTCTTGGAAATTGAAATTGATAAGAGAAATTGGAACTAGGGAAACCCTAAGCCCTCTCATGAAAATGTGATGATTATTCTGAAAATTTGTGGCCTCCTCAAACCCTTATATAAGCAAGTATTTATACTTGCTACCCCTAGGGTTAGAAAATGGACAAAAATTACAAGTATGCCACTTTTAAGGTGGCTAGTCCTAAATAGAAATTACAATAAAAATGAAAGTGTCCCAAAAGAAAATACAACATAAAATAGTCCATAGAACAATTACAAAGTACAAAAATATCATAAATCTTCATGAGCCAATGCTTCGGAATGGAAATAATCGCAGCGGGTCTTTGATTGTAAATCTGAAGATGTCCCGTGGCTATCAACTAGTGTAGGACATATTGGCATCCCATGAAGAATTATTATTGTACCTGTAAGATTATTTCTCAAATATTTATTAGATAGAAAGATATAAAGTAAAAATATAAGCGATTTGGACCATCAGCCAAATCTAGTTCTGAAGGTATAGGTGATGCCGGAAAATTTCTCATCATTTATAGATTTGTAAAGAAGTTTTTAAAAAATGTCCAGCTTTAGGATTTATTCGAGGATTAGAAATGGCAGAGGAGAGAGAGTCTTCAAAAAGAAGGACAAAGGTCAATTGGTTTTATCCAATTATTAGATCCAATTAACACAAGTATTAACGACCTTATTTAATTATCCAAATCATAATATTTTTATATGAAACTTTATATATTGCCTAAATAAAATATCTTGAGTATAAATATATACTTAATAAGTCTATTTGACTATTGTTAACCTATAATTTTATGGAAAAACTACAAATTTAGTTTTCAATATTTGTCACATTTTCCATTTAAAACGTTTAATTTTTTTTGTTTCAATTCTTAACATTTATAAAAGCTTGCAAGTAAGTCTACCATTACTTTGCTATTAATTTTTTCCATTAAGATTTACATATGTTGCAATATTTCAACTAATTAGATTATGTCAAGTGTCATTCTCTAAGAGAAAAATCAATGTCGTTGCTAAAAGAACTCGTTTGCAAGTGTTAAGGACTCAAATGCAAAAAAAATAAATATTTATGTAATATGCATTTTTTTTTTATCTTTTATCTTATATATATATATATATATATATATATATATATATAATAAACATAATAAATGGCAATGTTGTAAATAGGATAATGAGATAAGGGCGAATTCTTCTTTTCCTGGTTGAACTATAAAAACAAAATAACTAAGGGTATTTCTTCTTTTTTCGCACTTGGACACTTTACAGTTGTATAACGAGAGAGAAAAAGAAGGAACCCTATAAAGGAACGTAAGGCGGAAGGACACCAGAGAGGTTTAATTCCAAAGAACTTAAGGTAAGGATGTTGTAAGAAGTTTAAATTAGGATTATGGAATTCGAAATTTATGTAGATAGCTTACTCATGCAGAACACAAAGTTTAAATAAGGATGATAGGAGAACGAGAATCGATGAATATGAGATTTGCAATTTGTGGAATTGAAGTGTGTAATCTAATCTATATAATTTATTTATAATTACAAATTTAGAGACATAATTAAGCTTAGGAATAGAAAGGATTAGGTTTAGAAGAAATTAAAGTAGGAGAACGAGGGTTCATGGAGATCGCCGACGGTAACATGACCTCTCAACACGGTCATGTTTCGACTGTGTTGAAATGGAAGGGTGTATCGAGAGATACATGACCTTCTAGCATGGTCGTGTTTTGATCGTGTTGAGTTGAGGGCAACATGACCTTCTAACACGATCGTATTTAGACTGTGTTGAGTATGAAAGATGTAAGGAGAGATACACAACTTTCCAACACGATCGTGTTTCAACCTTATTGAGTCGAGAGTAACACGACTTTTTAACACGACCGAGTTTCAACCGTGTTGAAGCCCAGTTATACACCGAAAGATACACGACCATTAACACAGAACACGGTCCCCAACATGACTGTGTTGAATAAAGTATAACATGATTATATTTTTGTTTAACTTCGATTTAAACTAATTTCTACGCAACCTAGATAACTAGTAAGTCCTTAGAGAAATTAAATGAATAGGATTAAGGAGATTAAGAATGATATTGATCTTAGATTGAATACTAAAAAGAGTATGTTAATGTGCACGGATTTCCAATTAGGTTAAGTCCAAGACTAGGAAGTGCTTAAGGCTGGGATCCAAGGTACGTGTAACTTGTGTGTTATTTTGTGTTTGATTACGTTAATATATGTTTTTGGAATTGATTAAGTGAATGATTTGATTTAAGTGTTTAAGTGATATGCTGTATGTGCTTAGCTCGGCCTAGGGGCTCGTAGTGGTAGATTTTTAAGGAGCACCCTAATGATTCTTATGTCTTGCTTGAAAATGATCTGGGTTGGATGTTATTCAAGTGTTTAAGAAATGATTATTTATGTTTAAGTTCTACATGATGTGTGTGATACTCATTTATGTTTGTTCATACGTATGTGTTTATGTTATATGTACTAAGCATTAACTCACCCTTCGGGGAATCATTTTTAGATGTAGGTGTTGAGAGAGATGAGAACTCGGACGATGACTTGGGTTTAGCTAAACCACAAAGAGATGAAGACAAAGAGTACCATTATTATTATGGTGATTAAGTTTAGGAAGGATTACGATGTTTAACAGTAATAGATAGTATCTGTTGAGAATTGTTATTTTTTGTGTTTAAAGACTTCCGCTGTTTTAGATGTTTGATATGATTTAAGTTATTATTTGAAACTTTGGAGATATATGAAATGCTTTAATTATAGAAGTTATAGGTTAAAATGTATTAGATTTGTTTTAGAGCCTTAACGTGTTCTTGTGCAATAAGGACACGTAGCGTGCAGTAGCGCGACCTGGGTTTCGGGGCATTATAATTTAAGATGCAAATAAAAAAGGTGATAAATATTAATGACTAAATTTGTATTTTTTCTTAATTTTATATTCTTTTATCTAATCATTATGGATTACTTAAAGAATTAATTTTCCTATAGTTTTTGCATTTATTACCTATTATTATCTATTATAAGGATTTTATTATATATAAATCATCCAACCAGTGTTAATTATTTATCAATTTTGATGGTATGACCTTTATTTATGTATTTTGAAATTTTCAAAAGTTCAAGATCCTAAATTTCATCACTAGTCTTTCTAAAGCCATTGCAAAATTATGTTTGCAGAAAAATGTCTTTCCTACAATTCTAATTTAGAAGTATTTATTGTTACGCTTATTTTCTTTAATTTTAGTATAGTTTTTTAAAATTTGTGGGATGTTGCAATTTTGGTGACCTTTTCTTTTCTTTCAGTTGGTTAATAAATCAAATTGAATAGAACTATAAAAATATAGTATGGTTTGATTTGAGCTAGCCACTTGAAACCAAATAATAAACCTAATCTTCAATAGAATTGTGAATTGAACTTAAAAGAACCTAAATTTATAGTTCGACTTATTTCATTTGATTTACTTCATGGTATAGTTCAACTTTATAAACACCTTATATAAAACTATCATCTGTTAACAAAATGGATCTCTCTATTTTCATCATTTCAATTTCTATTAATTTCCAAATCAATGGTTGTATTTACTTAAATACTTCAATTATCTTGTGATATTATTATAATATTATCTTCTCCCTTATAAACTCAATAATTGATAACATATAGCAACTTTTAAAGAATGGATATTAACGGAAATTGAAAGAATGGAAATAAAAAAGATCTAACTTCTCCATTTAGTGCAACGAAGTATACAACCAGCTAAGCCTTACCAAGGTAATTAAACTCGAACTGGATTTTGACTCGATTAAGGCCAAGTGTCAAGGGTTAAAGGATCAAACCAACATTGAATCAAGTTGCACTAAAATCATTAAATTTTATAAAACAAAATTGTTTACATTTTATTTAAAAGTATGTGAAATATTGAATTAAACTAAATCATATATTCAAATAATTTAAAACTTGATAGATTAATAGTTTGATTGAAATTTCATCAAATCATCATCATCATCTTTTAATTCTAATTTTTGTTAATCATTTTTTATATCCCTAATAATATCAAGTGGGATGAAATGATTTAATTTTACAATGTAGAATTTCAATATTTATGTATATGCAGTAGATAGTATTTTACTTATATATATATTACAATATTAATTATTTTAGTATTTTAAAAAAATTTGTATGCAACATGACCCATTCAACCTACATAAATCATCTGAGTTGAGGTTGAACCGTTCTAGTTAATCGGGTTTAAATAGATTTTTATTGATCTGGTTTTTAAATTCAAATTAGCTTGTTTTGAGTCAAGGATCATGATTAGACCGATTTAACTAACGGCTCAAAACAGTTCGACACCATCGAGCCCTATATTGCCTATCTATTTTCTCTAAACTTGCTTATTCCACTTGAAAGTCCTAAATACTTATTGTAATGCATTTTTTCCTATCAAGAAAATGACAATGACGAAATCCTCCATGTGTAACATTATAATAAAAATTATGTAGATAGTGAATCCCGTGATGTATTACCAAGTTATGATGACACTTTCTTTTCTTAGTGTATTATAAAATATGGGTTGATGTTGATTAATCATAGGCTTTTAACTTTTTGACCGAGTGTTTGCAAGCGGGTATTCAATTGATTCTCATGCAACTATGAAGTTGGAAAAACATCACGGGTGGTTACAAATTCTTCTATTGGTAAAACTTTAAGAGGTGGAAGAGAATGAATAAGCGTAATGATCATTGGTGGGCAGTACATAGCATCTTTCATGATTGGTTTCATTCATCTATTCTTTTTGAAAAATGAATGGCAATTCATAATTCTTATGTTGATATCAAAAACGAGTTTAATCTTGTACTTTTTTTTTTAATATTTTAGTAGAATTTGATAGGATGATTTTAATTTATATTTAACACTAAATAATTCAACTTACGTATTACTTTAAAAAAAAATATTTATAAAAAAAAAATTGCAAATACAACTTTACAACTATCCATATAAAAATCCATCCTAAACTAAGTGAAAGCTCATTCTCTTACTCAAACTCAAGCTAAATTTCAATTCAATTTGATGCAAAAAAAGAAGCGACAAACGAAGGAAAACTGGAATCTAGCAGGTCGAGCTCAATCATACGAAAGGCAATGATTTGACTCCACTTCCATATGCAAAAAGACCATACAGTCTACTTAATCATTCATTCTGCAAATGGGAATGGACAGATGAGAATTTGTCGAAATGGACAACCACCGACGAGCTTCCATGGATGAGTCCGCTCCGATGGAGGGCCTCTAGCTTTCTATAATATTCTAATCATCTCTGCATCAACTCGCAAATAATTGCTGCTTCTCTCTCACAAGGAACGTCCTCGTCTATACATATTCATGTTTTTATGCATTATAGTATTCGACAACCAAAATATATTATAATGTAATCTACCCCACCCCGCTGGCCTAAATAAATTATAGACGCTCCTCCTTACCTTTATTTGCTCACTCTTTGCCTAGTTTCCATGAAAGCATCAATCATCTTCTGAAACTACTGTCTATATAGCCTTTACAAAGGTACCTACCTTACTCATATTGAATAATAATAAGGGTTAATGTTACATTTAATATTTGAATTTTATCTATTTTCACAATTGATAATTTTAAAATGTTAATTTACTACTTAAACTTTATTTATTATTATAATTAATTATTCAAATTTTATTCATTTTTCAATTAACAGCCTAAATTTTCCTTTATTTTATAATTAACCACTCCATTCTGACTATAAATGATGATCAAAAGTTTATAGAAATTAAATTGATATTTTTAAATTTTAGATAGTTAATTATAAAAATAAATAAAATTCAGGTATTAAATGTGACATTTACCTTAATGATAATGATAATAACAACAACAACAATAACAAAGTTTTTTTTTTTTTTTATGGTGAAACAGAGTAATTTTCGCACCTTAAAAAACTTAGCACTAGTAAATTTTAACATTTGAACGAATTAGTTTAGCTATGTTGTAATAGAGACGAAAAAAGGAAATAAATATTAATATTTTTGAAAATAATCCCACAAATATACTAAGTAAGAAAATTATCTCAAGAATATACTAGTTAAAATCAATACTTTAAGTGTCAATTTTAATACAAAAATAAAATCGATACATGAAATGTCAATTTTAGTCTAGGTATATTCTTGAAATTATTATTTCAATTGATACGTTTGCGAAAATATTTTTTAAAATACTAATGTTTATCTCCTTTTTCCTAATAGACTTTGTAGTATTTTATTTTGGTTTTTTTTTTTTTAGATATTAAGTTAGAGAGCTTTTGATGGTTAGTAGCCCTTTCTTTATATACTAGTAGCCATTACATTATATAGTTGTATTCTTTTTAAAATTGTATGTCCTAAGTTTCACTTCCTTATAAAAACACTGTACCAGCAAGCAATTAGATTAAAAGAAATACCATGTCAAAAAAGCCTTTGCAAATCATCTTGCCATGCTTTTTTTTTTAAAACCCTAGGTCATCATTTTCTTTTCAATATGTTAAAAAAAAAACCCACAAAATATGTACGATGATCAAATCATACCAATCATGATTTTTCTCCTATTTTTTTCCGTTCAAAACCCTAAATCAATATATTTCTAAAATGATAAATGAAACAAAATATAGAAGGAAAGCCAATTTATCTAACTATGAAAAGGAAAACACTATAATAACGTTCAAGATTTTTTTTTTTTATTATTATTATTTAAACCACAACCTCCTTTTTTGTTATCTCTTATTACATCCGCATGGAACACTATTATTTACACGTTGAATTTGTCTTGAGCTCCATGGAATAACTTCGCTTGTCATCACTTCAAAATTTGAAATGTCTCTCTCTTCCTTTCTTCTCTCTCTCATGCTCAAACACTCAAGCACAGAAAAAGAGAGATTCAATCTAGATTTCTGAGCAAAATGCAGGAGCCATCAGGAATATTATGCTGGGTGGGAATCTCCTGCCACGTTCTTCGCGAAAATGATTCTCATCTGTGACTTCAGCAACATGTGAAAATGAAAAAAAAAAAAAAAAAAATCTTAACTAATAACGATGGAAGAAAGAACCACTTAAAACAATTAATATTACCACGTAAAATAAGCGGTTTTCTTATCTTCTTGTCTCCCTGTTTGGGGTCTATTCAACAGTACGCATTAAAATTTGGTTGAAAGATTAGTTTTATGACCTATGCCTACCCTATAGTGATCCTTAGCCTGTGCATTTTCATGACTTCTGATTTGAAAAACGTTTCGCTTTGAACTATGGATTGCAAGTTTTTGAAATTTGATTCTTTTCAATAGAATTTTATAGGATTGCAAACTTCGAAATTGAGTTATTATATTTCCTATAGCTAAAATTTTATAAATTAGTAATATAAATATTATTTTTTTAATATAATCGATTACATTTGATTCATTTTTTTAATATGTATAATATACATAATAGTTGGATTCTAACGACTTATTGAATTGTGCAAAGGCCAAAATATTGAGGGTCTTAAAATTTGGAGCGACAGGAAAGAGTGAGATGCACGGATGCACGACTTGAAGCTACATATTGACGGGGGAAGTTATAAGTTTCGTAAAAAAAAAAAAAAGGGCATAAAGACAATCCAATACATGGAACAAGGAGAGATATCTCAATACATATTCATTAGTAAGTATACTTGATACCTTTAAAGTGCAATAGGGACCTAAAAGCATCATTAAAAAAAAATCGAATGGATTAGTTATTTTATTTAGATGCAACATTTGTTAAGGTTTTAAAATATGATTTTCGTAGTCAACAATGTCTGAGGAATCTCCTTTAAAAAATTGGTCATGAATAACAACCCGAAATATTGAAGGATATAGAAACTAGTATAAACTGACTTTCATAGGAAAAAAAAATAAAAAGATAAAAATAATCATGATTATAAACACCTTGCATATAGTTCCCGTAGTTTATCCAAATTTTTACTATAGAAATCATGTTTAAATGAGGATTTTCCGATGGAAGCTAGGAGCCCGAACGAGAGGAGAAAAACTGTGCATGTTTTGTGGAACCATGATTGCATCAATGTCTGCAATATCTTTTATTAATCTCATACTAGCAGACAATCGTAGGACAATTATTTTGAGTTCAGCCACTTACTCTCTACCACTCGTACTATAAAGCATAATGGCATTTGTATATCTTGTGATAACTAAAATGGCATTCCGTATAATGTTAGATATGTGTTTTGCAGAGGATCGGTAAATAAGCCTTGCATTGGCCATTTGTGAAGGAAACAAAGAAAAAAAAAATCAAACAATTTAATTTGTACTTTAGTTTGTAAATAGAAATTATTTAATTTATCCATTTAACTAATGCAGTGGACCTGGGGAATGAAATGGTTAACTTTACCGTAGATTAGGTGATCCACCATGACGAGACGGTTCACTGGCCTCACTAATTTATGATATATATATGTTCCGATCTTCTTGTATTCCTTATTATCTAATAATTCTAAGTTTTGATTCTAGTTATTATAATAACTATGAACTGAGTAAGACCATCGAAATTTTCTTATCATTCAAAGTTAATCTTTATTATAACCAGTTCTTATTTAATTCATACATATAGCCTATAAATTCTAAATCTTAGATATAATGAAGTTTCATCATATTTCTAGGATTTGGTTTCTATAATGAAATCTCAATTTTTTTTTTTTTCACATTTCTACGTGAAATCTCCAGAATTAAGTTATAATCAATTATTATCAAAACTTGCTTATAAAAATCCTAGTCATCTTCTTATATTTTATTAACCTATTCACATTTGTTTCTAGATAGATTTTACTTTATTGTTCTCTTAATATTTGTACTTTTGAGTTTTTAGGGTTTTTGATATCAACTCTAGATTATAGGTTTTCCTTTAGGATCCTTTAAAGGCTTCAATGATTCCGAGTGTTATGATTTTGATCTTATTATTGATTTTAAATGTGTATTTCAATTATGAATCTAAAAGGTTAAAGTTTGATACTTATTCGTTACAACACGGTTTGAAACTTTTCCAATCTCTTATCACAGCAAGAGGCTTCTTGCTAAAGTGATTTGTGAGGGAGGTTTTAGGGTCTTATTTTTAGTATTTATGATGTGACCGTGGCTTGTCCTATTTTATTATTATTATTATTTTTGCAGGTTTTAACTGTCATTTAAATCTCTTATTAATTATATTGGTAAAGCTACTCATTTATTTCTAATTTCTTTTTTAATAGTTGCTAAGAAATTCAGTTTTCTTTGTGAAAAATCTTAATTAAGTTTTTGTTTTCTTTATTTGGAAGTCATGTATTCCACTATGTCTTTTGGTATAAGTGTATAGAGCCGTATTTATTATGACTTATACATATATGTATGTGCATGGGGCATGTATATACATATATTTATTACTTATTCATTTCTATTTCCTAGTCTATTATCTCATTACTTTATTTCATTTTAAGATTCTTGAGACACTTACAACTCATTTATTTTATCTATGAAATAAAAGAGATTGAATTGTAATTTAATAGAATTAAATGAAGGTGTAATCATTAATACATATTTATTACACTATTCCATGAAAGAATGTAAAGAAATATACTCAAATAAAACCAAAATATCAATTATACTCATAGTATATAAAATAGAACCAGAGTAGTGTAATTTATAACATGATATTTATGACAAAGACAATTTATGAATCATTGAATAAGAATTCATAAGTCAGAGTCATGAATTACTTTTCAGTTTTTTAAATAATGGCAATTTATTAAGATTGGTTATTCGGGGTTTAAAATCTAAGTGAATACCATAATAGTAATTTTCTTTTGAATAAGAGGAAATAAAATAGTTATTCCCTATTAGTAAACATGTAGTTATTGTATATCTCTAAAGCTTCTTTTGGCATATAGATGTTATTAATCTCATGTCACTCTTTTTTTTTTCCTTATAGTTACTTATTTATTGTTACATTGATTAGTATATATATTTTATTTACTTTCTCATTTAGTTTATTGAGATGAAATTGTCATTCTATATTTATTATCATAAAATAATTATTTTTTATTTAGTTTTTTAAAAAATTATATAGTAAAAAATAATTATTTTATATAATATAAAATAAATAGAAATTTCTGATTTTTTCCTTTTATTAGAAAATATGAATTTTATTTTACAAATACTCAAACCATAAAATAAAATAATATTAAAAAAATTACTATTCTACTCTAATCTTATTCTATTTAAATAGACCAAACATAATATAAAAATATCTAACAATCATATTCTCACGCTTGTTGAACCTTCATTTGTATAAATTACACACTATCTCTCTCTCTCTCTGTATTTTACCTAAGTGAACTGAGGTTTCAACCCTCATGAGCTAACTTTCTCTCTCTTGTGTTTTACAGTAGAAGATGAAGCGTGTAATAGAAGTCAGGGATAGGTTAACAGCAGTTTCTCTTGAGGAATGTTAGATGCCCTTTTTTCCGTATATTATTTTCCTCAATTTTACGGATGTCCACATCCTGCGTTTTTGACATGTTGCAGTTGCAGATAAGACTCTTTAGCTGTTTTTAAGGTAGTTACCAAAATGGGTAAATGTCTAATCCTTTGTCTGATAGTCCTGGTTGAGTCTTTATTTGAGTAGATTTGACCCTGGATGTAACGCAAACTCAATATTCAATAATTAATCATAAAATATTATAAGCTTCAAAAAGTTGAAAAACCAAAAGTATCAAACAACCACCATCTAAATTACCGAGAAAAATAGATAGGGTAGATATAAAAAGATAGATTTATAATTTAACTAAACGAATGGTAAACAAAATAAGAATTAGACAGTAAAGGTGGTGGATCCATCAAATCAAACCCCGCGTGCTCTTAAGCAATTCCGTATTCACTTCCGGCCTCACCGGTTTTAGGATTGGACAACAAACTTCTGCTAGGACTCGGCCTATGATCTGAGGAAAGTAACATATGCATTTCAGAGGCTGTTGGTATATTACAGCTTCGATTATCGCCGTACCACGAGGGGTGCTGGTGTTATTGGCTTTGGCTTCTGTTGGACTTTCATGTTTGTTGGCATAAAAGAAAAAAAACATAAAGCTACAGTATAGTCTGTCTTTCTTTTGTTTTCATTCGTAGCGTTTGGAGGCAAATAAAAGCTTAGGTCGCTTTTCCTCGCTTCAGAAAATATTTATCATATGTGTTGTCTCGTGTCAATCAAAAGCTTGTGGTGTGACAATTCGATTTGATTTAAATTCAAAGATTATCGTCAGAAATGCCTTGCTTAAAAAGTACAGCATAAATTATAGCGATAATATACGTACACTCAATTCGATTTAAAATCCCTAGGTGTTATTTTGACAAAAGTTTTTTAATGCTTTTCTTTAAGTTTTAATATATCTCAATAAAACCATTTTAACTACTTAAAAATAAAAAAAAAAACTTTTATTTTTTAAATTCTTAATAAGAAAAACTCAAATTTTTTTTAATGATTCATAATATTACAGAAAAAACCCAAATAAGAAATTCTTCTCAATAAATACACATCAAGGAATTAGCATTATAAAGTCTTAAGAAAGATTGATAAGTAAAGTTTTCTCCGTACCATATCAATCTTTTATTAATATACATTTATAATTATTTCTCAAGGTTGATGTATCACTCGGATTTATCTCTCTCTCTCTTTTTTTAATCAAATTTGATATTTGAGCATTAACACAAATCAAATTAGTTGATGAATTGATATAAAACATGATGGGAAAATTGTAAATATATATCCCTCTAAATTTTGACTTTAGTATAGATATACTTTGAAACTTATACAATATGCTTTAACATTCTTGAGATTTTTATAAATTGAAAATTCTAAAAGACATTTACTTTTTCCATGAGAGAAAGAAACACACACACACACATTAAAGTTAAAATTTAAAAAAGTGTTTAAGTAAAATTTAATACATTCAGAGGTGGTATTTATATCAAATTCAAAGTTTATGAGGTTATTTGGGCATTAATACAAATCAAATTAGTTGATAAATTGATATAAAACATGATGGGAAAATTGTAAATATATACCCCATAAATATTGGCTTTAGTACATATACACTTTGGATCCTATAAAGTATACTTTAACATTCTTGAGATTTTTATAAATTGAAAATTTTAAAAGACATTTACTTTTTTTTTTCGAGAGAGAAAACACACACACACACACTAAGATTAAAATTTAAGAAGTATTTTGAGTAAAATTTAATAAATTCTAAGGTGGTATTTATATCACGTTCAAAATTTATGAGGTTATTTGTGACTTATAAGAGTTTAGGAGGTATATAGGAGACCATACTTTATAAGTTCGAGGCATATATATATATATATATATATATCAAAATTAAAATTTATAATGTTATTTCGCGATTTTTTTTCCACGGATAATTACAAATTTACATTGATGCAAATACATGTCAACTTGTATCTATGGTGCGTGTATTTTAGTTTGTTACTTGATGGTAAGACTATTGAACCATGGTGGATGATATATGTGAATTATATTGAAGGAATTAGAAGATGATATATAAAACTGTATATATGAACGAAATCGGGTTTTTCTTACGGTACATAAGAGACACTATTTAACAAATAGATGGCAGATGTGGAGGCAGTCGAATTTTCTTATCCCATAGTTTTTTCTTGCGCCTCCTTGCATCATGAAGAGCAAAGACATGTTTCCCATCTAAAACAAGTTTATTTGGTCAAAGTCATCCCATGTCCCATATTTTCAAAGCATGGCATAGACCAAAAGAGCGGAAGTTGAAGTTTTTTAAACGATGGTATGCATATTGATGTCTTAGATTAAGTTTAATTCTTCTCTTTTTAATAGCTGTAATAATAATTAGTCAAAAGAGAGCACAGGAAAAGGGCTTCAATAATATGCTCGTAGTTCCCGACATAATGAGCTAACTTTAAAAGAAATTGTTATTATGAATTTGTTGATTATTAAGCCTGGTAATAGAGATGGACCATTCATTCATTGTTATCAATTTCACAATTCTCAATTCTAAAAATAATAGATTCCTCTAAAGAATCCTTGAGGCAATCGTAAATCAACAACTTCGTCTTGAATTTACCTAGAATTTAAGGTTTATGAAAGTTAGCATGGATTTTTCATATTTGGGCAGCTAATTAAAACTATAGGGGTCATCTAGCTTTACTTAAATATCTCATTTCTTGTATGCTTGCTTTTTTTTTTTTTTTTTTTTTCCCTTTGATTAACGAAAATGTGTTCATTATAAGCAAAATATAAATTTTTTCATAAAAAGCAATATCTGTTTATGTATTCGTTAATACTATTTTTAGCATGAGGGAATTAATTAACAAAGAAAAAATATGAAAGAAAGAAATTATGAAAGGAATGCAATCTTTTTAATGTGTTTAGAGAATTGAGGAAAGGAAAATAAAAGAAATCTTAATAATTATATAAAATAAAATAGGATATTAAGTATAATTATTAAAAAGCAGAAAAATAATATATTTTATTGGATAAAATAAAAAATAAATGGATAATTTTTAATATTTTCCCTCTTTTTCTTTCCTATTCTCTTTGACATTGGGAGAAAATTTTATTGTGAGCTCAAGTAAAAAAATTTCTCTAATTTCCCCTTTCATCCATTTTTCCTTTTATCCAAATGGAAAAATTATAAAATTTCAACAACACAACAGCCAAGCACCCACCTCCACCACCAACCCCAACATAACAACCCCCCCCCCCCCCCCCCCCCCCCCCCGCCGGCCCGAAACCCTCCATCGACTTTCCCTTGTCCCAATGTAAAAGTACTGTGTTATAATAATCTTTCTATTATCATCTCAAGTCCATTATTTATCTCAGCATTGACAGTCTAGAAATTGGCTACTTGAGTGTTTCGCTGCAAGTGGACCAGCCAACAAGATAAAATCCCAAATTTAACCTCCGTTTTTCGTCTCTAGTTTGCCATGGACAGACTCTACATTATGGACAAAAAAAAAACATGGACCACATATCATGATTTGACCCTGCGTAGTGACAATGACAACTTCTCCCCATCATGCCAAGATTTAACCGAGACGACGCAGTAAATGCAGAGGCAACGACAGTGGCATTCTCGAGCTGCCATTGTCGAATCTAGCCTAACATGTTAGCGTTATAGGTCTAGGGCCTTGGATATACACATCATTGTATAAATGTACTATAAATGTGCAGGACTATAGTAGGGTCTCATCAAGAAATTAGTATAGAACAGCCTTTGGATTAGGTAGCCATAAATTGTGCATTATAGACTACGTATGGCCACTTGTGTTGGTGTTGTGGTCCTACTTCCACGTGCACATGGGAAACTTTGAGGTTTTAGCCCTGGATATCTATACGAATTATTCAATTTTGAATTGCATTTATCATCAATAGAGAAACCCTAACCTATAATTTAAAGACTATACATGTATAAGCATGAAAGTATCATATGTCCCATAACAAATTCCAATTCCAAATTTTATAAACATGTTCTTAGATATATGATATGCTCTTTTAAACATTTAAGAACTTTGCGTAAAACTTATACTTAGTATCTTTTAGTTTTTAGGTGAAGATTATACTAAATGGATCATTATAAGGTATTCAATTTGTTTGATCTACTAATTACTTTATAGAGTATTACTATATAGGGTTTTTTTTTATGAGTTTGGATATTAATTTAAAACCTTATAGGATTTTGGATTAGATTTTGTGTGTGTGTTTTTTTTTTAAAAAAAACTCAATGAAAAAATTTGACTCATTAAAAAGTGTTAGATAATAAAATTTTCAAACATAAATTTTAAAAGTTAAATATTATGACTTACTGATTTGTCACATTATATTAAAGAAGACTATTTTTTTTATTTGTTAAAGTCTATAAAACTTTAGTCATATCTATGTTATCTAATTTCAATATTTTTACTTCCCAGCCACATTTACATCTCTCAATTTTATATCTTTTCTAATCTATTTAAAAAATTTTTGTTCCTCTTTATAAGTACGGATATAATTGAGGAAGATAATGAGCTAAACTTTAGTTAATTTAATGATTGTATAGGAAAAAGTTGTAATGAACTTTACTTAATTTTTGAAATTGGGTGAAATATGCTATAAACTTATAAGAATATGTAATTGATCAGTTGAACTTTATTTGATTTAAAATTTGGATAAATGTTTATATAATACATTGAATTGCTATTGCTATGGTTTTCAAGTGTGATTTAATAAAATTCATTTCATTGAACTTTGAGTTTCAAATATGATTTAATAATATTGCTATGAAATTATTTTATGAGAACTACAATTACATGTGATCATATTTAATACAAGTTGTTCTTCTATGAATATTTTATACCATCATATAGCATGTTATCAGTTTACTCTTAATATATATTTCCATGAATAGCAAAAACAAATTACAAGTGTCTTAATAACACCTTATATCTTTATTTCACATGAAGTTGTATGATATAAATTGTAGTGGTAGGTTAGTAGGTTGGGTCATGGGTTTATAGTATCCATGATAAGATGGACTTTGGGTATTAAATAAAAATCTTATAAAATTTTGGGATAGGTCATGGATAGTTTTATAAGGTAACGAGTTGGATTCAAATTTTATAAAACTTATTCCAAACCCGACCTAATAGCATTACAATATGGTATACTACACATATACAATAAGATGTTCTAGATATAACTAAATTCTATACATAACAAAAGTTTAGGTAACCTAATTTACGCTAAACTGCCTAATCAATAGCAAAACATAATTATCTCACTTCTACAACATTTTCGTTAAAATTGTCTAAGAAAGAAAAAACTCATGGCAATGACACATAAGATTAATAGAACGGAGTTTTAATTTATATGTAGTTGATAGATTTATACTAAGGAGGATATCAATTTTGGCCATAAGGCTAATTATGATAAGCACTTTTTCTTTTCTTCTTTTCAAATTATTACAACATATATAATTGCGGTAATATTGTTCTATTATAAAAATAAATAAAAAAACCAATTAGTTCTACATGTACCATATATTCTATAAATTTTATATAGTATAGATCTTAAAATGATTTTTGGGGTTTATAAAATAGACTTTAATTTTAAAATTTTAAAACTTATTAGTGAATAAGATTTTTGTCTTGTCCACTCTAAACCTTGTCACTTCTAATCATATTTACCATCATATCAATTGCGTGCTGTCAATTAACTTTAAATTGAATAATAGCATTAAGAAAATAGTAACAGAACTTGCAGAATATTTACATGCAAGGAAGGCCCCAGTATGCGACATGCAATTGAAGGGCGGTTTCGTTACAACTTAAAGCATTGAGTGTGAGGCTGGTGCCTGATGGGTTGTATGTTCTTGTCCTTTCCTTTCATACTCTTAATTTCCTGTGTCGGAAATCCGGTAACATCCACTGTATAACATGCACTGTTCCCTGCAAGCAACTTACAAACTAAGCCTGCTTCGAGGAAGGTCCGAATTTGAACCTATCATACAGCAAAAATTGCTCTTCCTCTTTGAATAATGTCTATTATTACAGCATTTCGGTATTGTATAAACAATTTTCTTATATACTGGCTTTAGTATATTAATAAGGCTTGGTCTCGATAAACCAATAAAAGTGCAAAATATATCTATTAAGTCGAAGATTTAACCAATCCTGTATTTATTAAATTATAGTTAATGAAGGTGTGTTCAATTCAGCGACCGACCGGGGTGGAAGGAGACCTGGTTCTGCTAAATTTGGGAAAAAAATAATTATTAGCATACGTGTTATATATATATATATATATATATCTTAAAGACCACATTTGATATGACATTAGACTTAACTAAGTGGTTAAGTGCTTGACTTTACAAATGTGAGACCATGGATTTAATTTTTACAAAATTATATATTTTTCAAGTTACATTTATTTTTATGTTATTTAAATTAAATTCCATCTTTTTTTAAACTTATTTTATAATGACAAATAACTTTAAATTTCATCAATAAAAATTTATAATTACCTAAATAAATTCACATAAGAAAGAAAGTTTTAATAGTGATTTAAATAAGGTATATCCAAGCTCTCAATTTGTATGATTATACATCCGTCCTTGAATGCTGAATTGTATTTTAAGTATACATACTTTACAATCCTATATACTTCACTATATCATGGATTGCGTTATACTTAATCAAGGCATGTTAAATTCTTTTATGATGAATTGGGTTTTATGTGATTTTAACAAGAGAATTATAAGTAAGGGGATTAACTTTTGGGATCAAGTTTAAATATAAAATTGAATTTTCAAGTAATTAAAATAGAAGATTGACGATTAATGTTATACTAAGCGGTTAAAATAGAGGATATAATTTTTAAGTGATTAAAATAGAAGATTAATATTATATTAAATGATTCAAACAAATAATTCATTACTGTCTATAACAGCGTTATAATGAGATCATCTATTTGAATTATTTAAGCATAATGTTAATATTTTATTTTAATCACTTGAAAGTTTAATCCTCTATTTAAATTTGATCTTAGACGTTATTTATAATTTTTTCAAATTTTAACAATATAAACTTGTTGCTACTTGAATTTTAGTGGGAAACTCTTATAATCTAAATCAATGAGTAACTTTTTATGCTAAGTGGCTTTATAGCTGCTATAGATATGTATGTCTATGGAAGAATGAATTACCACTCTTTATAATTTGGGATTCCAATAAAGTCACTCGTACCAAGAAATCACACGGTCTGAAGTTTTTTTTTTTTTTTTTTCCAATATCATGGTTTCTAGAAGATACGATTTACACGACTTCCACTTTGTTAGCTTTTTCTTAGTGTTATCTCTATAGCTTTTGTTCAACTAAAGGTGTATCCTTAGCATATATAATCAATTGGAAAACCTAACCTTTTAGGTTTTAGACAATTAATGTTTATATTAGTCACACTGTTGGCCATAGACAAAAGTTTGAGATGCCAAAGTTATTGGGTTTGTATCATGAATTCACGTGAGATTTTGTTATGGAAGAACATTTAAGTAATGAAATGGGCAAAATGACTAAATCAAAGTTGTCATATCCTAGATAGTTCTCTATTTTGTAATATTTTTTTTTTGCGCTAAATTATTTTTTGTTTATGCATTAAGTTTTAGCTTCTTATAATACTCTATGTATGCTGTTATGTATATTGGTAGAATCAAGGTTTCTTTTCTTTCTTTCTTTTTTTTTTTTATGTATTTAGTGTTCTCATTTGATTGGTGTGGGTTTGCCATTATATATTGAGAGTTGGAGAAGATGCCGAATGAGAAAACATCGACAATTGTAAGGCTGAGTCATGTTGGATAGAATGAGAGGCACATTGTGAATGTTAGATAGCAATTGAATGAATTGCTAGAATCAACGTGAATAATTCTTGCACTCTTGAATGAGCAGAGAGGGTCACCTGATGCTCATTAAGTGGCAGCACATGGAGAACAAGTAGGAGTTCATAGAGAGGCTAAGGAATTTGAGGAATAAGATAATGATAACCCTGATATTGGACAGGGTGGAGATAGAAACTGTCCTAATAGACTTCACCGCAACATCAAATTGGGAATTCTACCATTTCGCGGGAGTAGCTTGCTGATTTCGTGCAGAAGGTGGAGAAGTTGTTCTTAGTGCTATGATTATGATGACTGAATCAAGGTTCGCATGCGAACACAAAAATGATTTAAAGAAGCCTGAGTTGAAGATATGAATCAAATTTCAAGCTATGATCATTTAGCTAGTTTTCAGCATCAAGATTATCAATTTGGACAAGAATGAGTGAACCAAGAGGACCAAAATGAGTCAAGGGTTAAAGACCGATCGTGGTTGATGAAGGGCGGTCGACTAGGTGCAGTCGACCAAGGTCTAGTTCGATTAGTCCGAGATGCGGTCGTCCGAGTTTGACTAAATTACTTCGTTTTTGTTAGTTTTGTTTGAGTTTTTTCTTGATTAATTGTTTAATATATTTTTTTTCAAGGATATTTAGTTTCTAAGTTTTAGGAATGGTTTTATGTGGGAATAAGTCATTTTATGGCATGTTATATGGTATGAAAAAAGATTTATTAGGGATTATAATTATGTGTTATATACTTATAGTGTATAAATACATTATAAGAATTTTTATGTTTAGTAATGTTTACAAATTTTACAAATGTCACTAATTACTATATGTTTTAGTGGCGTTTAAAAAATGTCACAAAATGCTTATTATTAGTGACGTTTGTAACCAAAATTAGAAGATTAACATACATAATTTGATTTGTGATATTGTTTAAAGATAAATGTTACTAAAACTATTAGATTTTTATCTCACACTTTTTGTAGAAATTTATCTACACTTATTTCTAAAATAAAAATACTTAATTATTTTAAATAATCCTAATATAAAAAAATTACCCTTGTAACACTTTGAAATAAATAAAAAAGAACCTTAAAAAATGAACCTAATATTTTGTGTATGTATATATATATATGTATTGAATTATTATAATCATAACACTATAAGAATTTTTGTATTTGATAACATTTGTAAATTTTACAAATACTACTAATTACTATATATTTTAATAATATTTAGTAAATGTAACATAAAATATAATATTAGTAACGTTATGATTGATAGTAAAACACATAAAAATATAATTTGACTATAATATCTTTTAGGTAAAAATGAAAACTTTTAAATTTTCATCCTTTCTTTTCCTAAAAAACATATCACCTAATATTCTAAAAATGAAACCTTAAAATCTCAATCCCAATACTCTCATGTTCCGAACCGGTGACCTATTTCTCTCTCTCTCTCTCTAAGCCATTTGTTAGATCCTTGAAGCAGCTTTCAAATGGCGTATAAGTTATAGGATAAGCTTAGAGATATGTTCATCTGATGAATTAAGTCAAAAAACTTCATTTTTTGGTTCCCCCCCCAACTGAACTTGTTCACTGTTAATCAATGTCGTTAGTTAGTGTGGAGACTTTTTAGTGAGAGGCTTAGAACAACAAGGTCGGAAGGACATGATTGAAGGCTCACTGAGTGCATCTAAGTTAAATCGACCCAAAAAACCCTCTCTTGCATGCGTGCATACACAACCCCTTGAGACTTCTCTATACTTTAGGAATGTCCTCTATCATCTCTCTCTCTTGTTGGTGCGTTTTGATATAGATTTATTGGTGCTCCGCCACCCTATCAATACTTCCATTAGAGAAGGTATGTCAGTGTTTGTGTTTCAACACTACAATTCATACACCTTCTTTTAATGTTTGAGTCTAATCCTTTAGTGGGAACTTTTTTTATTGCCATTTTTTCTAGAATTGTGGAAAAGTTTGTACAAGAATGCCAATTGATTTCTAAACTCATGATTTAGACTCAAAAGTATGGAAATCTAGTATCTTGTGTTATAAAAGAACAAACTTTAGTGTTATTATGTTAATTAAATATTTAGATTTATTTAAGTCATGTTTGATAGAGTTTTTTTTTAGATTTTTCGTCTCAAACTAATGTGGATATGTAAAACACTATATATATGTATATATTGATTTTCATCATGGAGTGTAAGTAGTAGATCTTAGTTTAAAAGTGGTTAACTAAATTTCTTTGTTTTCCTCTTAAGAGCAATTGGCTCCTAATGAGAAATAGTCCTATTGATTTTTCAAAAAAGATTGAGCTAGTTTTTCTTATTGGATGAAATTATCTGATGTTATTATCTTGATGTTGGAAAGTAAGAAAAGTCGAAGTTGGGGGTGGTTTACATTACATGTAGCAGAATAAGAAATTAATTACAAAAGGCCAACAAGAGAGTTTCTGAAATGTAGGAAAAGTTGAGGGTGTTATTATCTTGTTCATTTTTGGCCCACTTCCACAGTTTATGGATGCCATTTGCCCCTAATGTCGAGACTTCCCCTCTTGAGTGTATTAGAATCTTACAAATAGGGACATTTTAAGGAAATTGGTATGCTAGCAGATGTGAAGTATATTGACCCAAATACACAATTCGTGCATATGTTGTAGATCTAACATCACTAGGAATATTTTGTCCTACTCGAGATAAAGATGTTGTAAGTGCTCTCTTTCCATTAATATGACATTCATGTCACTTTCTACATGTTTTTGAAAGTTGAAATAGAATATAAGCAATAAAAGGATATTGTATGGTAGCCTTTAAGTTAAATGTAGAACCATTAAAATTAATTTGCTTAGAAAGATAGTTAAAGTACGAAAGGTGAGATTTCATCTACTATAATTTATGATTAACATGCTTAATTAAGATGTCAATTATCCAATTAGAAGGCAAGCATGATGTTTTCTTCAAGGGTAGCATTTTGTTTATCCTTTTGCTCTACATTTAGAAGGTTATGAAACTAACTTGATATAATGTTCATTATTCTAGCTCAATCCTTTTTCATGATAATCATTTCCAATTTTTTTATTTTTTTGATATTAAAAAATGGCTTCTTCTTCTTTTTTTTTTTTTTTTTTGTGAAATATGATCTAACATGATCCTTTCAATGATTTAAGCATTTAATTTGATAAATATATCTAAAGTGACCTCCTTGTTACTCCTATGTCATGAATACTTCAAAGGTAGAATAAGAGTTGAAGCAGAGACTGCTAAATGAAGTGAATAGGGAGGTTGTAGTTATAGCATCATTATGAATATTGCTCATAGTGTTCGATTCTTTATGCAATTATTCACAATTCTAAATGTGTTATTACCTAGGAAACTTTGTATGCAATTTTTTTGTGATTATTTATGTTGTCGCAAAGGGAAGAAAATTGGTATATGGCACTTTCACTTTAGTATAAGGTATCATCACTTATATGGCATATACAATAATATAATTCTCCTTTTACTTATCCTCCTAGTCAACTAACTATTTTGATGCATGTTCTTTGTGTTTACCATGGTTGAATATGTATGTACTATGTACCTTTTGGTACTAATATGCATTAATTGTGTGATTTTGATTTGTACCTAATGATGGATTATTGAGCTAGTAGAGATTTTTTTTAGGGGCCAAGTGCAAGGAATGAGTAGTTTGCTCAATATTGCGGCTTTTATTTGCATTATTTGTAGTTTTTCTCTTGTATGAATGTTCAATATTGTGTGTGATTATAGACACATGAGATATTGAGCTAATTGCAAAAATTTGGAACATCTTCAATTTAAGACACTTGACATAAAGCAAAAATTAGATATGTAATGAATTGCTCAATGTAGTTTTTAATATAGCTTAAACATTTATGTAGGTCTATATTAGACTATTTTAAATTTGCTAAAACACCTTTTCAATGAATTATGAAGAAAGATACAGATTTTGAGGTACCTTTTGCTCTGAATTGATTGACTCTTATGAGCTAGCATTTTCCTACAATAGCATTATACTTGCTTTGCAACAGCAATTTGTAATTGATTTTGATGGAAATTGTTAGAATTATGTTGCAGCTATATAGTTATTTATGATATATATTGTTTTGAATTCTTTATTCTAACTGGTTTCACATTTCCAACTTTTATTTTTTTATCTTTATTTTTATTTTTTTTCCAATCTCCATCATGGCAAAGATCTTCTGTTATGTGCTTTGAGGATATCTTATCGCATGCTTTTAATCTCACCTGAGATGTTCTCTAAACTTTGGATTGGTCTTGTTTTTTGGACCTTGCAAGAAAGTTTATGGATGTCTTAGTTCACTCCGAGTTAGAACATGACTAGACTTGGGAATGTGGGGCGAGCTAGGGAAATTCAGCCCACAAGATGTGCGAGCTATTTTGGCCTACCCCGCGTGGGTTGTGGGTCAAAGTGGGCCATGTTAGATTTTGGTGTGGGTTGGCCCACATGGCCTACATAATTTAAAAAAAAAAACTAGAAAAAATGAAATATTATACCAGCTAAGAACAAGAGCCGAGGACCATCTCAAATCTCACAAGCTCATCTCACTCTCAAGTGTCACATTCTCTCTCATACTATCATCTCATGCCTTCTAACTTTTCTCTCCTTCTCCATTCACTTTTGGTTCTCGTCTCGATCTAACACCAGTAGCTACATGCAGCCTTCACATCATAGTCACAGCATGGGTCTCAACTTAGTCACAGTTTGTGACTCACAGAACAGTAGCACGTGCACATCGCGTACTAGTCATAGTTCCCAATTGTCAGTCGTCGCCTCATTATCGTTGTCTCAATCTTCGATTCACCGTCTCCTTGTCGTTGTCATCATTGTTGTCAAGTAGCACGTGGTGAGTCCTCTCCTTGACCTCATGCTATGCTATAGCTATTGCATTTGTTTCCTTTTTTAGTTAGCCAACCGGTATGTTTAATCTAGGGGTTTGTTTAGAGTTATGGTTTAGGGGTTTGGGGTTTAGGTTTAGAGTTGTGAATTGGGGTTTGGGTTCGGAGTTGTGATTTGGGGTTTGGAGCTGCAATTTAGGGTTTGGAGTTATGGTTTGGGGTTAAGGGGTATGAATAAATAGAGCTTATGGTTATGTATTTGGAGAATTGGAGTTACGGTTTAGGTTTAGGGATTGGGTTTAGAGTTGTGGTTTAGGGTTGGGGGGGGGGGGGGGGGGGGGGGGGGGGGGGTGGTATGCAAAAATAGAGCTTATGGTTAATTAGTTATCTATTTGGAGAATTGGAGTTGCGATTTGGGGTTTGGATTTCGAGTTGTGGTTTTAGTTTTGGGGGTATGCAGGTTTGGAGTTACAATTTGGGGTTGGGGGGCATGGGAAAAAAGAAGATGAGGATGTCTATGTATATTGTATATAAGTGTTTGTCCTTGCAGTCTTCACTTGGGAGTCTATTGGTATCTGGAACTTCCAACATCATCATGTTTTACGTTTTGTTTCTAGGTCATATGGACATATTTATTAATTATGATTAGTTCAATTGTATGTGTTTTAAGTAGAAACTTCTTTCCAAGTTGCTTTGGTTTTTTAAATCTTAGTGATAGTTGATGATTGAAGGAATATACTAATGGAACCTATTTGTTGATGCATTTTCTTTTTTTTGATATATTTTGATATAAACAATTATATTTTTTGATATTTTCTTTTTTTGATGTATTTTCATAATGGATCTTACAAGTAATGAGACTACAAATACAATGGAACCTATTAATGTAGATGATGTATCTGTTAGTGGGCGTAATGATAATGTACAACCAGGATCTTCTCAATCTTAAGAACTTGTAAGTAAGAAGACTTGAGTAAGTAGCTCTTCTTCAGAGGTTTAGGAAATATTTGCAAAAATTAGTGTTGGGAAAAATGGTAAAAGTAGAACTAAATGTAAAGCGTATGGGAAGGAATATGTTATTGGGGCACATATACATGGAACTTCATCCTTACGTTAACATATAGGAAAGTGTTTCTATCGAAAAGATTACATATAATTTAACTTTAGCAATAGCTAATAACCGTGTGCCTAGTAACAAAATATTGATGATGTGTTACATTGGACAGGCACCAAGGAGTGTTACGGTGGATTGTATGTAGAAATATTCTTTACATATTCTTTACCATTGTAAATATTTTCTTCCTATTTTTGTTCTTCCTATTTTTGGAACCAATTACGTTCCTGATTTGTAGCAAGGAATTGGTGATCTGTTACCTTTTTTAGTGTAGGTTTCCCATTGCTCTTCTTGTTATATATTGCTCTCCTGTTGTAATCTCAAGATATATGAATAAGATATATTCATTGAAATTCTCTCATCTCTATTTTCATGTTGGTATCAGAGCGTGGTTGATCTAAATCATTGATTTGAAACGCTGTTGCGAATAAATGGATGATAAATCTGAATCTTCAAAGAACAATTATGTTCCAGTTATAGTGCAATCTGAAGGGGCGTTTAACGCTGGCATTACTTTGACTGAATCAAATTATGATGTTTGGTCACAGTTAATGGAGATGCACATTGCGGAAAGAGAAAAGCTCTCTTATATACGTGGGAAACCACCACCACCCAAAGACTCTGAAGAAGGATACGAGAAGTGGTATGCGAAAAACCAGAAAGTTAAGAGATGGTTGCTAATATCAATGACTCCTGATATTATGAAACGCTATGTTCGGTTGCCTACTGCTTATGCAATTTGGACAGCGTTGGCGAAAGCGTTCTATGATGGGAATGATGAATTGCAGATTTTTGCATTGAATCAAAAGGCCTTTGGAGCTAAGCAGAATGAAAGGTCACTTTCAGAATATTATGGTGAACTCACTGAGATTTTTCAAGAACTCGATCATCGAGACAAAGTTTTCATGAAAGATCCTGATGATGTTGAAATATACAGAAAATCCATTGAAAGATTGAGGGTGCACATATTTTTGGCTGGACTTGATGACCTCTTTGAACAAGTCCGTGGAGATATTTTGCGAAAGGAGTCCATTCCCAGTCTTGAAGAATGTTATGCCTTGATCCGACGGGAGGCTAATCGGAAAATCACATTCAAAGGAGATTCTGAAACTATGGAAACTGTAGCTATGATTGCCAGAAATAAACAAAGAGGTAATCGAAGCACTAATAAATCAGCATACAAATGTACACACTGCAATGAATCTGGACATACAAAAGAACGTTGCTATGAGTTGGTGGGGTATCCAGATTGGTGGGATCATAACAAATCTCGAAAGAAGAACATAAATAAAGGTCAACCTACTGCTGCAGCTGTTGAAGCGAAAGCAACTAATGAAAGTGAACAAATGCATTCAGTGATGATAGCCGAGGCAGGTAATGGTGGTAAGTCCTTTTATGCTTCTTCACCTGTTAGTAATAACACATGGATAATTGATTCTGGTGCCACCAATCATATGACATTTGATTCTAACCAAATTGATAAAATTAAACCCTCCTCACAAAATTTTGTTACAACTGCTAATGGTGATGAAGTTCCTATTATTGGTGAAGGATCTTTAAAAGTTACAGAATTTTTAAATTTAGATTCTGTTCTTATTGTTCCTTCCATTGGATATAACCTCTTGTCTGTTTCTCAAATTACAACGGCCTTATCTTGCATTATTGTTTTTTGGCCTACCTTTTGTTTGTTTAAGGACATCCAAACAAAACAGACGATTGGTTGTGGTACTAAGCACGGGAATTTATACTACCTGGATTTGAAAACAACAATTTCAGATAAATTACGTCAAGCTCTTGCAGTGAATGGAGGCAATTCTGCTAGCAGTCAAAATGAAATCTGGTTACAACACCGAAGATTGGGACATGCTTCTTTTGGATACTTGAAGAAACTATTTCCTAGTTTGTTTGAGAAGATTGATATTTCCAGTATGCATTGTGATGTATGTGAACTTGCAAAGAGTCATAGAACCTCTTTTTTACCAGTATTGAATAAAAGTCCATCTCCATTTATGATTATTCACTCCGATGTATGGGGACCATCTAAAATTCATACATTAGGGGGGTCTCGTTGGTTTGTTACTTTTATAGATGATTGCAGTAGAATGACATGGCTGTGGTTAATGAAATCTAAGAGTGAGGTGAATATCTTATTTCAAAGGTTTTGCAGAATAATCAAGACTCAATATAATGCACAAGTTCAGATCCTCCGTAGTGATAATGGTGGTGAGTATAAAAACTTGGAGATAAAAAATTATTTAGACACACAAGGCATCTTGCATCAAACCACATGTGTTGATACGCCCCAACAGAATGGCGTAGCAGAGCGAAAAAATCGACATCTTCTTGAAGTGGTTCGTGCTCTATTAATCCAAGCTCATATGCCTTTGTCTTATTGGGGAGAAGCTTTGTGTGTTGCAGTTTACTTAATTAATAGGACTCCCTCACGAGTTCTTGATTTTCAAACACCATTACACACTTTGTGCATGACTGTGAGCTATCCACCTATATCAAGTCTTCCCCTTCGAGTGTTTGGATGTGTTGTCTTTGTACATATTCATAAGCAACAACGCCATAAACTAGCTCCTCGAGCTTTGAGATGTGTGTTCCTTGGAAATGCTATACAACAAAAAGGATACAAATGCTATCATCCTCCCACTAAACAGATGTTTGTTACAGTAGATGCAGTTTTTCATGAGGAAAAAATGTATTTTGCTCAACCTGAATTTCAGGGGAAGAATTACCAGGAGGACATCATGACACTTGATTATGAACTTTAGGAATACTACATGATTGATCCTATAACTGAACCTGAAAAATCTACTACACAACCTGAAGAATTTGTTGAACAACAGTCTGAAGACGTGACTGGAGACTTGACTACTATAGAATTGCCACATGAAGATCTGGGTAGAGAAGCAATTGGAGAAAATGATGTCCCGGATGTACCACACCAATCGTCTATTTTGGATGCTTCTAACATGCAAGTTGAACCTATCCGGAAACAATTGCCTGAACGTTCCACTAGAGGTATTCCTAAACCAACTTATGAACCTTCTCTTTCCAGTAAAGTTAAATACCCCATGAATAACTATGTTTCAACTCATAATTTGTCAGAATCAAATAAGGCATTTATAAATCAATTATCTTCTGTAGTTATTCCTAACAATGAACAGGAAGCGTTAGCTGATCCGAGGTGGAAAGCAGCAATAAATGAAGAAATGGAGTCACTAAAAAAAATGGAACGTGGGAATTTGTTGATTGTCCACCAGGAAAGAAACCAGTAGGATGTCGTTGGGTATTCACTGTCAAATATCGAGCTGATGGTACAATTGAACGCTTTAAAGCACGATTGGTTGCTAAAGGATATACTCAAACCTATGGAGTTGATTATAAAGAGACTTTTGCTCCTGTTGCCAAAATCAACACAGTACGAATAGTGTTGTCGCTAGCAGCAAATTTGGATTGGCCTCTGCATCAGTTTGATGTGAAGAATGCTTTTTTGCATGGTGCACTAAATGAGGAGATTTATATGGAGCTTCCACCAGGATGTGCGATGCATGAAAGAATGACTGGAAAAGTGTGCAAATTAAAAAGGGCGTTATATGGATTAAAGCAGTCCCCAAGAGCATGGTTTGGAAGATTCACAAAGTCAATGATTGTTTTTGGATACCGTCAAAGTAATTCAGACCATACATTATTTCTGAAAAGAGTGGAGGATAAAGTCACAGCTCTCATTGTATATGTTGATGATATGGTTATAACTGGTAATGACCCTGATGAGGTAAAAGCTCTAAGAGAATACTTGTCAAAAGAATTTGAGATGAAGGATTTGGGCTATTTGAAATATTTCCTTGGAATAGAAGTCTCAAGATCAAAGGAAGGAATTTTCTTATCTCAAAGAAAGTATATTCTAGATTTATTGAAGGAAACAGGAATGTCAGGTTGTCAACCTGTTAATACACCAGTTGAAAAAGGATTGAAACTATGCATAGAAGAAGGTCAAATTCCTGTTGATAAAGGAAGATATCAAAGGCTTGTTGGGAGACTAATGTATTTGGCTCACACAAGACCTGATCTAGCATATGCCTTGAGTATTGTCAGCCAATTCATGCATAATCCTGGAGAGAAACATATGGAGGCAGTCATGAGAATATTGAGATACTTGAAGTTTTCACCTGGAAGAGGTATTTTGTTCAAGAAAAATGCAACTATAGAAGATATTGTTGTATATACGGATGCTGATTGGGCTGGAGCATTAGTAGATAGGAGATCTACATCTGGTTACTTTACATTCGTAGGAGGTAATCTTGTTACCTGGAGAAGCAAGAAACAACATGTGGTTTCTCGCTCAAGTGCAGAAGCTGAATATAGAGGAATTGCACTTGGATTATGTGAAGCTATATGGCTGAAATTGTTACTACAAGACCTGGGTTATCCTTTACAGCGTCCAATTCAATTGCACTGTGATAATAAGGCTGCTCGTGATATAGCTCACAATCCAGTCCAGCATGATAGAACTAAACATGTTGAAGTTGATAGATTCTTTATCAAGGAGAAGCTGGATAATAAAACTTTGGAGTTACCTCAGATACGATCAGAAGACCAATTGGCAGATGTTTTAACTAAGGCAGTAACTAGTCGTGATTTTCTGAGATGGATTGACAAGTTGGGCATACATGATATCTATGCACCAACTTGAGGGGTGTGTGTAGAAATATTCTTTACATATTCTTTACCATTGCAAATATTTTCTTCCTATTTTTGTTCTTCCTATTTTTGGAACCAATTACGTTCCTGATTTGTAGCAAGGAATTGGTGATCTGTTACCTTTTTTAGTGTAGGTTTCCCATTGCTCATCTTGTTATATATTGCTCTCCTGTTGTAATATCAAGATATATGAATAAGATATATTCATTGAAATTCTCTCATCTCTATTTTCATGTTTGTATTGGGAGCTAATACAAATATTACATGTCATGCAAGGTAAAAACTATTGAAAATACAAAAACAACAGGCAATTAAAGCCACAAAATAATTATATAATTAAAACTTAAATATTTATTATTATCATCCATAAAACATTAAGTTACGGAATTAGATAAAATAATTTTTTTTTTATGATTAACATTTTCATAATTCATTACGTCATTAATTTGACAATTGCAAATGATACTATACCATTTGTAACTTAAATTAATATAATTCGATCATTCATGATCCCGTAAGTGTAATCGCAAAGCAAAAATGTCAGCTAATAAATTAAACTTGAGGAATCAAGTTGCTTTGGTACCTTCCTGGTAGGATTCGAGTGTTTGGAATTTTCTACGTTGGTAATATCATGTGAGCTTTCATTTGAATCTCGAAAATTAATAATATTTACGTTAACTTTTTAAGGTGTCTCACTCGTGATATAAATCTTGTTTGCTAACAAAGATTGTGGTCCCGCTGGGAATCATTTTTGTTAGGCTGGATTTGGCCATCATGTCTCAACTTGGAAGTGGGGTAAAAGTTTTTTTTTTTTTTTTTTTTCTTTCCTTTACATTAGTAATGGAGTATCAGATGAAAAAGAAAGAGACGTCCTAGCAGTCTCCTTCTCGTTTCCTTTATGGAGAGACATTGGACTGGCTCTAAGAGAACAGACTACCTTTTTTGGTTCTAACTTATCACTACCGATCCTTTTCAATCTATACAAATTTTTTATTTGCCATCCCAAATGATAAGTTCAAAACATGGGAATGATTCTCCTTTTCTTTTAGCCATTGTTGTTAAATTCGTAATTCTATTTAAAATTTTAAGATATAAAATTGAAAACTTATAGAATTATATTCCTAAACTCATAATACTATCAAAAACCTATACCTAAATTATTTTACATTTATTTTAACTATGAAAAGTATCATAAAATTATAAATTCATACAATCAGATAACGGATTCATGATTTTAATAACCATGCTTTTAGTTTTATTTATTTCTAAATTTTTGTAATTTCTTTAATTGTGTTCTTTTGTCAAGAGTTAAATGATCATAAAGGAGTATGGATTCACTTTTTTTTTTTTTAATATTTAGAGGTTCAAAAGCATAATTTTAAAGATAAAGGGGATTAAGTGTATAAATAACTTATCTTTATAATTACACATATTTTTCTTTTTAAATTTTATAAAACCTAAATGATGCAATATGTTAAATATAAAAGTTAGAAGCTATAAGATAATAAATCAATTACATATTTACGCTAAAAGATCCCATCCTATCTCTAGGATCCTAACATAATCCCATATAGTTGGTTAAAAGCGAAAATAGGTGGGTTAAGTTTCCCAGCCCTGTAAGTAAACTTGGTCAACTGCTTTTCCAACTAGGTTAATTGTGTTTCCTCATCGCTCAATTCGATTGACCTATATTCCAACATAGTTAGTCTTTTTTGTGATGTGGTTAACCATTTTCTAAATCAATCGGCCACTTTCACTTTTTAATTATTGTTTAGCATCTCTTCCCCAATTCCTAATTAGAAATCAATCAACTTCAATTATGCTAAATTTCTAAAGTCTCCATAAACTTTATATCAATGTTATGAAATCAACTAGTATCATGACTTAATTCCTACTTTCAAAGTTTTGAGTCCAATTTTATAATGCTTTACTAAGTTTTTCAAGGTAAATTGTAATCGTATTAGTTTAGAGCTCTTACCTTACTACAAGCATGTTAGGATTTGTAATTCCCTTCCCCGCTCAAATTTTGCTTATAGTCTTGTTCACTTCCTTGATTTCTTTAATGAAAAATTAAATGGAAAATGTATCAAGATAATTTTATTGTGAAAAATCTACTCAAGATCTAAATATTCTTATCTTACCACAAGCTCAATAAAAATCAAAGGAGATCTTATAATCCTAGTACTTCTCATGTCAATTTCATCGTTTAACCAATAGCTTTTCTTCTCCCTGATATTTTTGAACAAATATTCACATATCGAATATATTAGAATCCTTCTACAGCGAAATAATCTACTAAGGAATTAAGGTTTCTTTACCTTATAAATTCGTAGGAGAAACTCACACAATATCGAAAGAGGAAAGCGGGTTGGTGCCAACGAAAGGAAGACTGATGAAAGACTATAATTCCTTTATGGGATTTCCTACGTTTTAGCCCAGGTTATTACAATACTTATGTAAAGGAAGTTATGGGTGAAATTACCATCATCTTACCTCTGACTTTAGAATATCATGTATCGGTATTTCAGTAAGTTAAATTTGAAATCAAATGTTTTATTTGTTTTATCTTTGTGAAGATTGAGGTTTCAATGAAAACAATCGGTTTTCAAGAGCTAACAGTATGTGATTGATAGGTGAAATATCTTACCAATGCCATCTTTCATGTACATTGTTGTTTGATATGGTTGTCTTGTTTTGTTGGTTTGAAAACTCTCCTCATTTGATCTGATAGTCTTCACCTTAATTCTTACATGACATTACAGGGCAAGCAAATCATTTTTTTCCTTGACTAATTGGATTGATAAAGAATATAGTAGCTAAATATGCCATAGCAATCCAAGGGTGCATAACATGCTTTTGCTATTTCCGACTGGATGATCTAGTAACAAATTGATTTGGTTAAAATATGTAGAATTTCTTACTTTTTCGTAGAGGATTACATCCAGTCAAAGCACGAAATACAAGCCACTTTGTTGCAAAAGTGTAATATAATAGTCTATGTTTTTAATTTTTCCCTGCTTTTCATAATTTTCTTTGTTTGTTTTCACATTAGATTTAATTGGTGATAAAAATGCCATGTAAGTGTTCTATGACCATCTTAGTTATAATGAAATCTAATCAAGATAAATAGAAATTTTTTTATTTTATTTAGTTTAGAAAATCACAATCTTATCTTTGTTCGAAGCTAACTCATATCTAATTTGATCGACATTTACTAACAGACTTAGAAAAGATCTTCATTCAACGTAAGGAGGATAAAGATTTATTTAATCTTGATCCTTATGGAGTGAAAAAGGTATTTCACTGTAAATGCACAAGCCCCTTGATAATATTCATGAATGACTTTTCTTTCTTTTTTTGGGGTAAAAATGGACATTAACATATGTAAATTTGAGTACATGGTACATATCAATAATTCAATGCATTTCTCCCCATGACTTTAAATAAACATGTTTCTCTTTAAAATTTAAAGTATATGTTCCCACAGGGAGTGTGGGGTATTTGATTTTATAAGTCATCCAACCCAAACCAACATCTCTGTCAAAGTACTTATTGGAATAGTACATAAAGAAACATTAGGCATTTTAGTAAGCTCTTCTTTTCCTAATTAAACAAACATTACTTAATAAATGGTTAGTACACTATCTAAAAGACACACAAATTTGGAAAAGCCAAAGTGACTATTTAAAGTTTTGGGTGATTTTTCTATTTCTCCTTAGACAGCTAAGTTTCATATTTAATTAAATTTAATAACTTACCTCTCATTGTTTACATTGACATTTTTTATCCGGTAAGCATTTATTTTCAAAAATGAAAAAAATATGCCCCGATTCATAATAGGCACCTTATACACCCTGGAGTAAATCTGTGTACGTGTGTCCTGTCTGAGAAGATGATTGAATTTCAATCTTTCTTCTTTTTTTTTTTTTTTTTCCCTTGGAGTTGATAAGAGGGCATCTGTGCATCTGTTCTTTTATTGCCTGCCATTATATTTTTGAAAGCTAAAATCGATTAAAAAAAATAACCATGAGGCATGGAATAGATATACAGTTACGTCGTAATTTCAAAACGAATCGTCATGTTCGCAGATCCCAATAAACCACCTTATATCTGTTAATTATTTTAATATGATTGATTCAGTCTTTAATATTAGTATTAAATTATTATTATTAATACATAAATCAACAATAAAATTAAAAATTAAATCAATTTCATAAAAAAAAATATGAACAAAACTATATAAAAAGCAATATTTTATTTGCAATACATTGCAAGGGACAGGGAGTGTGTGGGGAATACCACCCACATCCACATGATCAGAAATCACCAAGTTGTGTTTTGTTTATGTGTCCGCATGGAGCATGCGAGAGAAGGGGAAATCGTTTGGGTGCGTCATTCAGTGTGTTGGGAAACATTTTTCGAATATTTTTATGATTAAAAGGTTTTATAATTAGGAAACATTATCATGATAATTTTAAAAGGTTGTAATTATTAATAATTTTTTATGATAATTGATTGTGAAAAACTACCATACTAATCAAATATTTGTGATAGTGGTTAAGGAATTTGCATATGAAAATTCTTTCCCACTTATTATCGATATTTTTCATAATAATTAATCATGTAGATTATTTCGTATACGTCTTTTACTATTTACTTTCACTTGTCATTAAGAACTATCACTAAATGCAATAATCCTATGATTGTTATAATAATATTTAAAAATTATAAAATTTTGATTGTTGTAACTATTAAAATAAGAAAAATGCAAGTGGGTGCTTTGTGAGTTTTCATTACTGAATAAAAAGCCTAATAAAGAATTTATATTTTCATAAAATTTATTTTATATAAAATATATAATCATGTAATAAATTTCCTCTTTTAAATCCTTAAGAAATACCCCAAAACACTTATAAAAAAAAGTCTTTAAAATAAATTTCAGAAGTTTTTTCTGTGAAACAAAATTAAATGCAAAAGGATTCATTAGGTAATTTAATTTATAGAACTGATATAATAAAACTAACTCGGCCTCAATGTTTTATTTTAATTTATATCATCTACATTACATAAATAGATCAGGTATTGTCCAAAACTTAGGCAGCCTGACCAGACCACATCGTCAGCTTATTACTTCCTCATTACTACTCCCAATGGCAGATTCAGAATCTGGACCAGGTCTGGATCTTGGAAGTGAGTGTAAAAATATTAAGTAAAAGCATAAAAACAAAAAAAAAATACATACTACATATATATATACATATATTATATACAATATCATTAAATTAAATTGGCTACCAATTTAATATAATGTTAATAAATATGATATTTAATAGAAAAGTATAAAAAATATGAATGAATTAATAAGGATAGCGATTATCCTTTTTATAACCATGCATATTTCAATATTGAATATATATATATATATATATGAAAGAATATTTTAAATATTACATGCAAATAAAGTTTAAAAAAGAAAAACTTGAAATAAACTTTTAAAATTTATTTTTTTTAAGACATGCCATGCGTGTTTCTCCGAACCGAGTCAATACCACATACGATATATCATATATATGCTTCATGGATCCGGCTTTTCCGGTTTCATCAGGAATATATCACATCAAGCTGTTTTTAACCTTCTTTGTCTTTCCCTCCTCAAACCTCAGACCCAACACTGAAAACACCAACACACAGTTCTCGCTTTCTTATATTGTCTTGTCATGCTCTAAACCTTTCATTCTCCCACTGCACCATCTTTATCATATTTCTGTTCTTAGCTTGTGAAACACAGCACAATTTAAGCTGTAAGATGGGAAAGGAAAGGTATTATTATTGGAGTAGTAAATCTTCAAAAAGAAGAGCAAGTGGAAAAGAGAGAGACAATGACGTCAACAACAACACTTCAGGATGCATGAGTGCTGTGTTTCAGTTTTTCGATTTTCATCCTTTTCATTATGGTATACACCACCAGCAAAATTCCTTCAAATTCAATGCTTCTTTTCCTCAGGAACAAGAACCTAGTACCGTGCTCAAAGGTTATATTTATTTCAGTTATTATAGCTTCACCACCCCCCCCCCCCCCCCCCTTTTTATTTGTAATAATGGGTGTGTGTAAATAGGTACTGAAGCACCAAGGAATAGCTTGGAACTAGAGGAAGCTTCCTTCTCATCTTTTGACAAGGACAATGATAATTTAGCAATACCGGTATGCCCTTACTACTGTTAATCACTATGTACTTACTAGCTCTTTTTTTCCCATTGCCAGTATTCCAATGTACATTTAGAAAAAAAAAATTCTAAAACATCCTTTTCCATGTATTAGTCACTGTAATTTAAATTTTAGTACTATTAAAACCATTTCAAATGTTGAGTTTGGCTCTTTTTGTTTTTTTTTTTTTTTCATGCAGATTGGTATTCAAATTAAAACAAAAGGAGATAGAAGGAGCAAAAATTCACTGGGTGGTGGTAGTCACAATGACTTGTCACAAGAAATCATATCCTCATCTCCTGGAGGAGCCAAGACTCCAACATTGGTTGCTAGACTAATGGGACTTGACCTCCTTCCTGAGACTTCCTCCACACTATCCTCTCCAAGACCCTCATCCACACTAGAAACACCACCTCCACTTGTCCTTTCGCGGTCCCGACCTCCCCGAACAACCACCGCTAGAAAGAGTTGCTCGGATAGCGAAACGGGCACTCGGTCCTTGCCCGAAACACCCCGGATTTCGCTAGGTAGGAGGTCGGATGTGGACCTCCACCACAGGCTGTCCTTACAAATCAACAAGGAAAACATGAATTCAGCCGAAAATTTGGAGTTTACAAGGTCTGGGAGGAAGAAGTTCAAGAATGACATGGAAAACTCGCGGAGTCCTAGTTATTATGCCAAGCAAATTGTTAAGCAGGTCAAAGAAAATGTTACCAGAAAAGTTGGTCTAGACATTACAAACACTGCCAAGAATAGAGAACCTGGAAACACCAACGTAGCAAAACTTAAGAAACCTTCCAAGTCATGTTCTAGGATTTTGGAAGAGTCAAGTCCTGGCAAGCATGAAACAACTTCTTCATACTCTCCCAGGTTTAGGGTCGTGGAAAACATCCAGAAGAACCACAAACAAGTGAAACCACCTGGTCCTGCACTATGCATTCTTCAGGACAACCAGGTGGAAAGTTCGAAAATTTCACCGAAACCTAAGTCACTGGTGGTAGTTGAAGAAAATCAGATGAACCAGGAAAAATCTAGGAGTTATCAGAAAGGTAAAAATGTGACAGTTGATGAGAAATTTAAAAAGCCGACACAGAAACCGGATTTCATAAAAAATCACAACCAAGAGGAGCCATTTGTTCGTCCTATGTCACAAGCTACAAGGGTGAACAAAATTAGTGAGAAGAAATGTAGGAAATCCCCTGCTCCAACTCTGCTTCCTGTTAAGAAAGATCCTTCTCCTCCAGCAACCAAAATTCCCTCAAAGCAGGTATATTATTTATCTTTGCTTTATTTTGATAAAAGGACACAAAGCATTTTTTTTTTAATTAAAGAAAAAGAAAAAGGAAAAACGTTTTTAGCAACTTTTTTTTTTTTCCATTTATCAAATATTAACTAGTAACCTTATTGCTTACTTTAGGGGCAAGTGAAATTGTAAGCCGTCCGTAAAATGATTTTCAGTTAAAAGGAAAACAAGAAATTATTTTCCTCATTATCCATAAATCTCGTTTTGTGATTGCTAAAGCACTGTGGAAGGAATTTTTTTTTGTGATAAATATTGGAAAAAAAAAAAAGACATGGTAATCCATGTGATGTATGAAACCTTGTACACGGAAATAAAAAATGAAAAAAAAAATTGAATAGTTATATTTCCCCCTAAAATGGTCCACGGCAGTTTCCATGTCAACATCAGTTATTAAATAGGTTAAACAGCATAGAACCTGTTCATAGTACTGCTTATCCTATACTATTCATATGTTATTTCGTTGTGTTATGGCAATTTCAAGATAAACAGTGAAAGGGGGAAATAAAATAAAGACGTGATAATTGGAAAAATTTTAATCTAATTAGTCTTATATTTTCTTTTACATTTACGTCCAGTAGGACATGTATATCCTATATGAAACTTTATATTCAGATCGACACTGTTTCCATATGTAAATTATTTTATGTTGGACATATGCCAGCCACAGCAAGTGCCTGTGCTCGTGGATGATGCCTATCCATCAAAACATCATGGCACGAAGTTAACAGATTGTTCAAGCCAGAACTGCCAGCACCAACAGCAAGAAGTGACACACATGCTCAAACCTCGAGGCAATCCTAACGGTGCCACTGCCACTACCAAATTCACCCTAAGTGATGGAGAACTGCAGTACATTTCTAGTATCCTAAAATGTACTGGCCTAGATAAAGGCACCCAATTGTCCCTATTTACCAAGTGTTTCTCTCCAACCCACCCTCTTGACCCCTCAATTTTCGACCAAATCGAGAATTCACTTTCCAATCCTACATGTGGTAGTGATGCTAGCATTGTCCTAGCCGGTCCATTAAGTCTTAAGTGCAACCGAAAATTAATCTTTGATCTCGTGGATGAAATTCTTATTAGTATATTAAAACCCCATATCAGATTGAGACCGTGGTTAGTTAATATGTTTAAATTACAGTGTCGAGAGTACCAAATACGAGATGGGTCGCTGATAGTTGACACATTGTGCACTAGGATAAAAAAGTATCCTTGTGCTGATTGTCAAGAGCTTGATGATATTGATGCCTTGGTGGATTCAGATATAGAGCCAATGAAGCATTATCAAATCACAAGGGCTTTTGAGGAAGTAGGGGATTTTTTGGCAATTGAAATTGAAGGGGATATATTGAACACGTTAATACAAGAAATAGTGATAATACATCAGATTGGTACGTAAAAATTATTAAGAATATAAAAATGAATAGAAATTTCTTGTATAGACTATGGTCTATGGATTATATGTTTTGTATTTTAAGTTTTGTTAGATCTATTTTTTTTTTTTATATCAATTGATTCTACGAATTTAAGTGCCTAAACTATAAGATCCATGTAGAATGAATCTATACAAGAAAGGGTTCGGGATAAACAAATAACAGGAGGGAGCGTCTGATCTGAGGAAAGGGCATAAAATCACATGGAGAAGTCATTCACGTGATGAGATGCCATTTGCTGAATGTGCGTTGTGGTGATGATTTGGGTGGGGGGTCCCGATGGAGACTTCAAAAAGGGGTGTAAGGTGGACACCTAGGACATCCAAACCCAGAGTCCTCCCGACAACGCTCGCCTCCTTATTGGCTGTCTACAGAGGAATCATTTCTTACTCTCTCTCTTCTCCCGCTTTGCATAATCTAAGTTATGTATGTGAATAGTTTTTATTGTATTTTGGCATTGTTTTATGTCAGAGTTGTTGTTTATAAATAAATAGTTGAACAGCAAGGGTGGTCCTATGTAACAGTTGTGTGGCTATCATATGGGGTTGTCCCCTCCATGAAAATATTTAATTCACTTGTTTTTATGGAAAAATGTGGATTATGATGGGTATTCTACGGATAAATCAAGGCTGCACTCTTTAATTAGCCGTTCATCCTGGTCTGACAACTAGTTGAGTATTTTATATTTGTTTTGGATCGGGTTAATTAATTAAAAGTAATTATTTAGTATCTTATGTTTATAAAATTATCATTATAGGATGAGTGTTTTTTACGGTAAAACGAGATATGCATTTGAATTTTCTATATATGTGTTTATTCCGATTTATCGGGTTATCTTATTTTTGTAGGCTAAATGCAACTTTACCTTCATAACAAATGTACATGTGCAACTTAATCCATAAATTTTCAAATTTTGGTTTTATGTTCCCTTAAAAAGAATTGATATTTAGATTTTACCTGGTCGAAATTGTAAATACCTTATTTACTTTTAAGATGATTATTAATGCACATTGAAAGCAACCATTTTGAGACTCTTTGAATGCATATATACACATAAGTTGTGGAGAAATGAAAGCCTCCTTTAAGAGTATAAGAGATCTACATATTAGTAGCAGAATTCAATTTAATGGAGTTATCCCAAAGCCAGTATGTGAGGATTGAAATACCTATATATAAAGATGAGGCGGCCTCCAAGAATGAGGAACTGAGGGAGAGAATTTCAAGATCTTGATCAATTTATTTGCACGAATGAATATTTACATTTTTACAATGAAAGACTATTTATACTTCCAATTTTTTTAACCATCTAACTAATTTTGGCAAATCAATACACTAATACATGCCCTAAATCTATTTTTTGAATCATAACCACAATCAATAATGAAAGAGGTGAATTTGAAATCCTCTTTATCTTTTAGTTATTATAGGCTCAAACTTTATCATTCGCACCTTCATAAAGTATTGTCTGTTCCTATAATGTTGCATCTTTTGTCGGTACGTATGTTTATGGAGCATTACGTGAATTTTGAGAATTTTTTTCCCAAATTGCAAATTGGTCCATAACCGGAGTTAGAAAGTATGGACCAGTTCATAATGTGGATAGTTTCAATTATTGGAGTATTTGTAGAGAAAATTCAAAATTAATATAAATATACTGTATATATATCATGGACCATTAGGTGATGTGGATAGTTGCAATCTGCGGTAACACTGTCACTCTGATCTTTGGGTGATTTTATTTGCAACAATACGTTACTAATTAGAGGCTAATTGGATTTCAGAATTTCATCTCTTAGGATACTGACCCTATCCAAAGTTCGTAGAACACTAGTGTTACAATATTGAATTTTTCTCTATTATTAATTGATTGAATGTGTTTACTCGGTGTGTGCATCAACAATAAATAAATTTGAAAAAGAAAAAAAAAATCTGCTTTAATTCTAATATTTATTTGTATGATAAATCATTATGAATTTTTTAATTGAGAAAAAAAAAACTATTAAATATGGATGATAATTGGAAGAGGTTATAATATGGTTTTGAATAAAAAGAAACATTTACTTTAATAATTATATATAAATAAAGTAACCATGGTAATAAAACGAGTACTGATTGAAAAGTTTAAAATTTAGTCGATCTAATGAATTAAAAATGAAGTAATCCTAGAAATGATATAAGTATTTGTTTAGCTTGCAATAAATTCCTAAAAGCAGTCTTAGTCAAAACAGAAATCAACTCTTAAATATAAAGAAACATCCTAACTATAGGAATAAAGAGTTAAAAAAAATCATAAATAATACGAAAATATTTTTTCTTATTGAATTTTAATATTCCTCTGTTAATTTCTTTGGTTAATAAATTTTAACGATCATTTTTATGAATTCACAAAGTAGCATTTCCTAGAAAGAAACCTTTAAAGTAAAAACGTAGCCTTAGATCATGTATAGCACAGATTCTATGTATTTTGACCTTCATTTGATATGGTTTCATATTACACCTAGTTATGTATACATTAATTAGAAGGCTCTCAACTTTATCGGCTATTCACCAACTTTCTAGCATGCTGATTATTACAATATATTATATATTATGGACAACTTCACAAATAAGTCTTTGGACCATGGTAATTGTAAAATTTGACTAGTAAATTTTGGTTTTACAAAACACATTCCTTACTTTTAGGGCAAATTTAATCTTAATAATTCAAAATTACTCCTTAGTTAAGGGATTTTTCCAATTTGTTTGAATTGTATAATCATAAATTACTGATATTGGTAAATGATCCAAAATAAATTAGGGTATTATTTTCAATTTTGTACAGCTCCATCTTTGTTGGTTCTTTTCTTAATTCTGATTGGTTACAAATTAATGAAATAAAAAATGTTCTACGCAAAATTGAATATACACGGTTAAGGGCGATTTGATGTAGACGCCATTAAGACCCATGTATGACACGTTATCTATAACAGCATCTTCCAAATCTACAAGCTTAATTTGCTATTTAACCGCATAAAAGCGGTAACGCATATTTTTTAAAAATTATGTATTATATTTTTATATGTTATAATTTTATTAATATTTATATATTACCAACCAGTTTATATGAAGTGTTAATATTATTAAAACTTTTCTTATCATAATTATAGTATCCAAGTTGCCGGGTGGTCCACATTTTGTAGGTTTATAATTGTATATTTGACCTTAAATTCATGATCTCTTCACCTACGAGTAGGTTTTTGAATCCGCACAAGCGAAAATGGTACTTCATTCCTATTGAAAGTTAAGGGATAAAATTGGATAATTTAGTTTTATCGTATTATTCCCATTGTAATCTTATTACTTTCTTACCTATTCAATTATTTTTACATTTTTCGAAATTATTTATGTGGATGTTTAAACATATTATCATAGGTATGCAAAACTAGAGGTATGTAAATACGTCAAGTACACCAGCAAGTTACTTGAGTTAGGTTAAATTTTTGTTTGAGATCGATTTGATGTTGAGCCCAAGCTTGAATTACCGAACAATTTATTAAGTCGAGTTTGAGTTCCAACTTTCTTTACCAACTCATGAGCCGAATCAAGCTACACTTAAATTTAAATATTAATCAAGTTCAAGTAAAGTTTTAAAGACTATTATTATTATTCTAATTAGAAGGATTTATTTTTAAAGAAATTGAGTCTAAATAAATAGAATTAAGTTTAATTTTATTAAATATTACACGAAGTCAAACTCAAATTTAAAATTTTAAACTTGATTAGATTTTAATTTTAAAATTCTAAATTTAATTTGAATTCAGTACTGTGTGATCTTTAACTTGATTCATTTATGGGGCTAGTGTAATCATAGACACATGTATTTAAAAATTATTTTAAGCTGACGTTTATATAATTAAATTAAACTTATCCGGTATGTAAGGATTAAATTACTAGATTGAGTAGCTCAGTTATCCTTATATGATTAAGTTAATAAAAGCTGACACGACTCTTTTCCACGCTCAATAAGATTCGCTAGCAAGCCTATACAGGCTTTCGGCATTTCTAGTTGCAACTTGAGCTGAGCTACAAGACCAGAACATAGTCTCCAAAAATGAGATTCTCGATGAAACTAGAATCTTTTCCACCAAGGAAACGTATTATGTTGGCAAATTCGCTGGATAAATAGTATAGTAGCCTGTCCCTTTAAATGCCAATTTCTTTATAGAAAAATTGTGAAAATACAGAATCTTTTATATTTACTCTATTTATAGTTTTATCACTTCATTTTTAAAATTGAGTATTTAAGGACTTAAATTAAAAAAATAAAATTAAAAAGGTGTTTTTACATCACTACATAAGCATTTTACCCTTCAAAAAATAATGAAAAATTAATTTACACAATTTTTTTTTAAATTTTAATATTTTTTAAAGTATTTATCCGAAGACCAGAATAGTAAAAAGGCTTACTTGGCCAAGTGAATACTTACTAATGGTGGGCTCCGAGGTTATCATCCTAGTAACATTTCTCATTAAGTATTCAATTTTAAAATTTTAATGAACCGTACGATCTTATATCAAAATGAATCTCAATAATTATAGTTTTATTATATTTTATTCGAAGAATATCATAACCAAATTTGTATGTATATCTAAAAATCGCTCTTATTATTACTGTTACTGATGCTGTTGATATTATTATTATTATTTCATACTGTAAAACAAAATTTGTCAAGAAGTTGCTAATATGGGAATGGAAGGAAAGTTCCGTGATTTATCAAGTTTTTCCTAGTGATGTTTCGTAGACTCTGGATGGTTGGATGGAATATCTTTTCGATGGTTATGTAAGTTCCAGAGTTATAATGATTTCATATGTAATGACTTCTATCATGGGTCATAGATACAGTTTTTGGGTGAAAAAGAAAAACGTAAACACAGTTTTGACGAGCACACGATCCAAACCAAAGGGCCAGTCTTGCTACGATCAAATCAAATCCACGGCTTTGCGCATTCTACACTTGAATAAGCTGAAGCATGCAACGTGTGATGCCCAATATTCCACCCATCCAGCGGACGAAGCTTTGGCTTTTGTGGTCAAAAGCTTTTCTCATATTGGAATTTGAGCTTCAAAAGTAGCGATGTTAAGAAAGTAAGAATGCGTGTATTAACCAGAAATCGAGATATGCCTTCTGTTTTTGTTTCCAGAAAAGACAACCCCCCAGCAATTCCCTTTTCACATTCTCGAGCAAACAGTTTTTTAAGTACGGAAAATAATTCCCACAACTTATTGGCATGAACGATGTCATGCAAGAGATGGGAACGTACAAAATATATATATATATATATATATAATTCTTATTGCTTAAAAATAACATATAATGGGAATAATGTAATACAATTATTACTGTTTATACTCTCAGTACCCCGGCATATTCTCCGGTGTATATTGTAATTATATACATAAATTAATGTTCTCTAACCTTAGTTAGATCAGGGTACATATGTTGATGTTCCAAAGTGGAGATTGGTGAATTTCATGTTGTCTTATTTGTTAACCTTTTATTTCTTTTGATAAGCTTGGAGAATGGAGATGCGTGTATAAATTATAGTGTAAATAATTTTTGTCCTGTCATATTTATGGCAGAGATCCAAGAAAGGAAAACACCCGAATATTTGAGTGGATAAAAATCACTTTCTTTCTTTTCTTTTTTTTTAATCTAGATTTTTTCGGTAGAATAAGAGAGAATGGTATAAGATCCGTTATTAGCATCAGAGCAAAATGATGTGCTTTTCTTAATATACGCTATGGGAAAATGTTAATTGATATTTTCAGGATATTTGCTAAGATACTAAATTAAAAAGAAAAATCATATATTTTTATTTATTTTCTGTATAGTATGTTATTAATACTGAAAATATAAATTAAAAGTAAATGGAATGAAAGTGAATGTAATGAAATGGCAAAAGAGAAAAACATTTCATTATTAAGGAAAGTTGAAGAAGCAAAAGTAGTATTTTTATTGTCAGGGCTGTTGTTCAGAACTTGTAGTTTAGTTAACATCAGTATTTATTATATAGGGATGCAGTAAATTTGATTCCCACTTCTTTTTTAATATATAGTTGAAAAAAAATAAAAGAAAGAAAGAAATTATATACTTCGTCTCATAATCTGCAACTTGTTAACAATGTCTCTCTCTCTCTCTCTTTCCTTTGATGGGGGCAAATGAATCCATTACATTATGTTCTTTCCTTCGTTTGCCTTCCTTTTTTATGTTCTTTCTATCATTTCCTTGCTTTCCGTTCATGACCACTTATTTAAGATAATAATGTAGAGATTCAAATCTTGGCTTCCGAATTCTAATGCGATATAATCAAATGCTGCCAATTGCCCATTGCCCACCATCCACATTGAAGTTAAATCATTGGACTCATTTACTGAATATAGTTATGATGACATATATATAGGGATTAAAATACCCATAAGTATCTATGCCTTTATTTTTTAATAATTTAGTATCAAATTATTTTGTGTTTTTTGCAATTTTATATCTATATATTTTCAACTTGGTTGTAATTTAGTAAAAATCTAGACATTAAACCGCTAAGCAAATTAAAATATATATACTAAAATTATTGCAATCAAATTGAAAATATGTATATTAAATTGCAAAAAAAAAAAAAAACAAGAATTTTTTATAGTAAATTATCAAAAATTGAAATATTTAGCCATATATCCACCATCTAAGACTTATTATTTTTGGGATGAACGGGGATGAAAGTGCAAAGTTTTGGGGTTGTTTTTGAAATATTTTGAGTAACATGTCGGAATCTAAAGACAAGAGAAAGATGGCAAAGGAAGGAATGAATTTAAAATTGAGAGAGAAGGAATAATAAGCAAGGGCGTGCATGCTGTGATGGAGTGGAGCCAGATGAGCTCGATTTCATGGTCAAAACTCTGTAAGTATGGTAAGGTGTCAGGGTCATATGACGAACTCATTACGCATTAGATTCTTGGAAGTTTCAATCTTCCACAGAATTGTCGTCGTGACTTGTGAATGGCCTCATAAATGATTGCCACCTGTTGCTAAGCTACGTTGTATGTGTCTGCCTTGTTACCTTCCTTCATGTGTAGGTTTCCATGCTCCATCAAGTTTAGATTTTTCAGTTCATATTTGACTGATGTGTTGCTGAAAAACTCCAAACTCACCTCAAGTAAAGAGTAGCGGTTGGTGTAGGGAAGGGTAAATAAGAATTTCATAGGTAATAAACACAATAAATGATTATAAAACTCTTTTTACGTATTCATGTCAATTATTAAATAATCCGTATAATACAATGGAAGTGCCAATTTATATGCCATCGATTTTATGACACCTAAATATGTAAGAAATAAGGAAAACATGGGCGGGAAATTCAAACTGTAAGCATATGTAACATACATCACATGCATAATCGAATAATTGAAGTAACATATATGGAGTAACACAGGTCCAGTAATTATGGTTGGTCACACCATAATTCAATACCTCCTGACATGTGAGAGGTTTAATAATGGAAGATTTATGATGGTGAATATGGAAAGAAACTGTTGGAATATGTATGAGTTGACTAAACGCATTTAATGATGTTAGATGCTTTTAAAGCAAGACTTGTGCACATTATAGATCTGTTCCTATCTATGCTGGAAAAATTATCTCTCTACCACCTATGTCACTTCTCTCTAGGGTTTGTCCTCTACAAAAGTTTGTGAAAGAGAAATTTTGGTGACAGTGGTGACCATTTTTAGGCATGGAAACTGATGGGTGCGCTTTAAAAAAAATAAATAAATAAAAGCTCGCTTTAGGGATTGATGGGGACAATAATGGCTTTGGAAGGGGAAGTGGCCACTCATCATTAAGTGTTGCACAGAAAGAGATGTGGCTCTGAAATTTTGGGAAGATAATAATGGGATTAAGATTTCCAAATTGTGTTACATATACTTTGGTGTTGAATTCTTCTATTATTATTTTACTTGATTTTAAATAATTAACTGTCTGGCCTGCTAGAAACAATGAAGCATTAATATTGCTTGTGTTTGAAGCGTTGGGACAAAGAAAGGGAGAGGTGAGGGTGGATAAAAAAATTAATTAAATCAAATTAATTCGTAAACTAAATAAAATAAAATTGAATATATATATATTTTTGTAATACGGTTTAAAAATTTTTTAATTTGAACCAGATAAAAAAAATTACGATTGATTTAGAAAGGCAGTTCAAATCAAATTGTAAAACCGAATCAAACTGTTTTAAAAAAAAATATAATGATATTTTACTTATAACTAAGAAAATTATATTTTTGCAATATAATAATTAAAAAAAAAATTAATTTGCATTTATTGAAAATATACGTATTTAAATTTTATGAATATAATTTAGTAAATATATATATATATATATATATATATAAGTTAACTCAAAATTTCTATTATATACTAGTTTTAGAAATAAATTAGCTATATTACACTTAAATTGTTTGAATATTGACTTTATTAATCCTTTATATGATATCAATACATATTATTAAATAAATTTAGTTTTACTCATATGAGATTACACATCAAGTAAGTCTACTTTTTTATAAAATAAAATATGCTTTAATTTGTAAACTAAACCAAACCAAATCAAAATTTTACAATTTGGAAAAAATCTAAAATCGAATTGTGTGATTTGATTTGAAGTAATGAAAAACCAAACCATATTTTTATAGTTTAGTTTGGTTCAAAAGAAAAATCGAGTTAATTCGATCTGTACTCACCCCTAGGGAGAGGAACCTAACGGACATACAGCATTGCGCTTTTTTTCTTCCCTATTCTTTTGCATCTATATTGGAATCAAAATTAAACCTATAGAGGGTTAAAAATATTATGTAATTATATTAGGCTAAGCCCATTGATTATTTGGCTTGATTTATTGGATTAGGTGATAGAGTCTAGTGAGTCTGGTTCATTTATTGAGATGACTCAGAGAGAATTGACTTGGTGGGCTCAGAACAGGGGTTGCTGGACCGGTCCATTCGCATATAATATTTCTCAAGTAGGCTCATGTATTTTTGAGGAAGGCTACTAATTTTGGGTCTATGATAAACTCATTAGGATAACCTTAAAATGAGAAGACTCTATCTCGTCTATTGATTGCTAAAGTGATTTGACAGATGTCATCAGACTCAAAAGTCTATAAATATTCAACCATTCCTCCTCATTAAGGGGCCCTTTTTTCTAGAGACTAAAGATTAGAGAAACGGTGTTCCACTGAGAATTCTCTACACTCAAAGATCAAATAAAAAGTTGAGGCGCAAAACGATCTTCATTGCCCAAAAATTGCAAGGTTGACACTTGAGGTCCCCTTAACTTTCTTGTCTATCGGTTATGCATTTGAGACACTTGAGATTAATTGTTTCTCTTCCCTGGCTCTCTCTTTCTCCCTGGTCATCTCATCACATGCCATCTCTAAATCACTTTCTCTAAAGTAATGTGCAGTGCAGTACCTACGTGATATTCACATGACCACTCCTACCGAAACCCATCATCTACATTTTGGTGACTCTGTTGGGGAATAAAGTTAAGTGATAGAAGAGTAATGGCACCTCTTAGGAAGAGAGGACCATTTGACAATATCTATAAAGAGCAAGATCCTAACATTGAATTGATGGAGCAAAACCTACCTCAAATACCATATAATACTAGTCAAGGCAATTCACAACCTAAGGCTCCTATAAATCCTGCACAAATGATGCAGACTATGTGTAAACACCCCATTTTTGCCTTAGGAATCCACAATAATCATTAATAATCAATTTCCAATTTTTTTCAATTTTTTCCAATTTTTCCCTAATTTAGCATAAATAATTAAAAATATTCAAAAAAATAAAAATAAATAGGAAAAAACATCAATTTTGAAAAATGATTTCAGAAAGGGCAATAATAAATAATAAATATTTTTTAAAAATTTTTGAAATTTCAAAAAATACAAAAAAATAAAAAAATAAAAAAAATCGCATTGCATATATGCAATTTGCGAATAGAAGAAAATCAGGAAAGTGGGCTAGCTCAGCTGGTCCGGACCATGGGCTAAGGCGCGCGCAGGGGGGCTCGGTCAGGGGTTCGAAACGCGGGGGAAGCAGTTTCCGCGTTTTGCGAATTTTTCATTTACCCAGGACACGTGGCAGCATCTGATTGGCTGGAGGAAGTGTACGCGCCGGGCGCGTGATCGTCTCCTACCTCGAGCCCGAGATCGCCGGCGAAAGGAAAAATTCGTATTTCGGCCGTTTCGATTCGATTTTTTGCACAAATCCAATAGATCTTCAACAGAAATGAGATAAACATTATCTAATTGGAATCAAATCGCAACAAATCGATGGATAGACACAAATCGGAGTTGGTTTTTTTTACCCGAAAATCCGATTAGCTTCGATCAGAGGAAATCCGAGCTTATCCAGCTCGGTTTCAAGTGCCTATAAATAGAGGAGGAGTAGAGGAAGCCAAAAAACGAATCAGAATTGAGAAAAAGTGAGGAAAGAGTGCAAATCGGAGAGCATCGGAGGAGACCCAAAACCGCGAAGCACCGGCCGGAGTTGAACCACCACCAGGAGGCGATCTGGGAGAAAACCACCACCACCATTGGATTCAGCAACCTCGAGAAGCTAGGATTCGACACCTCACCCGCTGCAAAAGGCCAGCGGAACGCCGTGAACGAGCCTTCCTCGCCGCTGTGTCCGAGCGATCCGACCCGACCCGCGCACTGACCCGGATCCAGGTAAGTCGGATTTTTCGGATTTTTTATTTTATTTTATTTTATTTACTTATTTTGTTTATTTATTTGTTCCGAATTAATTTATTATTTATCAGTTTTTGTTATTTGCTTAGTTATTTATTTTGTTGGTTTTTGTTATTTGTTTAGTTATTAGTTATTTATTTGTTTCCATTTTCAATAAATAGAAAAATGTAGAAATTAGGTTTTTTTTAGGATTTAACAATGTAAAATAAAAAAATAAAAAAGAATAAAACAAGAAAAATATTAGGAAAATAATAATAAAATTTTAGATGTCAAAATAGGATAGATAATAAACTTAGGATACAAAAATCAACAAAAAAATCCCAAAAATCACAAAAATCAACAAAAAATCCCCAAAATCATAAAAATCATAAAAAAATTCAAAAATTATAAAAGAATCATAAAAAATGAGTTTTATTACTTAGAAAAAATCATTTTTCTTAAAATAAATCCAAAATCGATGTTTTTCCTAAAAATCATTTTCAAAATCAGATTAAAGTTTAAGCTTAGATTTTTTCAGAACAAAATCCCAAAAATAGTAAGAACATAAAGCAAAAGAGATTTCAAAATTAAAATTCACAAACAAACTTAAAGTTTTCAAAAAAGCGTACTACGGCTTGTTTGATCCTGAGTAGCAGGTACGTAGGCACCCATTCGGGTCAACCCCTAAAATGAATGAAAAATCAATTTTTCAAATCATTCCAAAACATAATAAAAGGTAACAGAAACACATTTCTAAATAAGAACAATTTCAGGAGATTAGGTGGTAACCGTAAAGGTTTTAAAAGGTTAGCCTCCGGACTTAGAAACTCTGGTTTTCCCTTTTCCTTTTTCACAAAAAAAAAAGAGAGGAAATAACGACGACTAGTGGTCCAAATTAAGACTAATCCGCTCCTTTAGTCTTAATTCAATATTTCCCAACAACAGTTGGGTGGCGACTCCAAAAATCAAACGAAATTCCTAACTCAAGTCGATGATCTATATTAGATGAGCATAGGGTCTAGTCTAGATCGGATTAGGAATGGGAATTCAAAAATTAGACTCGACAGGATAGCGACTCCACTGGGGACCCATGCCAGCAGGCTAGCCACCTGATTCTCTTCGAATTATTATCTTTAAGGAATGTGTTCCATTTTGCTATGTTGCTAACCTTTCAGGGTTTATTTAGATTTTCAGTTTTTCTTTACTGTGGGGGTTTGCATGCATATCTGTGTGAGTAGATGCGGTCGAACCCGGACCGTCCTAGAAACCTAAGACGGGGAGCCATTGTGTAAGTTTCGGGCGAAGTGAGTTGATTCACCGTTCGAGACCAATTAGGCTACCCCACCCTATGCTTTGATATGGCCTGAGATCCATTTCTTCGAGAATGTGGGAGGCCATAGAGCTCGGGAACCAATTAGAACCAACCTACTTGCATACATAACATCATAAGGGGTTGACAATTGAATGACAATGTAATGGTTTGTTATTTTGTCCTTGGAGTTCAGGACCATTTCCCTATAATGTTTTCGTAGTTCTGTTTGTAACTAGGCTATCTCTTATTGTAATAGATGGCTAGCAGTGCAGTTGACCGCCTCCTCCGCAAAGAAATTCGGGTGTACAAACCTCTGGACTCAAAATTGGTACTGGACCATTGGTTTACTTTGTACAACCCAGAGGAGCAGGCCTTCATCCAACGAAAGATCGGCCCCATCCTCTCACTGACGAAGACAGAGGTGAATCTGCCTTTAGTCCTGGCCATGCTTCAATTATGGGAAATTGAGCCCGCCGCCTTCTTTATTGGGTCGCATGAGATCACCCCTACCCTGGAGGAATACACCCAGTTGCTATAGGCTCCAGCACTAACCGATCAGATCTACATTCCGGACCTAGAGGTCGGGCCAGCCGGTACCTTTAACAGATTACTAGGCATCCGGAAGACGGCAGTCAACAAAACCCTAGCAAACTGTAATGGGTATTGCATACGTATGGATGATTTAGAAGCCTGGTTCATCGCCCGAGAGGACAATGGGGATAGAAAGGACATCCTATGTGGGGACCCTAAGACTTACAGACAGAGAAGGGTGAACGCTTTCATCCTGACAGCCTTCGCCACCATACTGCTCCCCACCGGGACCTTCTATATTCACTACCGGGTTGCAGAGCTGGTGACCCAATTCCTGGAGGGAAGATCTTACATCCCTGCTCTACTGGCTGAACAGATCCAGAACTTGAATTTCCTCAAGAAGAAAGGCTACGGGATCCTTCGGTCAAGCCTCAACCTTCTGCTAATATGGTTTGTAAGCCACCTCAAGTGTTTCGGGTTGAACAGGAAAACCTTAGCCCAACAGGTAGATCTGATGGATTCATGTATAGAAAAGGTAAAGCTACCCGACGACCTTACCAGCCAGAGTTGGGTAGAGCTGCTTAGGAGCTTCAGTGCCGAAGATATTCTATGGACAACCAGATGGAGTTGCTGTGACAAAAGCATCTTGACCTGCAGTAACTTCCAAGTCGTGCCTTTGATCGGAATCAGCGGATGTATCGGATATCACCCCAACTCAGTGGTCCGACAATTCGGTACTATCCAAGATATAGTTTATCGGCCCTCGCTCGAAGCAGTCACCTTTGAGTATAAAGATCCGAACATGTTAGTATCCGAGAAGTTTGCTAAGCTGGCAGAGGTTAAAGCACTTTGGGAAGCCAGAATTGAAAGCCCGAATGTAGACCTCGGGGAGTTAGATGGCGAAGTGGGAAAACACCGAGCCACCAGAGAGTTTGTAATCCGCCAGCTATACCAAATAGGAGAAAGAGCGTATCGGGTTCTAGACGTCACTCAGCCTAGACCAGACAAGATTAACCCAGAGACAGAAATCTACCTGGAGCAGGTTAAAGCCCGAATGGAGGTATACTTTGAAGCTGCAGATTATAAGAAAGACATCTGGAAGGGACATTTCAAAGAATCCGACCAAAGGAACAAGGCCTTAGAAGCACAGTTGGAGAAGTCCCAAGCCAAAGTCAAGGAACTAGAAGCCGTCATCAGTGGGAAGCCTGAGCCCCCACAGCAGAAGACCAAAAGAACTAGGAAGTAGAGCATTATTTGTAATCTTTTATTTTGGTTATCGAAATTTAAATATTAATAAAAGCAAAGTTTCAATATTACGTTGTCAATCAGTTGTCAACCCTTTTACTTTTAGCATCCGCATGACACATGCATATCATTCATGCATTCATTACACTAAAAGCAAAACAAAATGCGAATCCAGGTATCAAAATAGTTTCCAAACAATCGAACCCTCCTCGAAGCCCAGTTCTCACGCGCTCAAGAACAAAAATGGCCAACAACAGTGACAACCGCAACAACACCAATGCCGAAGCTGCCTCGGACTCTAGGATCATGTCCCTAGAACAAACAGTCCAACAACTGGCTGCCCAGGTTCACCTCTTAACTGAAAGCATCGGCCTCCTACGCAACACTCAGCCAACCCAGGAAGAGTATTCAGGGGCCAGAAAGGGAAAAGCAGTGGAGGGACAACCTCCAGAATATGAGGAGATCAATTCCCACCTTAACCCGGCTTTTGAATATGAGCCAAAAGTTAACCAAGGGCCGACCTCTGACGACCTAAAGAGGGAAATGGAAGAAAGGCAGAAAGAGATGGAGAAACGACTCTTCCAGCAGCTCCATGACAAGATGAGAACCATTGAGGGGCCCTGACGGTTTTGAACAGGCCGGAATCACCAACCTGCCAGCATACAAAGAAGAGGCATACCCCGAGAAGTTCAAGAACCCAGATTTCGAAAAGTATGACGGGACCGGCTGCCCCAAAATGCATACCAGGCTATATGCCCACAAAATGAGCAAGTATGCTCAATACGACCAGCTTATGCTCCAGACATTCCAGGACAGCCTCACAGGCCCTGCATTGGTCTGGTATGCCCACCTGGATTTCAACATCGTCAACACCTGGGAGAAGCTAGCCCGGGCGTTTTATGGTCAATATAAGTTCAATATGGAAGTCGCCCCCTCTATAATCGACTTGGGGAGTCTCCGGAAAAGACATGCTGAGCCGTTCAAGTAGTATGCTCAGCGTTGGAGAGCCCAGGCCGCCAGGGTAGCAACCCCGATATCTGAAAAAGAATTGACATCCATAATTGTCAATACCCTGGAAAAGACCTACTTTTCACATCTAGTAGGCCAGACCTCCTCTAGTTTTGCAGAGGTAGTGGCCGCGGGCTGTAGGATTGAGAATGCCAGCACCACCGGTAGACTCCAAACAATGGATCCTCCTAGGGTCGCACCAACACAAAGGCCTTTAGGAGGAAACAGAGCTAAGGAGTCCATAGTCAGCACGGTAAATTCCGGTAAGACAGAAAAAGTCGGGACTCGTGTTACATTTCAGACCACGAGTACCCCAGTCCAGCAACCTACGATGGGTCAAACTCAAGCTGTTAGGGCCCCAAGGCAGTTCACTCCAATCCCCATCCCACTCAGTCAAGTCTTCGCTCGGTTGAGGGCAGACAACTTAATTAGCTTCAAGATCCCCAACGACCGATACAAGCCCAAGAATTTCGACTCAAGCCTCAAGTGTGACTACCACATGGGTCAAGAGGGGCATTCCACAGATAGGTGCTAGAGGCTCCGGCACAAAATCCAAGACTTAATTGATGCAAGAATCATACAATTGGATTTCGTGAATGCCCCAGCACCCAATGTCAACACCAACCCACTGCCCAATCACAAGCCCGCCATCAACATGATCACGTCAGAGGAGTCAGCTCCCAAAGAAGCCCCAAGGCGGAATATGACAGAGCAACAGAAGAAGCAATCCCACCAAGCTCCAAAGGAAACACCAAAGGCGCACATTAAAAGAAGGTGGTCAGCTGGAGACCCAACGGTCGGCACTTTAGAGGAATCACACGGGAGATTTCAGTATTTAGTGAACTATTCTTATACCCCGACTGAGCAAGGGCCACCTAGCGGATGGGGACCGGAGTTTGAGAAGGAAGACAACCCGGCAAAGGAAGAGGGGAAGACTGTCCACATGATCAACTCTCATCAGAAGCCCAGGGTTATACAGTGCTATGAGGGACAATCAACCGAGGTACAAATCCCAAGAAAAAGATATGTATTCAATGTCCCGATGCCGGCAGAGAATTACAAGGCTGCACCGTTTGACTATCGGGCCCTCGAACAAGAGCGACCTCCTATAGTGGGAGGCATCACCTGCTCTGGGAGATTATACGATCCAAAGTATAAAGGCCCGACTGAAGAGCCCACCATGGAAAAAGGGGAAGAAGAGGAAGAAGGACTTGCTGCATTCACAAAGATGGTTAAGGCCAGTGAATACAAGATCATGGAACAATTAAATAAAGTTACAGCGCAGATATCGCTCATGGGCCTTCTCACAACATCCGAACCTCATAGGGAAGCACTCTTTAAAGTGCTGAAAAAGATTCAGGTCCCGGAAGGTATCGCTGCAGACAAATTGGGTCACGTGGCGGACTCCATCTTCGCAATGGACCAAATATCCTTCTCGCCGGAAGAGCTAGGGGAAGAGGGAGACCAACATACCAAACCACTGTTCGTAGTGGTAAGGTGCAATGACACCATTGTCTCCCGGGTACTTATTAATAACGGATCATCTCTCAACGTTTGCCCATTAGCAACGCTCGACTTATTGGGGGTCGATTCAAGCAATATAAAACCTAGCTCCACAGTGGTCAGAGCTTTTGACGGGTCCAAAAGAGACATAGTAGGGGAGGTGAGCCTACCGGTGGAAATTGGTCCACAAATATTCTACATCTCCTTCCAGGTCCTCGATATCCCAAGATCTTTTAATTTGCTCTTGGGACGACCTTGGATACATGCTGCTGGAGCCATCCCCTCTAGTCTCCACCAAAGGGTCAAATTCATCGCAAACGGGCAGATAGTCACCGTACTGGGCGAGCAGGATTACGCCATATACAAAGAGACTGCCATACCTTATATTGGGGAAGAAGGTTCAGAAGACTTAGGGTTGCAGATTTTCAATGAAGTAAACATGGTGACCAGCAAGGAGGGCCATCAGTTTAAAGAGGGGCAGCACGGGACGTTTGGACTGGGGTACATTCCTACGGCCGCGGAAGAAGCACTAGCAAAAGGTGTCAGAGGCAGAATGAAGGGGAAGCTGATCGACACCCAGATGGGCATCCCACCTCTCCAACAATCTTTCCGAAAGGTAAACGTCGGTTAAGAGCTCTGGATAAATGAGGAGGACGACAGCAAGGGGAAATCAACTCCCCGCACGTCTAACCAGCATCCGGCTCTCAACAATTGGTTTTGTTATCCTATCAGTAGCGCTAGGTTAGCTCGAGAGTAGAGAAAGATTATTAAACAAATTTTATTGAGACTATTTATCGAATTCCATTGCAGTTTGTTTTTTTCTTCTTACATATATATGATTTCATTTTTTACTCAGATCTCCTACCATCGAACATCAGGGATATTTCGCGCAGGTAGAAAGTAAAAACACTGATATCGTTTCCAATGCTGCTGGGTCAATTGTTGAAGGCGATATCTTAGACCACGAAATAATACAAGGAAATTGGCTAAAACATGAACAAAGCGGAATCTCGATCGACGAGCCTGTGGAGACAGTAAATCTAAGAAGCATGGAAAACCCTAAGAACCTCAAAATCGGGACCAATTTAAGTGCCGAGCAAAAACATGAGATAACCGAGCTATTAACGGAATATGCAGATGTGTTTGCCTGGTCGTATGGTGACATGCCAGGGCTAGACCAGTCAATAGTAGTTCACAGGCTTCCCACAAGGGAAGATGTCAAACCTAAAAAACAAAAACTGAGAAGATTTAGGCCTGACATCTTACTGAAAATCAAAGAAGAAGTCAAGAAACTGCTAGAAGTAGGGTTCATTGAAGTATCCGACTACCCAGAGTGGGTAGCAAATATAGTCCCTGTCATGAAAATGAACGGAAAAGTACGCGTATGCGTAGACTTTCGGGACTTAAACCAAGCCACGCCAAAGGATAACTTCCCCCTACCTCACATTGATGTTCTAGTAGACAACACTGTGGGAAACCATCTCTTCTCATTCATGGACGGTTTCTCAGGATATAATCAAATAAAAATGGCTGAGGAAGATAAAACCAAAACGACCTTCATCACAACATGGGGGACTTTCTGTTACAAAGTCATGCCCTTCGGTTTGAAAAACGCCGGGGCAACGTATCAGAGAGCCATGGTCGCTATACTTCACGATATGATGCATCGAGAGGTTGAAGTATATGTCGACGACATGATAGCCAAATCCAAAAAAGGAGAAAACCATATAGATATCCTGAGGAAATTGTTTAAACGACCGAGAAAATTCCAGCTCAAGTTAAACCTAGAAAAATGTACTTTCGGGGTCACAACGGGGAAATTGTTAGGGTTTGTCATAAGCCAGGAGGGCATTAAAATCGACCCTGACAAGGTAAAGCCCATATTAGAACTACCTTCCCCACGCTCCGTTAAAGAAGTAAGAAGCTTATTGGGAAGATTAAATTACATAGCTCGATTTATCTCACAGCTCACCGACAAATGCCGGCCACTATTCCGTCTGTTGAAGAAGAACGCCACGATAGAATGGGATGACGAATGCGAAGAGGCATTCAGGACAATCAAGGACTACCTTATAAAACCTCTAGTCTTGATAGTCCCAAAACAAGGAAAGCCCTTATTCTTATACCTCACTATACTCCCTGAATCTATGGGATGTGTGCTGGGGCAGAAAGATGATGAAGGAAGAGAGCGTTCCATATATTATCTGAGCAAGAAGTTCACAAATGGGGAACAGAGGTACTTAGAAGTGGAGAAGACGTGTTGTGCTTTAATCTGGGTCATGCATCGACTAAGGCAATACACCCTTTACTACCATATTGAACTGCTGACAAGACATGATCCCTTGAAATACTTGGTAGAGAAACCAGCCTTGATAGGGAGAATCTCTAAGTGGCAAATGCTCCTATCCGAGTTCGACATCACATACGTAAATCAAAACTCGATGAAAGGGCAAGCCTTAGCCGACCAGTTGGCGGAACACCCTGTCGAGACAGATTCCCAAGAACTACAGGCCCAATTTCCGGATGATAATATATTGACAGTGGAAAATATGCCAGTAGAAGACTTTGGGATAGAGCAGAAGCTGAAATGGAAATTGTTTTTCGATGGAGCCGCCAACGTATTCGGTTGTGGGGTTAGGGTAGTATTGATATCCCCGGACGGCACTCAATTCCCTACAGCGACGAGACTTACATTTCCCTATACCAATAATATCGCAAAATATGAAGCATGTATTCTTGGCCTCAAAATTGCCTGCCAAATGGGAATCCAGAATTAGAGGTATACGGGGATTCGTCGCTCATCATACTACAGACAAGAGGGGAATATAAGACTAAAGACCCCAAACTGGTACCATATCATCAACACTTGACAGAGCTAATTGAGGAATTCAAGGCAATCACTTTCACATACATCCCGAGAACTCAGAATCAGTTCGCAGATGCACTAGCCACACTAGCATCTATGATCCAGATAACAGGAGGAGCCAAAGTTCAACCGATGAAAATAGACATCGAAAGTCGGCCCGTCTACTGTTTAACAATGGAAAAGATACAAGATAACAAACCCTGGTATCACGATATCAAGACCTTTCTCCAAGAAGGTAAATACCCCGAAATGGCTAGCAAGAATGACCAAAGAACACTCAGAAGGTTAGCAAGCCATTTCCTGTTAAGTGGGTCCATACTTTACCAGAGATCATCTGATACCACCCTGTTGAGATGTGTGGACAAAGATGAAGCATGCGAACTGATGAAAGAAGTACATGAAGGAGTATGTGGACCTCATATGAATGGCTACATGTTGGCCCTAAAAATCATGAGGTTGGGATATTATTGGTTGACTATGGAATCAGATTGCATAAAATATGTCAAGCACTGTCATCTGTGTCAAGTCTACGCAAACCGCATCAATGCTCCGCCCAACGAGCTACATTTGTTATCGGCACCATGGCCATTCTCCATGTGGGGAATCGACATAATTGGCCCTATCACTCCAACAGCATCCAACGGCCACAGATTTATACTGGTAGCGATCGATTACTTTACCAAATGGGTAGAAGCTTCATCATATACCAATGTTACAAAAGGGATAATAGTCCGCTTCTTAAAAAGGGACATAATAGCCCAATATGGAGTTCCTAAGTCTATCATCACCGACAACGGTACCAATCTCAACAATAAATCGATGACAGGTTTATGTCAACAATTCCACATAAACCACCGAAATTCAACTCCTTACCGACCTCAAATGAACGGGGCAGTAGAAGCAGTTAACAAAAATATCAAAAAGATCATCGAGAGGATGACAACAACTTACAAAGATTGGCATGAAATGTTACCCTTTGCTCTCATGGCTTACAGGACTTCAATAAGAACGTCTACAGGAGCTAGCCCTTACTCATTGGTATATGGTACTGAAGCAGTGCTACCAGTTGAAGTTGAGATACCATCATTCAGAATCTTATCAGAAACTCAGTTAACCGAATCGGACTGGGTAAAGAAGAGGCTTGATCAGTTGAATCTGATTGATGAAAGAAGACTTACCGCATTATGTCATGGCCAGTGTTACCAACAAAGAATGGCTTGAGCATTTAACAAGAAGATGAGACCTCGGTACTTTAAAGAGGGGGATATGGTGTTAAGGAAAGTCCTCTCGAATGCCCAAGACTCCAGAGGAAAATTCACCCCAAACTATGAAGGCCCCTATGTAGTGAAAAAGGTTCTATCAGGAGGTGCTTTGATATTAACTCAGATGGATGGTCCAGAATTGAGAGACCCCATTAACACATATGCTGTAAAGATGTACTATCCTTAGGCAAGGGAATTGAAATTTTGCCAACGTTTATGAAAGCCAATGTTCGATACAAATTTCGTTGAGTCGAGTTTTTATTTTTTACAAGCAAAGTTAATATCCCTGAATGGTCAATAATCCAAATCAATTCGCACCATAACAAATATTCTTAAACACATTACCCACCATTTCACCAATGAAAGATAAACACTAAAATGATAATGAATCTTAATATGGTTTGTGATATAATCCTATCTATTTTTTAGCATTAAAACTGAGCGCATTATTAGGATAACATTACCGTCAAAAGAGCCTTGCGCATAAAGAAAGGGAGCACATCAAAATTTTCAACCCCGTGTCAAGATAAGAAGAAATGAAGCAGAAGTGAACCAGCACGAAGGTTCGGTTGTTTGGTTGCTATCCACGATAAACTGGTAAGCATAACTATTATCATATCATCACATCATTTAGTTCAGGCTGTAGAAAGCATATTCGAAAGCACAAAATGAGTCAGCCCATAGTGGGGCATTTGTCTAAACACTCCCCTTAATAAGGTAGTCAGCCCAAAAAGGGGTACTTCCCTAGATCTCTTCCAAGGTCAGTCTATAAAGGCACCTTTCTAGATATCATTTTTACACTAGATTAGTCAGCCCATAGGGGGCACTTTCCTAAAACTTTGTCCTCATGGTTAGCCCATAGGGGGCACTTTTTGAGGCAAATCCAATCAAAGGTTAGTCAGCCCATAGGGGGCTCTTTCCTAAAAATTTGTTCTCATGGTCAGCCAATAGGGGGCACTTTTTGAGACAATTCAATTCCAGGTTAATCAGCCCATAGGGGGCACTTTCCTAAAACTTTGTTCTCATGGTTAGCCCATAGGGGGCACTTTTTGAGACAAATTCAATTCCAGGTTAGTTAGCCCATAGGGGGCACTTTCCTAAAACTTTGTTCTCATGGTCAGCCCATAGGGGGCACTTTTTGAGACAATTCAACTCCAGGTTAGTCAGCCCATAGGGGGCACTTTCCTGAAACCTTGTTCTCATGGTCAGCCCATAGGAGGCACTTTTTGAGACAATTCAACTCCAGGTTAGTTAGCCCATAGGGGGCACTTTCCTAAAACCTTGTTCTCATGGTCAGCCCATAGGGGGCACTTTTTGAGACAATTCAACTCCAGGTTAGTCAGCCCATAGGGGGCACCTTTTGAGGCAAAATTCAATTCAAAGGTTAGTCAGCCCATAGGGGGCACTTTCCTAAAAATCTGTTCTCATGGTTAGCCCATAGGGGGCACTTTTTGAGACAATCCCATCAAAGGTTAGTCAGCCCATAGGGGGCACTTTCCTAAAAAAAAATCTTTGTCCTCATGGTCAGCCCATAGGGGGCACTTTTTGAGACATTCAATTCAAAGGTTAGTCAGCCCATGAGGGGCACTTTCCTAAACTCTCCCGATTAGTCAACTCTCGGGGCACTTTTCGGAAATGTTCTCCCAAACAGTTGCAAGTCTAACAAGACGCCTTTGTTGACAGGTAGCCAGCTCATAAGGGCACTTCCTGAGTAAATTTTCTTTCCAAGGTTGCAAGTCTGATAAGACGCTTCCTATCATCATTTCTCATACATTCCTACACAATGATGGAGACATGTCCCATCGCCAATTAGTCAGCCCATAAAGCACTTTTTGGGAAGGAACATTACCTTGAATTGTTAGGAACATCTTCAATCGTAGGATTATTAGCTCGTGGAGCATTTTCCTACCAAAAACCTATTCAATAGGCCAAAAATGACGTCTTTTTTGTCTTTGTAGTCAAGTTTTTCAAACTTTACTACAAAGAGGGGCAGCTGTAAACACCCCATTTTTGCCCTAGGAATCCACAATAATCAATAATAATCAATTTCCAATTTTTTCCAATTTTTCCCTAATTTAGCATAAATAATTAAAAATATTCAAAAAAATAAAAATAAATAGGAAAAAACATCAATTTTGAAAAATGATTTCAGAAAGGGCAATAATAAATAATAAATAATTTTTACAAATTTTTGAAATTTCAAAGAATACAAAAAAATAAAAAAAATCGCATTGCATATATGCAATTTGCGAATAAAAGAAAATCAGGAAAGTCGGCTAGCTCAGCTGGTCCGGACCATGGGCTAAGGCGCGCGCAGGGGGGCTCGGTCAGGGGTTCGAAACGCGGGGGAAGCAGTTTCCGCGTTTTGCGAATTTTTCATTTACCCAGGACACGTGGCAGCATCTGATTGGCTGGAGGAAGCGCACGTGCCGGGCGCGTGATCGTCTCCTACCTCGAGCCCGAGATCGCCGGTGGAAGGAAAAATTCGTATTTCGGCCGCGATGTTTTGCACAAATCCAACAGATCTTCAACAGAAATAAGATAAACATTATCTAATTGGAATCAAATCGCAACAAATCGATGGATAGACACAAATCGGAGTTGGTTTTTTTTAATCGAAAATCCGATTAGCTTCGATTGAAGGAAATCCGAGCTTATCCAGCTCGGTTTCAAGTGCCTATAAATAGAGGAGGAGTAGAGGAAGCCAAAACACGAATCAGAATTGAGAAAAAGTGAGGAAAGAGTGCAAATCAGAGAGCATCGGAGGAGACCCAAAACCGCGAAGCACCGGCCGGAGTTGAACCACCACCAGGAGGCGATCTAGGAGCAAACCACCGCCACCATTGGATTTAGCAACCTCGAGAAGCTAGGATTCGACACCTCACCCGCTGCAAAAGGCCACCGGAACGCCGTGAACGAGCCTTCCCCGCCGCCGTGTCCGAGCGATCTGACCCGACCCGATTCGACCCGACCGACCCGCGCACCGACCCGGATCTAGGTAAGTCGGATTTTTCGAATTTTTTTTATTATTTTATTTAATTTACTTATTTTGTTTATTTATTTGTTCCGAATTAATTTATTATTTATCGATTTTTGTTATTTTCTTAGTTATTTATTTATTGGTTTTTGTTATTTGTTTAGTTATTAGTTATTTATTTGTTTCCATTTTCAATAAATAGAAAAATGTAGAAATTAGGTTTTTTTTAGGATTTAACAATGTAAAATAAAAAAATGAAAAAGAATAAAACAAGAAAAATATTAGGAAAATAATAATAAAATTTTAGATGTCAAAATAGGATAGATAATAAACTTAGGATACAAAAATCAACAAAAAAATCCCAAAAATCAACAAAATTCCCAGAAATCACAAAAATAACAAGAAAATCATAAAAATCATAAAAAAATTCAAAAATTATAAAAGAATCATAAAAAATGAGTTTTAGCACTTAGAAAAAATCATTTTTCTTAAAATAAATCCAAAATCGATGTTTTTCCTAAAAATCATTTTCAAAATCAGATTAAAGCTTAGGCTTAGATTTTTTCAGAAAAAAATCCCAAAAATAGTAAGAACATAAAGCAAAAGAGATTTCAAAATTAAAATTCACAAACAAACTTAAAGTTTTCAAAAAAGCGTACTACGGCTTGTTTGATCCTGAGTAGCAGGTACATAGGCACCCATTCGGGTCAACCCCTAAAATGAATGAAAAATCAATTTTTCAAATCATTCCAAAACATAATAAAAGGTAACAGAAACACAATGAAACACATTTCTAAATAAGAACAATTTCAGGAGATTAGGTGGTAACCGTAATGGTTTTAAAAGGTTAGCCTTTGGACTTAGAAACTCTGGTTTTCCCTTTTCCTTTTTCACACAAAAAAGAGGAAATAACGACGACTAGTGGTTCAAATTAAGACTAATCCGCTCCTTTAGTCTTAATTCAATATTTCCCAACAACAGTTGGGTGGCGACTCCAAAAATCAAACGAAATTCCTAACTCAAGTCGAGGATCTATATTAGATGAGCATAGGGTTTAGTCTAGGTCGGATTAGGAATGGGAATTCAAAAATTAGACTCGACACTATGTAAGAGAACACAAGAGCTTTGAATCAACTTATAACCATGCTTGCTCCGCTCATCATAGGGTTGGCTGCCATTATTGCTATGCAACAAGGTGTGGCTCCACTAAACACCAGCATTGCTATGCAGCAAGGTACTACTCATGAAACTCCATCACATGCAGTTCCTCCCGCTAACCCTCCCATTGATGAGGAGAACATTCCTTAGGAGCAAACCACTCCACCAGATGTTCCACCTCCCAATGCTCTCAGTGGATTTAGCCATCAATCTACTCTCATACTTGCTTCCATGGTATCTACACTAAGAACCTCCTTTGTAACAAAGAAAGACTTGGACATATACCTAAAAGAAATACATGAAAAGTCGATTGTGGGAGTGCCAAAGTTAAAGACTACTTACCATCAGCACATTGCTAAAAAACACTATTCTAAAGACTATGTTAGTCTTAAGTTCATCTTGTTCAATGGCAAGAAATGGAGCACCAAAGAATATTTACTTAAGTTTATCGAGACCTTGGAAGTATACAAGTTGGATGATGACCTCAAGCTTAAAGAATTCTCTAAATCACTGATTGAAAAGCTATACACCTAGTATGTTAATCTCCCTATAGGGTCAATTGATTCATGAGAGTCTATATGTAAGCTATTCCTAGAGAAACTCTTCTTTAGCCAAAAACGGGTCACAATCATGGACATACGAAGAACACGATAGTACACCAAGGAAGACTTGATGGATTATATAGAATGCTTCAAGGAGTGCACCTTAGACATCGAAGACATATGTGATGGGAGGGAGTTAGTGAAGATCTGCATCTAAGGGATGTTCCCTAAGTATGTAGTCCACTTGGAAAATCTCAACCTAAGTTCCTTTTTTGCACTGGTCGAGATTGTAAGGAGAACTAACAACTCTGTTGTAGGGCAATGAGGAGAAAATGAAAGGTTTGGGAAATGAGTAACATCTGCTAACTCGGCCTAAGTTGAGACCCCTAAAGACAATAAGAAGTCAAGAAATGATATATCCTAAGGATCTCATCAACTCCTTTCCCATGCCAAATGGGAAAGGTATATGCTCTGTTTAACCAATGGCTACAAGATGGGAATATCAAGCTTTCAAGAGTAGATTGTTTACCGATGCAAAACGAGAAGAACAATCCTAAGTTTTGCAGGTATCATAAATTCATAGGTCAACCAACCAAAGAGTATTGGACTTTAAAGAAGATTTTTAATGACAGGGTTCATAATGGGGAACTTATCATAGAAAATAATGATGTCTATAATAATCTACTTCCTATACACAATAATCAGTGGGGTACTGCAAATACCATCAGCCTCAATCCTAGCACTAAAGAAGTAGATATGTCACGTACCGATATGCTTACTTCCAAATTCAGGATCTAACACTCACAATTCCAATTTTGATAGTCACAACAATCAATTTGAACAATTCAAACACAATAACAAACAAAGCCTAAACCCTTACCAGATATTACGCACTAGTAAAAGGATTTATCCTAGCATGGAATGGTTGATACAACACACAACAATCTTGACGCCGTCACTCGCCACAATCTAAGGATTGATAAGAGTTAAGAGAAAAACTCAAAGTGTATATCTCAAAGGTTAATAAGCTGTGTGTTTTCAATCCCCAAATGCATATAAAGATACAAAGCTTTGTAACAAACTCAACATAAACCGATTTAAATGAAAGTCACTAGCCATAGATGGAGTAAGCCGCCAGCCTTGAAGGAGTAAGTCGCCAACCTTAGATGAAGTAAGCCAGTGGCCTTGAAGGAGTAAGTTGCTGGCCTTCTTTAGCTACATTGCCGGCCTTGATGGCTAGCCTAAATAGTAAACCATCGGTCTTGAATCATCACTTGTTGTCCTGAAGCAATGACAAGTATACTTGATTGAAAATTAAACAATCATGTAAAATGTATGAAGAGACTATATGATTTTCCTCGAGTTCCATCTGATTAAGTAGAACCCTCAATGTAAGGTTCTGTAATCCTTTGGTTCTTGCTCGAGTGAGTGGTCCGGTAACTCGAAGGGTTTAATTCCCATCATCCCCTTGGACTTGTGGAAGATTTGTTCTCAAATCCGATGGGTCTTCTTAAAGGTCTTTTGATGAATAAGGTGATAAGTCTGCAACATTAAAAGTAGTAGAAACGTTGTATTCTCCTAGTAGCTCCACCCTGTAAGCATTGTTGTTGATGTGCTTCAATATCTTGAATAGTCCATCTGCTTTAGGTGAAAGTTTCTATGATTTCTTGTGAGGAAACCTTTCCTTGTTGAGATGAATCCAAATTAAATCACCTAGATTATAAACCATGGTTTTCCTGTTTTTGTTGCCCTGAAGTTTCTACTAATCCTGAGTTTTCTTAAGATGCTCAGAAGTCTTTTGATGAAGCTTCTAAATCTCCTTTACACGCTTTGCTCCACTCAAAATTTCCTCCTTTATTGTCGAATTAGCTATTAAATCTAATGGAAGGGTAGGATTATAGCCATACACGACTTCAAAAGGAGACTTACCGGTTAAACTATGAGTTGACCTATTGTAAGCGGACTCAACAATAGAAAGACACAAGTCCCAATCAATAAGATTCTTGTAAACCGTTGCTTTTAGTAAGGCACCAAGAGTACGATTGACAACCTCTGTCTAGTTGTCTATCTAAGGATGACACGATGTATTTTTCATGAGTTTAGTACCCAGTCATTTCCAAAGTGTCTTATAGAAGAAACTAAGAAACTTAGTATCTCTGTCAGACACTATGCTGTGGGGAACACTAAATAATCATACAATTTCTTACACAAATGGTTAGCAATAAAAAGTGCGTCATCAGTTTTGTGGCAAGGTATGAAGTGTGACATTTTACTAAAGCAATTGATGACCACCATGATGGAGTCTTTGCCTCTCTATGTCTTGGGAAGACCCAAGATAAAATCCATACTAATATCGAGCTAAGGCTATGTAGGTAGAGGTAAAGGCATATATTCTCCCTAAGTTCCCTTCTTTCCCTTCACCTTCTTATAAACACCACATCTCTTCAACACCTTGTGGACATCCGTTAACATACCCCTTTAGTAGAAATATTCTTTTAACAACTCCAAGGTTCTCTTTTCACCAAAATGCCTAAATAATCCTCCAGCATGAGCTTCCCTAACCAACAATTCCCTAATAGAACCACAGGCTATACACAATTTTCCTACTCTATACAAAAAACCATCTACCATATAATACCCATCTACTATGTTCCCTCCAGAACATCGCTCAACAATTAATTTCGGGTGTTTGTTATGAACATACTATTCCTTCATTAATTCAAAACCAAGCAACTTTGATTGTAGAGAAGTGATAAGTACATACCTGCGTGACAAGGCATCAATTACAATACTTGTGCTCCCTTTCTTGTACTTAATCACATAAGTAAAGCTTTTGCGGGAATTCCACTCATTTGGCTTGGCATTTTGACAAATGTTGCTGGCCTTTGAAGTGTTTCAGTGACTTATGGTCTGTATAAATAACAAACTCCTTAGCTGTATACAGAACATATTTTCTAATAACTTGAATATTTAAACCATTTTCTTAAGCTTGAATAGGAACTTTGGATGCTAAAGTTGCAAGTGAGTCCACATAATGGTTGGTTGATCGTTTGGTATGTTCATATCTTACTGAATTGAATTCGCTAACCAAAGATTATGCTGCAGCCTTGCAAGGCACTAATGTTGGTTCTTTGTGAGAAAATTCACCATTGGCCTGTTTGATAATCGGGTTTGAATCACTACGAATGCACAAGTGAGATGCCCTAACATTTTTTCTCGAAATGAGTTCAAGTAGTAGAGCCTCATACTCAACCTCATTATTGGTGCAATGGAAATCTAGCTTAAATGCCAGTGGTATCTCTTGGCCTTCAGGGGTTATCAATACTACCTCAACTCCTCTCCTAATACTAGCAGATGAGCCATCAAATTGTACTTACCATTCTTTGCCCAATTATGTCCTCATGGAATTCTCATGAAACTTTGCTGGGATCGTATTCGTGGTGTGGGTTTCATGTGCCATAGGAAAATGATCTAGGAGGTCTATTAGAGCTTGAGATTTAATAGCCTTAGGTGGCATAACTGTAATGTCAAACTTTGATAGGAGAAGTAACTATTTTGTGATTTATCCATATAAGGCTGGCCGTGATAGCAAGTGCTTTATCAGGTCAGAGTAAGTAACAATATTAACTTTATGCTCTAAGAAGTATGATGCAACTTCTGTGTAGTAAATATCAGTGCAAGATAATGCTTCTCACAAGCTAAATAATTGATTTCACTCCCTTGGAGGGATCAACTTAGGTAATATACAAATCATTCCCTTCCCTCGAGTTTTTATGCAAGTAAAGCACCAATGGACTTGTCAAAAGTTTACAAATGATTCTCTACTTGACAAGCATTGTCATTGTTTGTAGAGATGTAAGTATATCCTTTATCTTCTAAATGGCCTCCTTTTGTAATTGCCCCCACTCGAACAACGTTTTTTTCTTCATGAGCTATTGTAGGGGATAAGAGATCTCAACTAGTGCTAGGACGAATCGCCTGATACAAGAGACCTTCCCCATGAATGTTTTTAATTCATTCGAGTTAATGGGTGAAGGCATGGATCCTATAGCTTGTACCTTTACTGGATTAACATTGATCCCCTTTTTGTGAACTACAAATCTAAGGAATTTTTCAGACGCTACACTAAAGACGCACTTTAGTGGGTTCATGCATAGCTTACTCGACCAGCACCGCTTAAAAATCTTCTATAGATGTATCAAGTGATCTAACGTTCGCCTTAACTTAATAACAATGTCATCTACATAGTCTTCCATGAAGTCATGCATCATATCATGGAACATGGTAGTCATTGCTCTTTGGTAAGTAGCTCCTACATTTTTAAGCCTGAAGGGCATAGCTGTATTGTAAAAATTCCTGACTAGCATCTTGAAAGTAGTACACTCAACGTCTCCGATGGCCATTTTGATTTGATTGTAGCCGCTAAAACCATCCATAAACAAGAACAACTTATGTCTAACTATGACATCTACTAACATATCAATATTTGGAAATGGAAAGTTATCTTTTGGGCAATCCTTGTTGAGATCACGAAAATCTATACAAACTCGTATTTAGTCGTTTTTCTTCTCACTAGCATGATATTGGCCAACCATGATGAGTGCTCAATTGGCTTGATGAAGTCAGCTTTGAGCAACTTTTTAATCTCTTCTTTGATTTAGACCTCAATTTCTAGGCAAAAAATTCGCTATCCTTGTTTTACTGGCTTAACCTTGGTTACAATGTTCAATCTATGTACCACTAGAGTGAGGTCCAATCTTGGCATTTCATTATAAGTCTATGCAAATACATCTCAATACTTCCTTAGCAACTCTACTAAGTGGACCTTAAGCTCTTGCAAGAGATTCTTACCAATGAAGATAGGTCTTTGAGACTCTTGGTTTTACTAGATCTAACTCTTCAATTTCATCAACTTGTGGCTTGAGTTAATCCTGTATCTTTGGGGGGTGGGGTGGGGTTGAGTTTCTTGTATCTGTATGGGATATGAAGAAGATGAACAAACTTCTTCAGGTCTCTATCCTTTAAATCCTGTAGACCATCATAAATAGTACACCCTCCACCCATCTTTTCTTATGAAACTTTCTATCACTTCATTTCTCCTTTGCTTCTTTTGGCTTCCACGAGAGCCTCGCATTCTCTTCTTTCTCATAGGCCTCTCTTGAGTCTCCTCCCAAGTGGGTAGTGGTGTGCCAAAGGGTGTTGCGATAGCAGTTTCTCCCTCTTCGGTATATTCATCAAAGAATGCAACTTCAGTAAAGTATGCTTCATTATGCTCGAATGGATTGTCCGTAGTGGGAATGAATACGCCCTTTCCCTTCCAATAACCCTTAATGCATTGATTCCATGTTGAGGGTATGAGATTATAATCATACAGCCACTTTCTTCCAACCAATAGATGGTAGGATACGAGCACATCGATCACGTGGAATTGTGTAGAGCTCTATATAGGGCCCACTTTAAAGCTTACATTAACATACCCCACTATGTTTGTAGATATGTTAGTGAAACTATTGATGGCAATAGGTTGTCTCACTAGGTGCTGGTTACTTATTCCTATAGCCTTTAGTGTAGACAATGGCATTATGTTTATAGAAGAGCCATTGTCTATGAATGTCCTCTTAATGGGATGCCCATCTAGCATGCTTTCCACATAAAGAGGATAGTTATGATTGGGATTCTTGGCACACATGTCCTCATTAGTAAAGAAAATTGCATTCTCATGCGCCTTTACCATTCTTCGTACAGGTTACGCTAGACTGCACTCCCTGTATTGTCTCTCTACAATTTAGGTAAGAGTAATTACTGCTACAAGTTAAACCCCAGTAGTGATGCGAACCCTGCTAACCCATGAAGAAACCCGACGATCGATTCACTAACCTCACAACCTAGGATCTCTCAAGAATGATGAACACTACAACCCTTTGTCTATAAACGAGATAAGAACCTTGGTATACACGATAATGCCACAATCAATTATGGAAGGATTGATTGATAAGTTAAGGAATGAACCCATAGATTCAAGAATCTGATAAGTTCGACAGTTCTTCAGAGAACCAAAGAGAAATCTCTCTCAATTGATGAGTAAAAGTGCCCAAAGATTATTACAAATGAGTGTTTGACGACTATTTATAGTTTCATAATCAAAAGTAAACAAAACGACATAAAAAAAGAAAAACCTAATTCACATAAAGGACAAACATTATACACTAGTAGCCTAAATTATCACAAAACCGGCCTACATTTACTCCTAAGCTGGCACTCAAAGCCGACAGCTTTTGAATTTCTTCAAGCCGGCCTTCCTTTGGATTTATGCCGACCACTTAGGATGACGACCATTTAGGCCAACGGCCTTTAGTGATTCTAAAGCTGTCGGCCTTTAATCTATTCTTTGACTTCCAAGTCCATGTTTTGCACTTCAAATAGGTCCGTGCTCCTTGGTTCAATTCCCCTAGCTTGATCTTGATCATTCTTGGACCAATCCTCCTAATGTGATCCTCATCATTCCCTTTCTTTTGAAAAGAATTTGTCCTCAAATCGACACCTCTTGGAAGCCTCTTTAATCACCCTGATGCTGGGAACTGCTTGTGAGTTATGCATGCCCAAACCCAATCTCTGAGTTTAAATAGAACTTGACGATGTCCTTTACTGGTTCATTTAGCACAATGCTTCTTTTATAGCTCAATATTAAGCTTAGCCTTTTCATGTGTCTCAACAGATTTCTTTGTTTCTACAAATAGAGCATTCTTAACCTTACTGAGTCTATCATCAAAATTTTCTTTCCACTTTATTTTTCTCTCAGCACTCAATCTTTTTCCCCTCTTTTCTGTTTCCTCTATAATATCACTCAACTTATTTTTACCACTCACTCTCATCTGTTCTCCCTCTTTTTCCTCTATAATAGTACTCATTTTATTTTTACCACTCATTTTCTTTTGCTCTCTCTCTTTCAATATTCTCATTTGATCTTCATAAACCTCACTAGGTTTCAAATGACAGAGAGTAACAAACTTTTGATCATATACAAATGAATACTTGTTGGTGAATCCATCATGTTTCACCTGTATGTCAAACTGCCATAGCCTCCCTAGTAACAAGTGTGTAGCTTGCATTGGAATTACATCACATAGTATTTTATCCCTATACTTCTCAATGCTAAAAGAAATCAGCACCTGTTTTGTAACTCTAATTTCACCACTATCATTCAGCCATTGCAATTTGTAAGGACAAGGATGTTTAATTGTAGGAAGCCCCAACTTTTCCACCATGGTTATGCTAGCAACATTTGTACAACTCCCACCATCTATAATCACACTACATACCTTATTTTGAACTAGGCATCTAGTATAAAAGATATTCTCCCGTTGCACATTTTCCTTTCCTATAACTTGCACGGTCAAAGATCTCCTGGCTACTAACAACTCCCCCCGCACAACATACTCCTCTTTATCAACTAATAGGACTCAGATTCTCACAGGACCAATCACCAAAGCTCGAGTTAAGGGTTTACAAAATCTTGCTATGAGGATCCTCCATGAACAACTAAACCCTGAGGATGTTAATTTAGTATCTACTTTTGTATTACTTAATTGTTGTGCATTCAAACAGTTACATTTATCGGTTCTACAGGATAGCGAAGAGAAACAAGCTAAAGATTAAATTGGGGACATTCTTGGACTCACATCCAACAGTCCACAATGTGTTCACTTGACTTGAAGAACCGGCCACTTGGAAACCATCTTTTGCACTTGTAATTGTCATTTGAAGAACCAGTCAATTTTTGTTTATTTTGGTACTTATACTTTGATTTTAGAACCGACCACTTAGTGGCATATGTGTAATTTTTTTAACATTTTTACCCTAATTAGAATAAGTATAAATACTTGCTAAGTAAGGTTTTTAGGGGGCTTTTTGTCAATTTGAAGAAAACACTTTCGTTGCCATGAGAGAGTGAGAGAGTCCCTTTTGCTAAAACATCCACTCTTATCAATTTCTAGGAAATTGTGGCGAGTTTGGCTTGGAATTTCTTGTGAGTAATATCAAGATCTTCTATTTTGCTTCCTTTTATTATTAGTGTGTAATATCTAATGATAATAGGTTGATTTTATCTACTTGTTGTTTCACGCCAATTTAAGGTTCATATTGCTAGGATTTCAAACTGATTTTAAAGATTGGAATTGCATTTTATATGTAATTTGATTGGTGTTGGAATTCCTCGTAATACATCTAATTTGGGTTCATGCCATTGAGATTTGTTTATCCTTTGTGTTCACGCCAATTTAAGGATTTTTTCTTGTTGAATTCTCCAATTGGATTGTGTTCATGTGCTTGAATTAATTAGGCACATCATCAACATCCTCTAGTGGTGGCATAAACTCATGATCTGAGTTACTGTCAGTCTCAATCTCACCATTATCCCTTGGCACCATAACTCGTCTATTAGGACATTGACTAGCTACGTGTCCTCTACCCTGGCATTTAAAACATTTAATATCTCGATTCCTAGATGTAAAAGGATCAAATTTACCTCTAGTCCCATGAGATACCAAGTCTGATGTTTTTTTTTGCAGTGATTTAGATTGTAGTCGTTTCTCCTCCTTCTCCTCTGTATCTGCCCTCCAATTAGAAAAACTCCGTATGGTACGTGTGGTGCTACTGCTCTTCCTCCTTAGTTGCTTTCAACTTTAATAGCCATATGAACCATATCCTCCAATTCCACATAATGCTGCAACTCTACCACATGCTAAATCTCCCTATTCAATCCCACTAGAAATCTGGCCATACTTACCTCGCGGTCTTCCTCAATATTTGCCCTGATCATGATAACCTCCATCTCCTTATGATACTCCATTACAGTACTATTGCCTTGCTTAAGGGTTTGTAATTTTTCGTACAATTCCCTATAATAGTATGTAGATACAAATCGTTTCCTCATGATCCTCTTCATCTTTGCCCATGAGCCTACTGTTGGTTCCTTATTCCTCATCCTATTTAACAAAAGTTGATCCCTCCAAACAATTGCATAATCAAAAAATTCAATGGCAGCAAGTTTTACCTTTTTGGCCTCAGCATAGTTGTGGCACTCAAAGTCATCTCCACCTTCTTCTCCCACTCCATATACACCTCAAGATCATTCTTCCCTTTGAAGGAAAGGATTTTCATCTTTATGTTCCCTAGACCGTTATCTTCTTCATGCTTAGCTCATCTACTTCTCCCTACATTCCTCCTATAACCCATAAAAGAGTCTTGATCAGATTCAGCTGCAGACTCTTCTCTACTCCACTCATCTTCTTCCATGTGCACTACTCTTCTTGGCATTTTATCCCTCCTACACCCAATAGAAGCAATCCGTGACTGCTCAAAATTTTGCTCCATATGCTCATGAAATTGATCCATTTTTTCTCTAAACATTCTCCTCATCTCCGTTGTTAGAGTTTCCATGATCAGTTTTGTATCAATTCCCCCCATCACACTTTCAGGAGAATTTCTCTAAGACATATTACTGCACAAAATAATGTTAGGAGTAATAAAATCTAATCTCTTAAATTCACTCGCTCACGTATTTCACTCAAATCACTCTACTGTTCTCACCAATCCTTACCCACTCAACAATTCCTCTTTTTAGTTCTTCTGGAACTAACAATCTAATCAGATTTTTGTTCCTATAGAAATCTACCCAACTTTCCCAACAGCAGTTTTGAATCACGATTTGACAAGATTCACATAACGCTAAGAATTCAATTAAGGATCACCAAAATAAACTCTAAATCACAAATAGTAACAATAGTCTCCACACAATTTCCAATTCGATCTCAACACAATCCAATTGACAGCAATTTCCTTTTTCTTTTTCTTCTTCTCTTCTTTTTTATTAATACAAATTTTCTTTCTTTTCTTTTTTCATTCTTAAGAAAGGAAATGTGTATGATTCCTTTCAAAATTTAACAACAATCAATCAAAATCTAATTGCAGATCGAATTAAAAAAGGAACGATTTTTTTTTATCCAAACCCTAGATCTAAGAATAATTAATTGAAATAACAAAAGGATAGGCGATCCTAATAAACTTGATTACTCTGATACCAAATGACACGAACCCCACCAACCCGTGACGAAACCCGACAATCGATTCACTAACCTCATAACCTAAGATCTCTCAAGAATGATGAACACTATGACCCTTTGTCTATAAATGAGACAAAAACCTTGGTATACGCAATAACACCACAATCGATTATGGAAGGATCGATTGATAAGTTAAGGAATGAACGCAACGAATTCATGAATCTGATAAGTTCGACAGTTCTTCAAAGAACCAAAGAGAAATCTCTCTCAATTGATGAGTAAAAGTGCTCAAAGATTGTTACAAATGAGTATTTGATGACTATTTATAGTTTCATAATAAAGAGCAAACAAAACGACAAAAAAAAAAAACCTAATTCGCATAAAGAACAATCATTATACGCCGACGACCTAAATTATCACAAAACCGACCTACATTTACTCCTAAGTTGGCACTCAAAGCTGGCGGCTTTTGAATTTCTTCAAGTCGGCCTTCCCTTAGATTTACACTGGCCACTTAGGCCGACGACCTTCTTCCGAGGGCTTAAACCGCCAAGGCTAGTGGCCTTTAGTGATTATGAAGCTATCGGCCTTTAATTTATTCCTCGACTTCCAAGTCCGTGTTTCTCACTTCAAATAGGTTTGTGCTCCTTGGTTCAATTCCCCTAGCTTGATCTTGATCATTCTTGGACCAATCCTCTTAATGTGTTCCTCATCAAGTAGGTTAAAAAATTTTCTAAAGTTAGCCGTCTTCATTAGGGTGGCTACTTCTAACATACATGTGTCCTCATTATTTCCAGTCATACCTTCTTGTACATTACGCACCTCAGCATGTGATATATCTCATTCTTCAATACTAAGATTATGGTCGATGGCATTTGCAATACCCCATTGATCATTGTGTGTAGAAAGTGGATTATTACGAATATCATTATTTTCTATGATAAGTTTCCCATTATGAACCCTATCATTGAAAATCTTCTTCAAAGTCCAACATTCTTTTATAAGGTAACCTATGAATCTATGATATTTGCAAAATTTAGGATTATTCTTCTTATTTTGTATTTGTAAATGATCCACTCTTAGGAGCTTGATATTCCCATCTCATAACCATTGGTCAAACAAAGCATGTACTTTTCCCATTGGGCATGGGAAAGGAGCAACTGATGTAGATCCTCGAGATGTATCGTTCCTTGGATTCTTATTGTCTCTAGGGGTCTCAACTTGGGCCTAGCTAGCAGATGTTGCTCATTTCCCAAACCTTCCATTTTTTCCTTGTTGTCTTGCAACAAAGTTGTTAGTTCTCCTTGCAGTCTCGACTAATGCAAAAAAGGAGCTTAGATTGAGATTTTCTAAGTAGACTGCGTATATTTAGTGAACATCCATTAGATGCAAATCTTCACTAACTCCATCTCATCACATACATCTTGAATGTCTAGTGTGCACTCCCTGAAGCGTTCTATATAATCCATCAAGTCTTCCTTGGGGTACTGTTGTATTCTTCCCATGTCCATGATTGTGACCTATTCTTGGGTAGAGAAAAACTTTTCCAAGAATAGCTTACACATAGACCCTCATGAATCAACTGACCCTGTAGGGAGATTAACATACCAAATGTATGCCTTTTCAGCAGTTTCAAGTCATCATCCAGCTTGTATACTTCTAAGGTCTCAATAAACTTAAGCAAATGTTCTTTGGTGCTCCCTTTCTTGCCATTAAACGGGATGAACTTAGGACTAACATAGTCCTTAGGATATGGTTTTTCAGCAATGTGCTGATGGTAAGGGGGTCTTAACTCTAGTACTCCCACAATCAACTTTGCTTATATTTCTTTTAGGTATATGTCCAAGTCTTCCTTCATCACAAAGGAAGTCCTTAGGGAAAATACCTAGAAGCAGGTATGGGAGTAGGCCGATAGCTAAATCCACCAAGAGCATTGGGAGGTAAGACATTTAGTTAAGTGGTTTGCTCCTAAGGAATGCTTTCATCAATGGGAGGGTTAACGGGAGGAACTACATGTGATGGAGTTGCATGGGCAGCACCTTGCTGCGTAACAATGTTGGTGTTTGGCAGAGCTACACCTTGTTACACATCAACGATGGTAGCCAACCCTATGACAAGTAGAGCAAGCAAGGTCATGAGTTGACTTAGAGCCCTTGTGTTCTCCTGCATAGTTTGCATTATCTGTGTAGGATCTGTGGGAGCCTCAGGCCGTGAATTTCCTTAACTAGTATTCTATGATATTTGAGGCAGGTTTTGCTCCATCAATTTAGTGTTATAATCTTGTTCTTAATAGATATTGTCATATGGTCCTCTTTTCCTAAGGGGTGCCATTTTTGTCACTTCACTCTATCCCTAGTGGAGTTGCCAAAAATGTAGATGGGGAGTCTTAGTAGGAGTGGTCACGTGCGTATCATGCAGATATCGCACTGCACGTGAATTCAGAGAAAAGTGATTTAAAGATAGCACGTGATGGGATGACTAGGGAAAGAGTGGCAAGGAGGAGGAACAGGTAATCTCAAGCGTTTTGAATGCACAAGTGACAAATAAGGGAGCTAAGGGGACCTTAAGCATTAACCTTGTAGTTCTTGGGCAATGGAGATCATTCTTCGCCCAATCACTTGTTTGATCTTTGAGAGCAGAGAACTCTTAGTAAAATACCGTTTCTCTGATCTCTAGAATTTGGGAAAAAGGTTACTTAATGAGTAGGAATAATTGAGTATTTATAGACTCTTAGGCCTGGTGACATCTATTATATCACTTTAGCGATCAACGGGCGAGATGGAGCCTACTCAATTTAAGGTTATCCAAATGAGCTTGCAATAGGCCCGAGACCTGTAACCTTCCTCATAAGTAAATGAGCCTACCTGAGAAAGTTTGGATGTAGATGGACCAGTCCAATGATCTCGGTTCTAAGCCTACCAAGCTAATTCTCCCTAAGTCATCCCAATAATTGGACCAGACTCATTAGGCTCTATCACCTAGCCCAATGAGTCAAGCAAAATAATCAATGGGCTTAGCCTAATATATTTACATAATATTTTTAGCCCTCTACACATATTTACATGTCATCTGTTTGTATAATGTTTTTTTGTCACGGTTCGAGAGTTTAGAACAAGCATAGAGGGATCAACTTAGACATAGAGTATAGTGATTGGCATTAGCAGGGTAGTTTATTTTAGGGGGTTAGGTTCTCTAAAGATGGATTTGGCCTTTCATGAACAAACTAGTCGATAGCTAATACCTCTTTCCTAATGATGGCTATAGTAGGCTAAAACCAGTTGAGGTAGGTAGTCTTCTCAAACACACAATGAATTATGGTAAAGCCAAGGGGGCACTCTTGAAGTTAAAGATGAGCTCAAAATGGATCCTAAAATGATAAGAATAAGAAAGTTGACTCGACATTTAGAAATGAAATAATTATATAAATCAAGAGATGGTTGAGCGCCACAAGGGTACTTTATGAGGGTGGAACCTCTCATCTCATGAAAATGTTATCAAAGATTTGGTTATTCCAATTGGAACGACCATGACATACTAAGACGACATAAACGGACGTCTCAATAATTTGAGGATCGATTCGCTCACTTGGATGAGCAAGTAGAATTGCTAGTAACTCTTTTGGTAAGGGTATCAAATCTTGAAGCTTCCAACCAAAATTTGAGTAGCAAGGTTAGAGAATTTGCTAAAGATTTTGGTATTATAGTGCGCATACTCAAGGACGCGTAATGTGTAGTTGTTAAGGATGTGAGGCAAGAAATTGCTTCTCGTGCATCAAATGAGACTATAGAAGAATTGAGGACACAGGTTGACTCATTGATGTGAGATGTAGAGAATGCTCCCACCCAAACTCCCATTCAAGCACCCGCACATGTAGGGCACTTGAAAATGCCCAAGCCTAAGGCATTCACTAGTGTGAGGGATGCCAAGCTATTAGACAATTTCATTTTCGATATGGACAATACTTTGCTACCATTAGGACCAACAATGAGTGAAATAAGGTCTCAATGGGCACAATGTACTTCACAAGTGATGCTAAGCTGTAATGGTGTACCAAATATGAGAAAATTAGAAATGGGTGAGCACATGTAGATAATGGAATGATTTGAAGATAATGTTGTGAGATCAGTTCTTCCTTAGGAATGTAGAGTGTAACGCTTACAAGTTGAGAGAACTTCAACAAGATGATGACATAAGGAAATATGTTCAAGAGTTCCTTACCGTAATGCTTGACATCAAGAACAAGGGTGAAGATGATAAGCTTTTCTCTTTCCTGGAGGGGCTGAAACCTTATGCCAGAAATGAGTTATCGAGATAGAAGGTGACAACCTTAGCTGAAGAACAATTAATAGTGGAGCATTTAACCAACTATGCCCATAAAAATTGAGTTACGATTGTGTCTATAGGGCACAAAGGCAAAAAGTCTTTCAAGCTGGGCAAACCCAAGAGAGTTCTAGTAACAACAGCAGGGACAATGGAGAGGGTTGAAAGAAGTCTCATGGCTCTCACCATTTGGGAAATCATGGCTATCACCAGTCTAGGAAAGGTAGAGCATTGGGTGGAGGTAGGAAACCAACATCCTCCTGTTTCTTATGCAATGGGCCGCACAAGGTTTCAGATTGTCCCTATAGAGCAACACTTAATGCCATGGCTTAGAAAGCTAAGAGTTTATGTCAAGAAGAAGATTTAGAGAGTGGGCGTGAGGAACAACCCAGGATGGGAGCCTTACACATGTTATTAGCTATGAGAAAGAGTTCCTCAACTTGAAGCAAGCTTAAATCGGACAACGAATTATTGTATGTTAAGATAAACATCAATGGCAAGAATGCCAATGCCATGATTGATTTCGAAGCCAAACGCAACTTCATTAATGTGGCTGGAGCAAGGAGATTAGGGTTAATTCTTACTAAAGATACTAATCAGATTAAAGCTATCAACTCTAAGGCAAGACCATTCCAAAGAGTGGTACAAGATGTGAAAGTGAAGCTTAGGGGTTAAAGCAGTAATCTTAACTCTGCTATTGTCCCACTAAACAACTTCAATACTGTCTTGGGGATAGAAATCTTGAGATATGCTAAAGTTGCATCAATGCTAGCTGCTAATTGCTTATCATTTATGTGTGACAAGCTGTGTTATGTGTCAATTCAAAGGGAAAAAGGCAAGCAACGGAGGTAAAGATGGTAAGAGTATTAAAGTAATGATGTTGGCCATGCTTTAACTCAAGAGAGGGCTCAAGCACTAAAAGCCAACTTTCTTTGCAATCCTTATAGAGAAGGAGGATGCAAGAAAGCTTGAGCTATCCAAGGCAATACAAAGTCTCCTAAATAAGTTTAGTTCTATGATGCCGGACAAGCTCCCAAAGGATTTACCTCCTAGAAGACCGATAGACCATGAGATTGAGCCAATTTCAAGGGCCAAACCACTAGATAGAGCTTCATACAGAATGTCGCCCCTTGAGCTTGTAAAGTTAAGGAAGCAGTTGGATGAGTTACTAAAGGTGGGCTTCATTCGTCCCTCAAAAGCACTATACAAGGCTCCTATTCTATTTTAGAAGAAGTAAGATGGGAGTTTTAGAGTGTACATAGACTACTAGGCTCTTAACAAGCTGATAGTCAAGAACCATTATGGTGCCTACGAGTTTCTGGTGATGTTCTTCAGTTTTACCAATGCTCCTGCTACATTCTATACCTTAATGAATAATGTATTTAAAGAATATCTTAATAAATTTATAGTTATCTATTTAAACAACATTATGATATATAATAGGACATTGCAAGATCATGTGAAGCACTTATGGATTGATTTTTAGAAGCTTGAGGAGAATTATTTGTATGTGAAGTGAGAGAAGTGTGCTTTTACCCAAGAGCACATTAACTTCTTTGGGCATGTGGTTAAAGTAGGACAGATTCGAATGATATGGCCAAGTTAGAAGCCATCAGAGAGTGGCATGTTCCCAAAAGTGTGATTGAGTTGAGATCATTTCTAAGACTTGGCAACTATCATAAAAGATTTATGGATAGGTATTCTGAATGTGTTGCTCCTCTTACAAACTTACCAAAGAAGGACCAAACATGGTTCTAAAGTGAGAAGTGTCAGGCTAAATTTGAAGACTTGAAGCATATTATGATTGAAGAGCTAGTCCTCGCACTACTTGACATCTCTAAACCATGAAGCCTATGTAGATGCATCACACATCACTTTGGGTGGACTATTGATGCAAGAGGGCCATCCGGTAGCATATGAGAGTAGCAAGTTGAATCAAACAGAGCACAAGTATTCAACTGAAGATATCTTTACCGACAGAATTGTTAAAGACCTACCACTGGAGAAGAACACGCATAATACTTAGTGAAGTGGAGAGATTAGGGAGATGAAGACAACAGCTAGGAGACGAAAGATGATATCACACCAATATTAAAAAGAATGTCAATAGGAATATCTAGAAGACCTCCATCAACGAGTTAAAGCTCTAACACACATTGACGAGGACATCAATAGATTTAAGTGGGCGAAGGTTTTAAGATCACATCTATTGTAACACTATATATACACTATATAATAGGGATTGGGTTCTCTTGTATTTTACTTAGAGTAGCAGTTTTTATTTTTTAGTGTGTGGCCATTTCAACAATTTTAATTTATCTTCTTATAGGAGCTAAAAATGCCTATAAAGCTCTTGACAGTGGTGTGATTGCTCTTGTGGATATAAGGTGTTTCTCACCACCTCACGGCTAAGGAACCTACTTACACATTATTTCCTCGTGCACACACTAGTCCCTTATACATTTGATATTAATAGAAGTGTGTAGTTATTCATTATAATTCTACCCATGTCCCTTTTCTCATTATTACCTTTCTATTGTTCTTATGTATTGCTTACAAATATATAGGCTAATCTAGGCCAATTGAGTAGCCTACTCACTACTGCAGAGGTAGGATAGTAAGCGCCACATGATCTTACCTGTGCTAATGAAAGCCCTAGACAATAACAATTAGTTTTAGAGCCAACGTTCCAACCACATCAAGCCTCTTAAATGCTACTTAAAGTATCATTTGAGTGGATAGTTCTTGTGTAGAGAAAGGACATCGTTGCCAAAGGGTAGCTAAGTTTTGAGTTAGAGGACTTAACAAAGAAAAACTCAAGAGGAGGAGTAGCCACCAGAAGTAAGGCATGGTTGCAAGAGAGCAGCTATGTCGAGAATCAGTTGTAATAGGATCTATCTAAAGTCTTTATAAAGAGTGAGTGTGAGTCCCCCTACCATTGGACAACTCGGTAAGAGGAGATCTAAGATGATAGAGAAAGGGGTAAGGGTGGGAGGAAACTTGTGGAAGTCCAAAGTTTTGTTGCATATGAGCTAAGGTGGAGTCTAACAATGGGTTAAGAAGGGTTGGCAATCTTGAGGAGTGGGTAATGGCAAGACTTTAGCCTCACTACGAGGGCGTCATGAGTTTAGGTGGAGAAGAATGTCACAGTCCAAGAGTTTAGAGCGAGTATAGAAGGATCAACTTGAGTATATAGTGTAGTGATTGATATTAGTAGGATAGTTTGTTTTAGGTGATTGGGTTCTCTCAAGGCAGGTTTGACCTTTTGTAAACAAACTGGTCAGGAGTTGATGCCACTCTCCTAATGATGGCCATAATAAGCCGAAATTCGTTGAGGTAAGTGGTCCTCTTAAACACAATAGATTGTCACAAAACCAAGGGGATACTCATGAAGTGAAAAGTAAGCTTGAAATAGATTCTAAAAAGACCGAAATGAGAAGATTGTCCTGACATTCAAAAATAAGATAATTATGTAAATCAAGAAATGATCGAGAGCCATATGGATACTTTAGGAGGGTAGAACCTCTCATCCACGTTATTCGTATTATATAATAATATACATACAATTAATGTAATTCTATTACCATAAATTATATTATGTAATGTATGTTATGTGTTATATGAAAAATGTGTATATTGTATACACGACTGTATCATTGTAAATAACATAATAGAATATGTATACGTAATTACCCTGCCTATATTTTTACACTAAATGCTCGTATACGCAAGTTATAACTTTTCGGTTTGGTTCGGGTGCTCGATTCCAGTCACGCCGGCATCGTGCAGCAGAACTTGCCAAAAGGGTGTGCACTGTGGAAGAATGTTATCATGTTTAGGTGTCTCGGGCTTGGAATTTGCCCAACTGAAAGCCCGGAAAACGTACAGGGTTTAATCGATGGGCTCGTAATCCTTCACCAACAATTGCGATCGCGTGCTAATTGAAGGGAAAAAAAAAAAAGAATTGTACGACCATACGAAGCAAACGTTCAAAGTCACGATGATTCGTTAGTTTACTAGATAGATAGCTACCTTGGCAATCATCTCTAATCACAGCTCAGGGTATCTCTTTACTCTTGGTTTGAAAGGAAAAAAGAACAATAATTATGAAAAGAATAAGCATTACGGTCTTATCTCGCCACGGCCAGCTCTCGGAAGTTTGAAATTTGCACTAATATGTAAAACCAAAATCATTGCCACTAATGAGCTGTAAAGAAAAATATGGGTATGCTCTTCCTGTTTGCTTAGTGAAGAGTAAAGTCATTGTGGCGCATTTGTGCCTGTCCGAAAAATTACAACATAGAGTAACATCCTTATCACCCACTGCATGGAGAAGCCGACGCCATGCAACTAAAAAATATAGCAATGATTAACCAATAATTTTTCACACTGAACTATCAAGGTAAAATTAAGCTGTAAGTGGCACTCAGCTTCTACCGTACATCAAACCCGGCTCCTGTCCATCCAGATGCTTTGTCCTTTGGAACTGCCCCAATTCCCTTTCCCCGTCCTTGAAAATGAATTTTCTTCTTTGTTTTACCTTCTCCCTCAGCAGGAGGTTGTTGATTGATTTCATTTCCAGTAGCATCACGTGGTACCGACGATGGGGGAACTACAGGAGCATCTTGTTCTTTGCCACTATGGAGGGATCCTGTTGATTTCCCATCCTATTGAATATTCCAGGAACTCATGAGGCTGATTGATATTCTAAAAGAAAAATTCTCTTTATGGCATGAAATCTGTGTCAGTGAAAATTCAAGGAATGCAACAATTTCTATCAATTCTTTTGCTGCTCTTGTGACAATCAACTTTATACCAGTCATTTCCTATATTCCTGCCTAGAATCATTTTGATCCATTGGTCTAATAATGTCACGATTCTTATGCTCTTAAGGCGTGTCTGTTTTCCAGGAAATGTTTTGAGACCTTTTTCTATACTTGTTACAATAAAAACTATAGAATTTCAGAGATTATCGTAGTAATCTCAAAAAATTGTGGTTAGTAGTGACTTTTAGGAACATATGATGGTAGGAGTTAAAAGTAGTAGCCAATGGCCAGTGATAGTGGTTAAACATCACGAAAAATACAAATGGAAAATGGGAATTTAATTTTTTTTTTCCATTTTAAAAAGAGGAAATAATTTTCCTCATTTTCTATTAACAATTTCCATAGTTGTTCACTACCACCCCCTATTGCTACAAGCCACTAGTATATGCAACTTTGTGAGATTAATAATATTTGATAACTACATAACTTTGATTATAACAAATTACAAATGTGAAATAGTCGGGGAGCATTTTCCATGAGACATACACACCCTTCAGCCACAGGTCTAATTCAAAACCCAGTCCCAACTTACTAGAAGGAAACATGAAGTCATAACAATAAATGAAGAAAAGCATCACACCCATGGGAAGAAAAATGCAGCTTATATAGAAAATCAGGCAACCAAAAACTAAAGTAAACAGGGGGGAAAGTCTTACGGATGATATGGATATCGATGATCTGGCTGGGTTCAGAGCTTCAAGCCTTCTTTTCAATTCCTCCAATCTAGAAAACTGAGAAGTACTACTTTCTTGAACCTAAAGAAAGAAATATGCCTCAGATCATAGCAAGACAGATGCAAGTTTATTTATCTTCTTCATTAAATGAAAATTAAATACCAGCTTATTAAGATCTTCACATAGCTTCTGCTTAACTGCTTCCTCCTCTTGCACAGCCTTCAATGCTGCTTCCCAAACCTACACACAAGAATAAATTCAGTATAATATTTTAACTTAATTTGCTTTCAATTGTCAAAGCATTAGGAAAGATATTACGTCTGATAACAACAAATCTATCGGGAGATGGGCAAATTTGGTAGAAGTGGTCAATAGCCAACAGATTTTGATAGAGTTTAAGTTCCATAATTTAGTACCAGTACTTCCTATTCAAAAAGTCAGTCACCTTGTAGGTCAAATCGGCAACAGGCATTCAAATTAAGCTCCAGTATGACTCAATTTTGACATAGAGAGATCCATTTTAGATGCAAAGTAAGTTCACAGATCTCGCTTTAGATAATAACAAAGGATAAAAATTAGGTATCACATGGAGTTCTTTCTCATTAATAAGGCCGCTCACAGCTTACCCACCCTTATCCTACAAATAGAATCAACTCCAATCAGACATTGGATGTATTATCGAGTTTTTAAGAACATTGATGATTTGTTACTGCTCTGAAGAGAGAACTACTCAAGCAAAGCATGGGCACCTGTGTTTGAGTGCAGTCAATATTGTTCAAACTCACCAGAAGAACCAAAAACACCTCAAAGATGCCTCCTTTATTATTCTCATAAAAAGGATTAATTCCATTAATGATAAAGATTGATTCCTTAATGGTCCTAGACCGACCACCAAGGCAATCATATTTAATGATGGCATACCTTACGTGTTTGATCTTCCTTCAACTTTAGAACACGAATTTTCTCAGTTGATGCTTCTATTTTATTTCTCAGGAGCTCCATTGCTTAATGCAAATGCCACAAGAGAGGAGCATGAAAGAAGTCAGTCCATACATATAAATGTCTCAGATGTAAAAATAATCACTAAGAATCAATAAGATAGTTAATGACATCAACCTGCCTTCTTTGGTCCAGCAGTGAGTTTCATCTCCATTGTAAGACTAGCTAGTTCTCGTTCCACATCACGAATTTTAGAGTAGTTTTCTTCAATATATCTACAAGAGTATGCCATACAGATCAGGCATAAAGAGGCAAAAGGTTCAAAAGAAGCAAAACTAGCCAGAATAGATGCATAAAAGATTATTTTTTAACTAGTTAAGAAATCAATCTGTTAACCTAACCAATGACAAAATGAAGTCCACCCCCCCCCCCCCCCTAATGAAACCAATTACATCTATTTGCAAAGATCATTTCAAATAGCCACAAAAAGATTTGTCATTAATTGCTATCAATATGACAACAATGCAGCCATTGATACATGTTCACACATTTACATGCCGAAGAATCTAGGGAAATTTCGAATGATTCAATAGCATACCCTATTCAAGGGGCATAAGGGACAACGACAAGAATCTTAAGTGCGAAAAGGCTTCAAAACTTGCTACTAAGGAACAATCAAAATGACAACAAAATTTAGCTAAAGCACAAATTTCTACAAGAACACTGAAAATCGAAACACTAATGAATTCAGGCCCCTTCATGTAATAGAAATACCATATAGCAGCTTAGCTATGGATCCATTTCTTTCTACTTAACTAATCAATGGCTTGCTAAATACATCAATAAATCCAGTTTTTGTTAAGAAAGGATCTAGATTTACCCATCATAGATGAGGGGGTTTCAACAAAAGAAACTGAGATTCATTTTTTGAAAAGGTCAGGTGTCACAACAACAGGGCCAAGAGCCACAACTGACTGACAGCCTTCAGGCTCCAGTGACAGGTTCCATCCTCCATGTCATAAGTTATCCAAAACCATTCTCGCTTAATGCACAACTATCAGTCAGTGATCGAGAAAAAGTTCATAAATACTAGATCTACATGTAGGTACAGTAACACCTCAGCTAATGCCAATTACAAAGGCTAGCAACCAATAATCTCTAGCTTCTTACTTGAACTTTAAGACCTGCAACATGCTCAGCACTTGAATAACTCAGGAAAGACAACCACCAGCTCTCTCATCCAAATAATATTGCTAGCTTAAAGACTAAGGTGCAACTAACAGAGTAGAATAAATATGCAGGAACCCAGTCATAATCAAATGGTTACGTATATTGACCCACATGACAGATAGACTGGTGCAATTAAACTAGAACTGTGGCATAGTCTCAAGATGCAGTTAAATGCTAGATAATTTACAAACTAAGAATTCATCAAAGATAAAGAAGTTGTTGAAAAGACACCCATCAAATGAAACCAAAGACTTGCACATCAAAGTCGAAAGAGAACAACTAAGGTGCAATGCTTGCACCATGAATTGAAAAAATAAATAAATAAAGTGATTTGTTTCCCCCCAAACAAAAGCAACGACATTACAGGCATAGATCACCATTCACTATCAATCATCATTTTTTTTTTGTAACTATCAATCATCATTACCTCCCAAGTCCCACCACCTTGTAACCACTAGCTGTCACTCACTGAAATTACCGGCTTCCATCGAAATTACAAATTCGAACATAATTGCCAGTCATTAAAATGAAACCGGAACGGTTTTTGAGAAACAAGGGCATCTTGAGTTGAACATTCAATTCAATATTAGCAGAATTCAAAATTATTATTCTTTTTTAATCAAACAATACCGCATGGTAATAAATCCTTAATATTGCAATGCACACAACTAGAAGAACAAAAAACAAAAAACAAAAAAGGAGCAGCTTTTCTGCAAGAAAGCATTTTGTGCTCCATAACTATACAAATGGAGGAACCTACTTCTTGAGTTGAAGCTGCTCTTCCTCAATTATCTGCAGAAACCACAAAATAAATTATAGAAAACACTGCATTAGTAAAGAAAAAAAATCAAGAAATAAAAAAAAAAAAAGAGTATAAAAATCGAAACTTTTCAGGAAAAGAGAGACCTTCTCAGTGTAGGAAATGACGGGGGCTTCCTTAGGAAGGCCATCGGGTCCGATTTGAGGAAGAAGCGAAGGATTATTACCACCCGACATCATTGTCTTCTGTTCTAATGATAATGATGACGAAGAAGATTTGATTTCACTGATTCGAATTCAATTTGAAGTCAAGATCAGAACTTTCAAGATTCACCACCATTTTTTATTCCCAATCACAATGCAAATGAGCTTTCAATTTGATATAATATGGTTGGACAGATCGATCTCAAGATTGAAATTGAGATCGATCGTTGTTGTTGTTGTAATTTTAAATCTGGGGATTGGGAGGTTGTGGGTTTTTCTTTTTTTTTTCTGTGAGCACTCCTTGTCCTAAATCCCAATTCCCAAATTAAATTAACCACCTTTCGAAATGACTTGTGAAGGCGCAACTCAAAGTCTATTTTTGCCTCGAAGTTGCCAATTTGCATATGGCAAAAACTTACCACCAAAGCTTAATCTTATCTTAATGTACGGTCTAAGAAATAGAAATATGAGATAGATAAATAAATATTATATAGGCTAAAATCCTAAATTAATATAAAAAATCTATAAAATCATAAATGAGATAGCACCAACACAAAGATAAAAGTAATCCTTTTATTTAAATTTTAAATGTTTTTTTAATATTTATAATATGAGATTTCAGTATGCTTTGTCAAATTCTTCATTCATTCAGTTAACTTGGGATTGATTTTGAGTAGCGGACAAGGTGGATAGGATGTAAACAATTTTTGTAGCTATTTTATTTTTATACTTTGATATTATCATTTAGTCATGTAATCAAATGTATTTAACATTATGTAACAAAATATATTTAATATTATTATATTAAATTAATTATTATGAACAAATCAAACAGAATTTATAGAAATCTTATTTTTGTACAAAAAAAAAAAAGAAACGTTTTGAATTCAAATAAATAAATATATATATATATGTCGACGATCAAATAGGAAAGTTAAATACGTATTAAATACTAAATGTATATTTATATGTCGGTCAATATATCTATATGTTGAATAAGAAAGTCTCATTCTCATTGACAGAATATATTTCAGGATGAGCAGTTGGATTTCTATCAATCTCTCAACCTAGAAATTTTGTTATCGTCACTATTATTTTGAGGTCAAGCCACAATAAATCCATTACTTGATGGAAATCAATATTTTTATAATAATAAACTAAGTTTGCTCAAAGTTTGAATTAGTTGGTTGAGATCTATCGGTATAAACAAGATAAACTTATTTGAACTATTTAATAGTATACCAATTTAAGTTTGAATTTTATGAAATTTGATCCAATTAATTTATAAGTTTAAAAAATAAATTTAAATATTAATCGAATTCAATTTAAGTATAAAGATAAACATTATTTTAATTAAAAGAAATACTCTATTTAAATAGATCAAATCTAAACTTAATAATATATTATTTTAACTCGACCCGTATTCTCATTATGAATTAGGATAGAGTAGTAGTACTCCCACCGTTGTCATGAAAACCGTGTTAGAGCAAAGTAAGAGTTGGGATCGGAGCCTGGATCTCGTGCGTACCCGTACCCCGAAATAACTATATGCCAGCCAATGGGATTATGTTAGGCTGATTGCCACAACACGTTAACACAGCGTTTGGGATAAGGGAAAGTGGATCGAAGGAATGGGGAGGGAGGAGGGACAATGAGGGGAAAATTTTATAATTCTTCCATTGAAAAATGAATAGAAAGGCAAATTGGAGGGATTTTTTTTTACCAAAGCCCATAATGAGATTTTCTTTCAAAGTCGGAGAGGATAGAGAAGAAAAGGGGGGGAAATATAGAAAATTATCATTTACTTTATCAAACAAAGCATTTGCTTTTTGGTAATTATAGAAGATATCATATTTTATCTTATATAATCAAGATTTCTTCCATTTTTCTTCTTTTTATTCTTCAAATACATTAGAAGGAATATGATCCTCCTGTAATTCATTCTCTCTACAATCTTTCCTTCCATATTTTTTTTTTCTCCTAATTTATTCCCTCATACCTAGTGTGAAGTGGGCAGTATAGAAAATTTTAGATCTTTGTCATTTTCAAACAACGTGAAAATAAAAATGTCAATTGGGAACATATACAGGAGATATATCTCGGATTTTAACTTTGATGGCATAAATAACTCATTAGAGCAACATATATTATACAAATCGTAATAGTGATGTATCAATAATACAGATGTTCAATAAAATATAAAAGAATAATATAATAAAATTTTATATATTTAGTTTTCCATCACCTAAATAAGAAATGTTGTTTTATATATTGTACTTAGGGGTTTGCGCGGTTCGATTTGGTACGATTCGTTTCTCAAATCAAACTGATTTGTATCTTATGGTTCAGTTTTTTTTTTTTTTCCTAAATTGAACTTGTTCATGCAGTTCGATTCGTAATTTTTTTCAAATCTAAAAAAGGGTTTGGTTCAAGATTTGAACTATTTTTACACTTATTATTAATTTTATTTTATATACAAGTCAATAAGTTATGAAAAATTATATTTGACATAAAAAATTATTTATGATAGAAGGTTTTATTATCTCTCTTAAGGTGATTATGATTTTCATATCAATCAATAAATAAAAATATAAAATATAAAATAGTAAGTTACTTAATAAAAACCAAATAAGAAGAAAAAATAAATAAGCATCCTAAAATCCTCTTTTTTAATCATACATTTTGTAAATTTTTACTACCATTTTTTTTTTCTTTACTTCCCATGGTTTGGTTTGGTTCAATTCATAATTTTTTTTTTAACCTAAAAAAACAATTTGATTCGATTGGTAAATTTTTTTAACCTAAAAAAATAGTTCGAACGTAAATTATGGTTCAATTTGGTATAAATTATACTCATTCCCCTTAAATTATACATATATATATATATAATAAATAAAACATATATGCTCATATTAATATTAAGGGAAAAGTGTACTTTTAATTTTCAACATTTACCTACTTTTCTGATTGAGTATTTAACCTTTCTTTTTTCTTCTATTTAAGTTTTCGACATTTTTATAATCTTATAAATATAAGACTTTTGTTAAATACATTAAATTTTTTATCTATCTTAGGTATGTATTAGTTTTCAATCAACCTTGAACTAGTTTGCTAAAATGGTTAGGGTACACATAAATTTTTCTAGCTCCTTTTCTTACTTTTAATTTTTATTTTTGTATTTTTTGTTATATTATATCATTATATATTTAATATCATTTTTAATTATATCATGTCAATAAATATATTTAAAATTATTATTTAGTATTTAATTATTATATGTTAATTTGAAGTTGATGCATGCCACGAATAAATAAAAAACTTAATAAATTTGACGAAAATTTATTTTCTATAAGTTTTTGAAATTGTTAAAGATTCAAATAACAAAAAAAAAAGTTAAAGACTGAAATAAAAAAAAAGTAAGTAATAATTGATGATTAAAAATATATTTTTTCTTAATATTAAAAAATATTTAAAAAAAAAAACACAACTATATCAAAAGAAATAAAATATTATTACGGAATTATTTCAGTCGAAGAAACCCTAAGAGCAGCCATGAAATTAATTTTCCATGTGAAAATCTCCAAACTTCTAAAGTCTTAAAGAAAAAATAATAGTACGTTAGCCTATGAATTTGCAAAAGTTTTTAAAAAAGAAAAAGAACAAAAGAATAATTAATTATTCATACATAACTCTATTTCAAATAATGCCTTGAGGTTGATCATAAAGTAATCAGTTACTTTTAGTACAAAACTATGTAAGGAGTTTTGATTACCACTACATTGTTGGTCAATATGAATAAGTTATTATATATTTCCTTTGTACTTTATATTTCTATTAAAGTAGACTTGTAGAATTAAAGAAAATAAATTGGATTTGCGATTAGGGTTGTAACCAGGCTGGTCATTGTTAGGTTCCCAACTTGCCTAACCCGTTTAGAACCTTATAGGGTGAGTTTGAGATAGGTTATAGGTGTTTTTCAAAAACCTTATAAGGTTTAAGTTGAGTAATTGAACAAATATTAAATCCGTTGAGAACCTGAACTCGTTTTATTTTTTATTTTTATAGTTAAGTATATAAATATTACCATATTGTTTATTAATTAGTTTTCAATAAAAAAAAAAACAAGTTCTAAACTTTAAAACAATACTGAAATAAATATAATTAGATATGTTAAAAGTATAAATTTTATTTATTTGTAAGAACATAAGCTATATTTTAACAAAATATAGTCATAATAAATAAGTAGAAACTTAAAACTAACAATAAAATATTAAAAAAAAAAACTAATGGATAGGTATCGAGTTTACTAAACTTGACTCAAACCCATCCCGATCGCATTTTTATGTGCTATGGGGTGATTATCACTCCCTTGATACTAAGTTTAGTTAACTTGTGGTTATGGGTCTTTAAGGGAACTAGGTCTACAAAATGAACACACGTAACTTAAAGCTGTAGTTATTTTGCCTACGACACTAGCATTGCTTCTTGCTTTTTGAAAATGACATATCCAACAGCAAATGTAAAGGGGGCCTAAACATTCAATCACTCACGAATTTTGAAAACTACTAAAAAATTTATTTTGTAAAAACACCATATCCAATGGTAAACATAGAGGAGAACTAGACCAGGTGATCATACACTCTAAGTTTAAAAAAAAAAAATTAATGGGAAAAATACATAATAGAGGTTAAACATTTATTTAATTTTCATGACATATTAAATACATAAAACTTTTATCATTTAGTATGTAATTTTCATCATTTATTTAAATCATTATTTCCTATTTGCAATACTTTACATAAAACCATCTTTTATTTATATTACTTATGTAACATTCACACACTATTTAAACCATTCAAAAGTTTCATCATCCAAATATTCATTCTTCCTTATAATTTTCCCTTCCTCTAAATTTTACCTTTAAACAAACATGTTCAAATACATGGCATCATGATTCATCAAATTTGACAAGAGAAATGCACTTTGTGTACCTTTCCTTTCAAGGTTGGATGGGACAATATAAAGATAATGTAAGTAAAACCATAATTAATTCAGTTATCTCTAATTACATTAAGCATCCTATAACCATAACCATTATCCAATTTGTGTTATGTATCTTATGCAAATAAAGTGATAAATGGTGAGATTTTGTAAAACTCAGCTAGAAAAAAATGAATAATAATAAATAAATAAGGGTACTTTAGTAATTTAAGAATAAATAAGGAGGTACGCTATAAAAAGTTCAAAAAGATTTGAATCCAACCCATATATATACTTGCCACACCTCTCTTTCTCTCTCCTTTTCTTTCTTTTCCCCCTTATGTTAATTGTCCTGTAGCAATCGTTACATACACATCCATCTACAATTTGATGTTTGTTTATAAGGTAAGTTCATTAGGTGATGAATTTCTCTTAGTTTATTCTCTGTTTAGTTAGGAGTAACTCTTGTTAGAGGTTGTAGGTTTGATTCACATGCAAGTTTACGCTGAGTGAGAATAGAAAATACATTTTATCACGAAGCTTTGTTCTAGTTAGTTGTGATTAGCTTAATGAAAACAATAGTTTTATGGATTTGGAATATTAATGTAGATCTTTTTAGAGATATATTTGTTGGAATTTGCATAGAAAAGTGAGATCTAGGGATTCATGGGCAGATGATGCCCATGATTGTGTCCATGAAGTGTGTGAATGAGTTTTACAAAAGTGAAACTGGCATGAAAGATAGGGATTTTAGAACTAAGAGTTTTACAGCAAGGATCATGCCCCCACGAACGTTAGCCGTGAGCCTGTTTGTAAGGTTCATGTGCAAAGATCACACCCCCTTGAACCTTAGCTATAAACCTGTTTGTAAGGCTTACATGTTCTGCAAATGAAGTTCACAACCAAGATCATACTTGTGATCTTAACCATGAACCTCATAGGTTATGAACATGTATTCTTTTGCTCCTTTTCCCTATCCTTTTGGCACTTCTAATGACCGAAATAGATCAAATTTGAGTCTTTAGTACATATTATTTATGATGTTATCAGGTTCAAAATTCAAATCTAAGATCGTGTGAAAATTTGATTACAAGTCCCGATTTACTCTATGTGTTACTTGTACTTGCCAGACTCATGAGTTAAATGAACTTAATATTTATACAACCATTAATTGTTTGTAATTATGGTGGCTTAGCCTAAGGATTTGAAGTGATAGAGTTTTAGGGAGCATCTCAATGATCTCTATGTAACATTTTCCCTAGTAGAGTTGTACATTGAAATGATTTGGATTGATTTTAGGATAACTTATGGGTGTTATAAGTGAGAGTGGTAGCATATATATATATGGGTACTGGGAACAGGAGTAACAATTCTCAACATTGGAGTATTAGGACTAATGGTAATAATATCCCAGAAGTATTACTAATGTATATACACAGTATAAGAATTCTTGTGCGAGGTCATGAGTACCTCTATATATGATTGTTCGAGTTAAACAAAGATAATAAATTGGTAGTGATTCTCTATGTGTTGTTGCATTTGATTCATGTGATTAATGTGATTATGTGGCATGTGGTTGTAAATAATCTCATATTGGGCATTAGCCCACCTCGTTGTGACTTTTTCAATTGCTAGTGCAAGTATAGATGATGACGTAAGTTGTAAATTTGTTGATTTTAAGTATAGATAGGGAGACACAAATGTGAAGTGCTTATAATATTATGATGACTAACAATTTGTTTTGAGGAAACCCTATCCTTTATTGATTGATGTTTTACCTATGTATTACTTGAAGATGAGACTTCATTAGTAATTAGTTTAGCTTGTCTTGATATTGTTGTATGTTATTGAAACCATGTTAATCAGATTAACTTATCATGTTTCTAAGATGTTATAGTTTGGAGTGAATGATAGAATACCAATCAAGTATGTACTAACGGTGGATGTTTATTAATTGACTTAAGGTGTTTTTCCTAATAATTATGGTCTTCTAAAGAGATAAGAGCAGGCATTAAAGATTTAAGCTCAAACCTTAAAATTTGTCATGTGGATTTCATCTATAATATAACAAGTCCAAAGACAAAAGATTTATCCGTGATGAGTCTTCAAAAGAAATGGATTTGATAAATCCTGGTTAGTGACCTCAATGGTTTCTAGTTCTTTCTTATTGTGGTGGAAAGTGTCTATATAATAGATAGGAATAAGAGGAAAAACATTACAGAAATAGAAAAAACCCTGCCCCTCTCTTGTAACACGAGAAAAAATATATAATGGTTGCCCCATAATTCTAATTTAACTCAGTTTTACCCTCTTAAATGCAAGAAGTTACATAGAGAAGAAATGCAGAATCATAGAAATAAGCAAGATGAGTAACCTGAGTTTAAAACCTCAGATTATTATGACAAAAATTCATATAAAATGTGGAAAACTATTAACTCCACTAGATAAATTTACCATTACGCTAGTTTTCCCACAGCTGAATCCTCAAAGAGAAGTAATCACAAGTCCAAATCTGGTATGAATTCTCGGATGGCTTCTTTTGTTGGCAGGGCTGGAATAGCACCTCTTTTTGTCACCGTAACTGCACCACAAACATTGGCGAAGAACAGAGCTTTTCTTAAACTTGCTTCATCCTGCATGCATTAGTCACCAGATGATATCAAATATCCTATGCCTCCTAAACCCAAGGGCTTTTCACTTTCTTTTCCCCAATATTATCACACTAAATAATATCTAGTTTTTCTTTTAAATATGAAGGCTTAGGAAAGTAATGAGATTATGATAGCAATCCAAGTGATCATATGATGATTAGAAGAGGTAACATGTAAATATCCTCAATCATTTACATCATGGATTTATTTCTTTGATGGCAATTTCTATAGGCCAATAAGATTTGCTGCTCAGGGTCCAGAAATGAACATATTCCCTTTGATTCATAATGGGCCACTAGTTTATGGAGTTGCCAGAAAATATGGAAGATGTGCTTTAGAATTGCCTAATATAACCAGAAGAGAGCATAATAATAAGGATGATAAAACTAAGATCATCTCGGGACTAGTTCCTCTAGATTTTATTGTGGACTAAAATCACTTGAATGCTTTTAAGGAGAACAACCTTGCCTATGGCTGAAACAAAATCTAGTCATTCTGACAAGAGCAGTTCCTAATGAGAAGAGAAAGTCTTTCCCCTTGTAGTGATGCGCTCAGGAAATGAAAGAGTTTTAGATATGAGCTGTCACTTCATAATGGAGACGGTTATGCAGCACACTTTGGATTGAGTATATGCAAGTGAAGTAGATGAGATTAGGACAAAATAAAATTACCTTGTAAAGATGGTGGTCAGAAGCTAGACAGTACAATATCCCACCTACAAATGCATCCCCTGCACCGGTTGTGTCAACAGAATTAACTTGAACGCCACCAACTCTACCCTTAAATTCCTGAACAGGGAACATTTGTCAACAATGAGTCAATTCAATCACAAGTAATGCATTAGGTGATGAGAGTTCAATAGAACACAAATATTGCTAGAAGTACACAAGTCCAGCATGCACATAGCACCATCCACAAGAGATACTATTTCTTTTATGTTTATAAAATCGACAAGCACACACGCACAAACACACACATATACAAACCGAAAAAAAAAAAAAAAAGAATCCATGCAAATGTTGTATACCTTTGTGTAGTATCTGCAACCCTCTGATCCCTCAGTAACTATTAGAAGCTTTAGATTAGGATGGAAAAGCTTGTTTAACACCACATTGTCATCAGTAGGATCATCACCTCCAGTCAAGAATGTGATTTCTTCTTCACTTACCTGAAGACAACATCAATTAAGATTAGAACACATGAATGCTTACAGTACATTTGTCTATCATCACTCCACCGGAGCACGTAAAAGAAAATAAAGATCAACAAGAACAGCAAAATGCCATCATAAGCAATTACCTTAATAATGTCAGCCTGATCCCAGATGCTCATTATACCCTCACGAGCAGCTTCTGGTGATGGCCACAATGCTCCTCTCAAATTGGGATCATAAGAGAGGACGCTACCCGAGTCTTTGGCAATTCTCATAGCTGCAAGATGAGTTGACCTGCATGGTTCATCAATTAGACTGATTGAACCATAATGAAAGATCCCAGCCTGCAATTTGGTATCAAATGAAAAGTTAATAAATATGTAATAAGGTTAAAAACTATTGAACATCTGTCTATTATTGTGATGTTCTTGATAATTAGATGGAGAACCTGCTCAATAAGGTCCACAGGAAGCTCTGATTCATGAAAAAGCATGTCTGCACTGGGATGACGGAAAAACAAGAACTCACGCTCGCCATCATCCCTAAGTGTTACAAAAGCCAGTGCAGTTCTTGCATTATGGTCAAAACGCATTCCTGAATTGTTGACATTATTTTCTTTTAGAATTTTTGCCAGCATATACCCAAATTCATCATCTCCAACCTAATAATAACAGCAGCAATGAATTATAGTTGTTATGAATGCTAGTGATAAACAACCGACAAAGCAATTGTGCAGACACAAAATTTTGCACTAAATATATACAAATATCTCCATATATCCATACAGTACAACAGCTCCATTTGGTTCTAGAAGCTCTAGAAAAATATTCTCATGGGAGGTGGTTTGAATCGTATTAAGTTCATTTGCAATGCCTCAACTGAAAGGTCTTGATGCAGATTAAAGATGGTTTGAGACGTAATAGAAGATAGACCTGACTGTAAACAAATATTTCAGAAAACAAATGATCATTTCAAATGTCAAAGTGATGCACTAACTTGGATATAATCGAACAAAAAAATGCGAAGGAGATTAAAAAATCTGTTCTGACAGGCATATCCTGAATACACAATTACACATGTAACCAAGACAGAGTTGTCCATACCCCACCTTCCCAACAAAAGCAGATGAACCTCCCAATCTTGCTATGCCAACAGCCACATTCGCAGGAGCACCGCCAGCAGCTTTCTGGAAAGCAGGTGCCTCGGCAAGTGAAACTCCACTGACAGTAGGAACAAAGTCAATTAACAATTCTCCGAAGCAGACAACTAGGGATTTATCCCCTCCATTTATCTTAGCGGATCTATCATTACAATCTGCATTGAGTCCATAAAGCAGCATTCATATTAGGAACTATCACAATAAATCTGTATTTCAGTAACTTCAACAAACTTAGCAATTCAAATTTCCCACACAGAGAAAGAAACAATGTTACATTCTCATGGATGCACTTTCCATATTCTCATTGTGTGTCTCCATATGTAAACCCAGGAATAGGAAAACATTGTGTGATTTCCACACACAAATAAAAGCCTAAAAGATTACCCAAACAACACAAATCCCATTTTTATGCAACCTAATACTCCTCAATCAATAACAGAACATGAAACCATTGTTTCCGAAATTCCCTCACACTTGAAGATTTGTGTGCAACAAGCTATTAACACGAAACTTAGTGCATATAAAAACTATCATTAAGAATTTTGTATTTGGAAAAAGAAGAAGCAAGAAGAGGTTCTAGTTCTCTCAAGAAAAATTTGTCATTGTTTTAGCCATGTCGTTCACTCAGCAATTCACATGATATTGGCCTTTCGGTTCTCCAAGATCAAAGTTCAAGTACACTTGGCATGTTTCCAGCAAAACGCATGGCATGGGCCCTTAGGTTTCCCCTGATCAAAGATTCAAATTTCCATTAATAGTGAAGAGAAAACGATGTTAAACTCCATAGGTCAATCATTTACATCATCAATCGATTATATCAATAACACACATATGCCATCACAAAACAAATAGGTACTACGCTGCATGGATATGGAAAAGGTTCCTTTGAATTTCCATAGCATTGAGACCTCCAAAATCAATCTATATAGCCCTAAACAGAGCTATTAACAACGTAAAAGAGCCATAAATGACTAAGGAACAAAGGTACAATCATTAATCTACAAAACCAACCCAGCACCAAAACAACATTGGATTCAAACAAAATGATGCATTCTTCCCCCAAAACAGGGATATTACGCCTGTATTTCCCATTAAGGAATAAACATCCTATATCTGTACTTGAAACCCACGACTAAAATTAATTAAAGATGTGATCTTTTAGCTGAAAAAACCAAATCCATATACATAATGGTTGAAAATCAATCAAAACGATGCATGGTTTTTTTTTTTTTAAACCACTTTGTAGAATTAATACGAAAACCTGATGTGGATGTTGAAGCCATGTAGAAGCTGAATTTGTGCTGTGGCTCGTGATTCGGAGAAAACAACAGAAAAGGTTAAGTTTTTTCCTTCCTCGTATTGTATTATAAGAATAAGTAAGTGAGAGTTCCTTCCTTCCTCGTACTTATTTATCAGGTGCGTGTGCGTGAAGAGGATGGTTTTTTGGGCAGCGAAAAAGAGAGGCTGCTTAAGTTGACAAACGGTAAAATAGTTCTTAGCTTTTTTATACCCGGGGGAGATCATTGCCATTTTCTATTTGTACAGGTTGCTGTGGCAAAGTAACGGGGAACCAACGGCATGGAACCATCCTTACCGGCTCAAACCCATTAAGAATGGATAGGCTTTAGGCTGGAACTTCTATCTTCATTTCTTAGAACTGCTTTCATACTGCAGGACAGATGGTGCAAGACGGCCCAGCACCATCACACAATTAATTTATGCTAGCGGATGGAATTCATATCACTATAAAGGTATAAATAGCGATTATAAATAATTAAATTATAATTTGATCATGTTTATTTTTATTATAGTTGAGTGTATTTTATGTTGTATATTGTATTTTTTTTTTTTATGATAGTGTTTTCAATTGTGTTATATTTGTATACATATTATTATATCATATCCGTATCTATCAACCTAAATATTAATCCAATCAAAATACTTAAAATTATTCGAAATTTGATTTATTTTATTATATTGTGTTTTTCAAAGGATGTTCTTTTATTATTAAAAATATCGTCTTGGATATAAACCTTATAATACGTTTTAATTTTGTGATATCATCTCATAATAAATTTTTTTGAGATATATTATCAGCCATATATATCTTTATGATAAATATGTAATTGAAAAATATATAATTAAATAATTAAAAATAGCTAAGTTAATAAATGTACTAGATGAAGAAATCGATAAATTGTTAAATAACTTACCTCAAAATATTTATATCATAACAATATAATAAAATATTATAGATTTTATAACATATTTTCTATCCTGTAAGTTATACTAAATACAAGCTTGAAAGTGATTTCTGTGCATTGATTTCAATCATTCTATCAATATTATTAGCCAATATCTTATGTGCACGGATATGCATATAATATATGGTCGGTTGATACATTCAATGCAGCGTGCAAGCTTACGTAACTTTTCAAACCACGAGTTTCCGAGTACGCTAGTTGCTACGTATAATCAACCATTATTTCTTGGTCCACAATCTCGACATGAAAGCAAGAATTCTATCTTCTTTTCTTTCTAAAAAAACGAAAAAAGGCATCTTGGCCTTTTTCTCTGATCCCTTTTTGATCGATTGGATTTGGTGGGTTGAAGTTCCTCGTACGAGCAGCCAAATTTGGCTGCAGTGATGAATTTATCTTTGGGAGTTACGTCCATTACTTATCATCATTCTTCTAGATTCCTACACCTACATTGTTCCCCCCCCCCCCCCCCCCCAAGTAATGTAAGTACTTTAGAGATTCAATTCAAAATGAGGCCTATCAATTGACTATTCTATGTTAATGCGTTGTGTGTCCCGGTCTGTAAACAGCTTATTCTTAGGAAGTTTCGGTGCCCACAGCAAGAAGAAGACAAAGCACAAAAAGGAGAATTTGAAAAGCCAAAGCAGGAACATTCGGAGGCATCAAGATTTTTCTTGATTTTCTGGGAATAAAAAGCTCTACAATGCAAAAGCACTGGCTTCGAACCCTTTTTTTTTTTTTTTTCTTTTTTAATCCTCTGGTAACATACTGTCTTTCAATTCGGTACTTGATTCAAGTTATTTTTCTAGAACATGCCTAAATTCCTTAGGCTATTAGAATTAAATAGAAACCTGTTTCATATACTGCAAGGAAATATACTATTAAATTTATCAATTCGGGTACCCTATAAAAACTTTATTTATTTGTATCCCAAGTTGGCTGTGGAGTTAGCCTCGTTGTCGCTAGGCCCTTAATATACATGTAGTAAAGAATGTACTTAAATATTATCCTTTGAATTGATAGAGTTCAATTAGGGATGCGAGTATTCTACTATATAAGTAAAGGTTTCAAAATTTTAAAACTGGACTCATGGAACTTATGGATTTTAGAATTTGTAATTTTTTTTCTCTTTTTTTTTTCTTTTATATAAAGTATTATGATTATTATTCAAAATTGTGATATTCAAATTAAAAGTCAATATTGCTTACAAATAGAAATTTAAATAATATAAATATAACAACTTTCAACAAAAAAGCATAAAATAATATGACAAAATACAATATATATATATATATAATTAAATACTCTACTTAAATTAGATATATGCTATATATTTAATTGTTTGATCGAGCGTTGGTTTGAAATAGTAGGCAACAAAGTCTACTTGATTAGATATTCGAATTTAATTATATTTATTAGTGCTATTTTATAGAGAGTATATGGTAATGTATAAGGTATTAGGACCTAAAGAAAAATAAAAAATTAAACAATACGGATCTCATGCAAGTTTTGAGATATGTTTGAGGTTATACTTTCCTTATCTTATGAGTGTAGGTTTCATGAAATTTAGAACAAAAACCTATTCTAAGATATATAGTAGCATCCCGAAATCTTGCTAATCATATAAGTTTCAATAGATTCCGATGTTGAACTCTAAATAAAATTTATTGATCTAATTTGATATAGAAATGATTAAAACATTTTTTCTATTTCGATGAATCTAAACACTTCAATTCAAGCTTCAAAGCAAGTAAACCAAATCAATGAGTAATCCATTATCTACAGGAACTCAATCAAAACAACAGGCCAGTTATAGTGGCTCCAAAACTCGGGAGATATAAGCTTCCTCCTTAAGGTTCATCAAATCAAAATATAATATATTTCGAATATCAGAAGGAGGAATATACAAGTAAAACTTAAATCTATTTGGTAATCAAGTCCTAGCTTTGCAAGGGAATCTGCCGCCTTGTTACCATCCACGGAGTTCTGCAGAGTATAGAATTAGATATCAGCTGACATCCTACTTGAGTCCTAAAAGATTCTTTAAAAATGTAAACTGCCTTTAACGTTAATTACTTAATAATTCTTCAAAATGTTGAAGCCTTTAATTACGACTTAAATATATCTTCAAAATTGTTCACCATTCAAGTGACATAAATTAAAAAAGAAAAAAAAAATTCAGAAAGCATAATCGCATATTAGAAAAAAGGGTTATATACTTCTCACGACTTTATACCTAAAATATATGTAGTAACTTGTCAATTAGATCCAGCTAATATTCGCAAAGGATGATATCAGAGCTGTAAATCGTGTCTTCGCCTAAGACATGCCCAATCCAGGGAAAAAAGATACACATATTTAATCGGTTTTAATGTGGTAAGTAAGATTATATGAAAATTTAACACTTTATTCATCATTGAAAAAATAAAATAAATACTCATATATTTAGCAAATATTATTTATACTTATCTACCTGCTGAAATCCATGTGGCGTATAAAGCTATTTATGTGCTTTGTTATCGGCCAGACTTGACCAATTAAACCAATGATGTAGTTGGAAATTGCTTTTAGGAAATCGGTGGATGGTCAGCCACAAGCTTTTTGATTAATTAGCGGTGGATTAGTGGATTTCCATTTTCAATGAGCGACAGCTAATAAGTAATGAAGGATGGATATAGCATCTTCTTCTTCTTCTTCTTTTTTTTCTTTTTCGTTTTGAGAAAATACTGAAAATGAAAGACGATAATTTTATTAAAAATGAAAGTGGAAAGGATGAATGTACGATTAAAAAAAGGTGACTTTTACCCCCTCATTTCTTTCACCACGCTTTTAAATAAATACGAAAATAGGGCAAAACCATTCTTATATATGCACTTTATATAAAACATGTATAAGAATGTTCCTTGGCCCATAGTTGTTGAAAAAATATATGTCGTTGTCGCAGGTCGCCTGATTTACTCGCCGATGCTTCCATGATGCGCAAACCTCTTGACTTCAAAAAGCCGTCAAAATGTTTATAAATAAAGCCGTCAAAAAATATATGTATCATATATATAATTTGAAAACGTATTTCAAAGTAATGTTAGACTTAGTTAAGTGATTAGGTTTATGGCTTTATAAAGATAGAATATATGCACGGTATATGTATTATCTTTATCATAAATACCTTATCATTGAAAACATCACTCATGGTAATAATAATTTCTATAACCTATCATTTTGTATGTGCACTTACTACATGATAACTACCTCGAGTGTTGGAGTATACGGGATTCTATTTATTCATTTACACTCAAATAAAACATTTACATTCCATTTACTTCACTATATGAAACTAAGGGCGAATTGAATTGTAATTTAATGGGAATGTAATAGAATTGTAATAACTATTATATTTCTATTACATTGTTTAGTTGGCATCAATAAAAAAATAATGAATTAATTAGTGATAAAAGTAAAATATCTGTTATGCTCTTAATAAAAACAAATATTTATTATATTATATAATAGATGTACTAGTTGTGGTGTTTCCAATATAGAGGCACTCATGAGAAGATCACAAAAAACCCATTAAATAGCAATTCATGAAGGTGGAGACATGAATTACTATTAATTATTTTGCGTAATAGCAATTCATATAAAATGGGAATATAATAGCCATTCCTTCGAATTGAACATGCAATTAGAAGTAATAAGTATGAAAATATAAATAATTATTCCAAAATAAAAACAGCTATTCAGGATTACAAAAAATGGGTATCCCCTACCAAGTAATAAGATTAGGAAACATTTTTTTTTTTTATCCCTCAAGTAATATTCAAGAAAAATTACAATTTGATTTCAACTATTAAGTAAAACTTTAACCTCTCATCTCACAATTTATGTCACACAAATTTGACTCTGAAACTAAACCTATCTTGTAAAATTCTTAAGAGAAACACTCTTGTAATTTTCTTGAGAGAAACCTATCTTGTAAGAAGGGCTGTAAAGTTGGGGGTAGGGGAGTAGGTGTTGTACAAACCACAACTCTATGAGATTCTCTCTCCTATCATGCAACACATAAATACAACCAAGAAATCAAACCACAACTCAATGAGATTTTCTCTCATATCATGCAACACACAAATACAACCAAGTTATCAATCAAAGGATGAATGCATGAAGTTCAACAATACAATGGCATATACAGTCAACCAAAAACCATATATGGTCGAGAGTATAATTCCCTTTCCTTGACCTTGGGTTGGGAAGTCCTAACCACTCACATTCACAAGAACAAAACCTTACTATTAGTCGTGGGTGCTACTATTCTCATGTTATCTTTTAATAAAACAAAATATCGCCCAAATACTAATGAGCATATGCAAAAAATAAAGAGATGTAACTATGTGGAGCCCTTGTAGTTTCGACCATGTTGAGATGTACTATGAGAGGTAAGGAATCTTATACAAATTTCAATTTTGGTTATTGGAATTGAAAATTATAACTATCGTGTGCGCTTCAAGATTCGAAATTTTGAGAAGGGCATAGCGAGGAAGGGACTCAAAGGTTTAAGGATGCAACCTATAGGAAATTTGATGTAAGTATGAAAATCTTTGTAATGTATATGTAATTACGTGTTTTAGGGATTTAGTCATATTTAGGGATAAAGGAAATGAGTTTATGAGAATTTGGAATAAAGAAACTAGGGTTTGTGAAATTGGCCGAGAGATACACGACCTCTCAACATGGTTGTGTTTCGATCGTGTTGAAATGAGAGAAACACGACCTCCCAACATGGCCGTATTTTGACCGTGTTGAAGCCAAACCTCACCGAGAGATATACAACCCCTAACATGATCATTTACTAGCCCGTGTTGAGCAATACGACCTCTAACATGGCCGTGTTGAATAAAACATAATGTAATTATATATTCATTTAACTTTAAATTAAGCTAATTTCCATGCAACCTAAATAGCTAGTAAGGCTTTAGAGAAATTAAATTAATAGGATTAAGAAAGTTAAGAATTGATATTAGTCTTAGATTAAGTATTAAGAAGAGCTTGTTGATGGTGTACAAATTTGAATTTAGCTTAAGTCCAAGACCGGAAGTGCTTAAGGCTAGGATTCAAGGTATGTGTAACTTGTGTGATGTTTTGTTCTTGCTTAAGTTAGTATATGTGTTGAAATTGATTAAGTTAAATGATTTGGCTTAAGCGTTTATGTTGTATAATGTATGTGCTTGGCTTAGCCTAGGAGCCTGTAGTGGCAGATCTCTATGGAGCACCCCAATGATCCTTGTGACACATTATCTTTAGTGGAGTCGTGTTTGGAAATGATTTGGGTTGAGTGTTAGTTAAGAGGTTTAAGTGAACATGAGTGTGGGGCTCGTAGTGGCAGTTCCCATCACTAAATCATGTTTCGGTGTGTTAATTGTATTAAAGGAGTCATGAGTATCCTGTTGCTGCTTGTGGACTTAAATTGTATTATGAAACTGTTGTCTCTATTTAAGTATTGCATGATGTGTGTGATATTTGTTCATGTTTATTCATGCGTATATGTTTGTGTTATATGTACTAGGCATTAGCTCACCTTTCGGGGAATATTTTTAGATGTAGGTATTGAGAGAGATGATAACCCAAAAGATAACTTGGGTTTGGGTGAACCACAAAGAGAGGAAGATAAATATTACCATTACTATTATGGTGATTAGGATTTGGGAGAATTATGTTATTTGACTATAATAGACATTGTCTTTTGAATAATGTTATTTTAGTATTCAAAGACTTTTGCTACATTAGATGTTTTATATGGATTTATGAAATTTATTTTGAAGTTGTAGAATTTGTTGAATGCTTTTATATAGGAGTTACAGGTTAAAAAGTATCGGAGTTGATTTAGAGTCTTAATGTGTTCTTGGGAGATAAGGACACGTGGTGAGTAGTAACGCGGCTAAGGGTTTCAGGGCATTATAGCTAAGGTGATATAAGAGCTTTAGGTTTATGATATTTAGGGGCTTAGGTTTAAATCTATGGAGAATAGTTTATGATCTTTAGGACTTAAGTTTTGATCTATAAAGCGTAGGTCGTTGATCCTAAAGAGCTTAAGTAATGATCTTTAGAACTAAGTCATAATCAATAAATATAAGTTTTAAACAATAGAGTATAAGATATGATCGTTAGAGGAGTTAAGCACTTGATCTGTAAGATGGTGAAACAAGAAGAGAGTGGATAAAATATGAGATGTTTACTTAATTATTTAATTATTTTCTGATATGATTACTTTACTTGCATTCTTCTAACTGCTAAGTTATATATATGAGTAAACCTATGTGTAGAGGTATATGTGTATATACTTACACACTATGACATTAACCATGACTAATATTAATTTAAGTAGATTCAGTTGTCTATTCTTAAGCAGAATGCCTCTAAGAAGAATCACTGGATCAGGACCTGGAAGGGGTGCTAGACGTGATAACCCCAATGAGGAGGAAGTTTAGAATCCATAGCCACAAGGGGAAAGATGTTAGATGGTTGAAGAGATAGTTTAGCTATTGTATACTGTAAACCACCTGGTGGGACTATTGGCACAGCAACACCAAGCCCCCGGTGTCCCATAGCATAAGAATGCTAATGAACCCATCGGCTTTGATAGATTCATAAGAGTAGCTAAAGAATTTAACCCCAAAGTGGATGACCCAATCGAGGCTGAGAATTTGGTACAAGAAATTGAGAAACATTTGCTCCCTTTTAGATACCAGAAGATAGGAAGGTAAATTATGCTGCATTCACGCTGAAGGGAGTTGCAGCAAAATGGTGGGCCTCAGTTCCTAGACTTGTGGAGGAATGCATGAATTGGGCTGTATTTAAGGAGTTGTTTTATTAGAGATATTTCCCCAGTAGCTTCAGGGATAGGATAGAGAATGAGTACTATAACTGTGAACAAGAGGACCAAATATTTGAAGAGTATGAGGTAGAGCTGAATTGCCTCATCCAGTTTCTTCGTGAAAATGTCTGTAATGATGATAGGTTATGAGCCATGAGATTCCTAAGAGGCTTGGACTTGGACCTACAACTTGCAGTTAGGGCCTCTCAACTAAATACATATATTGAAATGGTGGATAAGGCTAAGTATCTCGTGTAGAATAAGAAGATCATTAAAGAATAGAGGAGCCGTAAAGCAACAATTACTTTGAGAAAAAGACTTGCCTCGAGTGGAATGGGGCAAGATAGAGGCAAAAGATGTTATGTGCAGCAAAGCAAAACACAGAGTACTGTAGCCCCTCCTCTCCATATCAGATAAGGGCCTTTAGCACTTCCTGCAGTAGGATCAAATACTAAATGTATCAAATGTTATGGGCTTCATGAGTTGAGAGAGTGTAGATGGCCAGAAAGCTAAATGTTTCTCTGGTGGGAAGATGGGACACATTAGTAGGCATTGCATTAAGAGGTTAGTCTCATTAATCTTTTGCCATGTGTGCAATCGGAGGGGACACAAGTTAGTCAACTGTCTCAAGGATAAATAAAAAATCAGGTAGGCCCAGTCTAATAAGAAGCTAGACCTCCAATGAGAGGACAATAAGGTAGACCATAGGCAGGGGGTCTTAGACAAAGAGTTCTTACCAAAGTATTTGCCATTCCCTAGCAGTAGCACCAAGATATTCCTTATGTAGATAACATTGTAGGTATGCTTCCAATACACTCCTACAATGCATACGTGCTGTTTAACATTGGTGCTTCTATATCTTGTGCATTTAAGAATTTTGTATGTACATGTGCTTTGAATGTTGAAAACATGAATGACTGTCTAGTTGTTAGTATTTCCTTTGGAGTAAGAAGAAGAATAAGTAGAATATGCAGAGGAGTGAGAATAGAAATACATGGTAGGGTGATGCCAGCAGACCTCCTAGTATTGGAGATGATAGAATTTAACATTACTTGGGTGTCAACTGGCTATCAAAATATTATGCCACCATTGACCGTTACAACATGTTGGTGCAGTTTAATATACTAGGGGATGGATATTTTGATCACAAGTTAAAAGTGCAAAGACCCACTAGACTGCCCACTTATGAGATGTAGGGGAAAAAATGTACTAGCAACTATATCTGTTGAAGCCAGTGAAGAAGTTAAGATGGAAGGAGTATTGATAGTGAAGGAATTTCTTAATGTGTTTCCAAAAGATCTTCTTGGTTTACCCCCAACTAGGGAAATTGAATTCAACATTGACTTGGTATAGGGCATAGTACCTATATTAAAATTAGTCTACATGATCGTACCAGTGGAATTGGAAGAACTAAGAAAACAGTTACAAGAACTACAAGATAAGGGTTTTATAAGACCCAATGTCTCTCTGTAGGGTGCATCGATCCTATTTGTAAAGAAGAAGGATGAAAGCATGGGGCTCTATATAGATTACAGAGAGTTAAACAAGGTTACAATAGAGAACAAGTATCATCTTCCCAAGATAGATGACCTATTTGATCAATTTTAGGGAGCTCAGGTGTTCTCCAAAGTAGACTTGAGATCAGGCTATCATTAACTAAGAATCAAAGAAGAGGACATCCAGAAAACAATATTCAGGACTAGATATGAGCACTACAAATTTCTAGTAATGCCCTTTGGACTAACAAATGCACTAGCTGCATTCATGGATTTAATGAACAGAGTATTAAGGGATTTTCTAGATAAATTTGTAATCGTTTTTATAGATGATATCTTGATATACTTTAAAAGCACTAAAGAGTATGAAGAGCACTTGAGACTGGTATTGGGTAGGTTATAAGAAGAGAAGTTGTATGCCAAATTTAGTAAATGTGAATTTGGTTGGAACAAGTAGTCTTCTTAGGTCATGTGGTTAATAGAGATAGGATATCTATGGACCTAGAAAAAGTGAGAGCAGTTATGGATTGGCACCAACCGAAGACAATTACAGAGGTAAGAAGCTTCTTGGGTCTATCAAGCTATTATAGGAGATTTATAGAAGGGTTTTCTAAAATAGCAACTCCTCTCACTAGATTAACAAAGAAGAATGTGAAATTCGAATGGGATGACAGATGTGAAGCCAGTTTTCAAATGCTTAAAGAGAAACTTGTGTCAGCACTAGTTTTGACTTTACCCAAGAGTGGAGAAGAGTTTACAGTGTATAATGATGCCTTAATTCAAGGGTTAAGGTATGTATTAATGTAAGGTAGTCAAGTAATAGCTTATGCGTCTCGACAATTGAAGCCACATGAAAAGAACTACCCAACTCATGACTTAGAATTGGCAACTGTAATACTAGCTTTAAAGCTATGGAAGCATTACTTATATGGAGAAAGGTGCAAAATCTTCACTAACTACAGAAGCTTAAAGTACATATTTACACAAAAAGAGTTGAATATGGGACAGAGGAGGTGGTTAGAGCTAATCAAGGATTTCGACCTAGAGATACAATACCATATAAGAAAAGCCAATGTGGTGGCAGATGCCTTTAGTAGAAAGGAATAAGGCAATGTAACCACTCTCATTACTTCGTAGAAGGAGTTATTAGAAGACATGTGTAAATTAGATCTAGAAGTTTTAACACAAGAAGTGGGAGCAAAAATAGCTACCTTAAGGATACAACCAACAATAATGGATAAGATTAAAGTTGGTCAAATAGAAGATAAAGATATCCAAGAGATCAAGAGCAGAATGGAACAAGGCAAGGCACCAAAATTTAACTTGGGTGCAAAAGAGACCTTAAGATGCAAAACGAGAATATGTGTACCAAAGGATGTAGAATTGAAGAGAGAGATATTGAAAGAGGTACATTACTCTGTCTACACAATACACTGTAAAAGTACCAAAATGTACAAAGACATGAAGAGTTGCTATTGGTGGAGAAATATGAAAAGGGAAATAGCTAAATATGTAACCAGATGCCTCACATGCCAGCATATTATAATAGAACATCAGAGACTGTCTGGAGAATTATAGCCTCTTCCAGTATTGGAGTAGAAATGAGAGCATGTGACAATGGACTTTGTTACAACCCTCCCGAACATAAAGGAGAAGCAGGATGCAGTTTGGGTTATAGTGAACAAACTAACCGAGTTTGCTCATTTTATACCCGTTAGAGTAGGGTACAAATTGGAGAAACTAGCTCAAATATACATACAGGAGATAATCAGGTTGCATGGAGTTTTAGTGAACATCACTTCTGATAGAGACACAAGGTTTGTGAGAAGATTCTGGAGCAGCCTACATAAAGCATTGGAGACTAAACTACAATTCAACATAGCATTCCACCTACAGACATATGGTTAGTCTGAAAGGACTATACAAATACTAGAAGATTTTGCTTAGGGCATGTGTGTTAGATTTTGGAGGAAATTGGAATAAGCATATACCTCTGGTGGAGTTTTCCTCTAATAATAGTTACTAGGTAACCATTCAAATGGCTCCATATGAAGCTCTTTATGGAAGAAGGTGTAGATCCCCACTACACTGGGATAAAGTGGGAAAAAGACAAATGATGGGGCCGGAGTTAGTATAAGAAGCAATAGACAAGGTGAAACTTATTAGACAAAGAATTTAGATAGCCTATTTTTGACAAAAGAGCTATGCAAACAAGAGAAGATGCCCTTTGGAATTTCAAGTGAGAGATAAGGTATTGTTGAGGATATCTCCAACAAAAGGTGTAATCAGATTCGGGTTAAGAGGGAAGCTAAACCTATGGTATATAAGCTCATTTGAGATCTTGGAAAGAATAGGTATGGTGGCTTATAGGTTAGCTCTTCCACTAAATTTAGTTAGAGTACATGATGTATTCCATGCATCCATGCTAAGGAAGTATGTACCTGCCTCAGATCAGATAGAGGCTTTAGAACTATTGAATGTGTAGCCAAACTTAACATCTATGGTAAGGATAATTAGAATTTTGGATACTAAGGAACAAGTATTAAGACGAAAAGCAATCCCTTATGTTAAAGCGTAGTAGACTAACCAAACAATAATGGAAGTGACATGGGAATGGGAAGCAGAAATGAGGAAGAAGTACCCCAAACTCTTCCAGAATTAGGTACTTTCGAGAACGAAAGTTTTTATAAGAGGGAGGGAATGTAATACTTGAATTTTTATTTATTTTGATATATATATATAGTCACAAAGAGCTAAGGATAAGGACGAGAATTTTATAAAATTTGAGGGGTAATTTAGACATTTCACACCAAAGGTATAAATACCCTAAATTAACCTAGAGAGCCTCCTTTGTCATTTTGTGTAGTAAAATAAAAAACCATAAAGGATAAATTCTCTCTACAAGAACCTTAAGACGATGAAAGGAAACGATGCGACCTAATTCCAAGTATAAGAGGTAAGGAATCTTATACAAATTTCAATTTCGGTTATTGGAATTGGAACTAATGAGTCTCGTGTGCGCTTTAGGATTTGAAATTTTGAGAAGGGTACAACGGGGAAGGGACTCAAAGGTTTACGGATTCAACTCATAGGAAATTTAATGTAAGTACGAAAATCCCTGTAATATATATGTAATTACGTGTTTTAGGGATCTAATTAAGTCTAAGGATAAAGAGAAACGAGTTTAGGAGAATTTGGAATAAAGGAACTAGGGTTCGTAGAATTGGCTGAGAGTTACACGACCTCCCAACATGGTTGTGTTTCGACTATGTTGAATAAAGGGAAACACGACCTCTCAACACGGTCGTGTTTTGACCGTGTTAAATCAAGAGAAACACGACCTTCCAACACGGTCGTGTTTTAACCGTGTTGAAGCTAAACCTCACCGATAGATACACGACCCCTAACATGATATTATACTAGCCTGTGTTAAGCAACAGAATCTCTAACATGGCCATGTTAAATAAAACATAATGTAATTTTATATTCATTTAACTTTAAATTAAGCTAATTTCTATACGACCTAGATAATTAGTAAGGCTTTAGAAAAATTAAATGAATAGGATTCAGAAAGTTAAGAATTGATATTAGTCTTACATCAAGTACTAAGAAGAGCTTGTTGATGGTGTACAGATTTCAATTTAGCTTAAATCCATGACCAGAAGTGCTTAAGGCTAAGATTCAAGGTACATGTAACTTATGTGCTGTTTTGTGCTTACTTGAGTTAGTATATGTGTTTAAATTGATTAAGTTGAATGATTTGGCTTAAGTATTTAAGTTGTATGCTATATGTGCTTGGTTCGGCCTAAGGGCCCATAGTGATAGATCCTTTGGAAGCATCCCAATGATCCTTATGTGACATTGTCCCTAGTGGAGTTGTGCTTGGAAATGATTTGAGTTGAATGTTGGTTAAGAGGTTTAAGTGGACATGGGTGTGGAGCCCATAGTGACAGTTCCCATCACCAGGTTAAGTGTTTAAGTGAACATGGGTGTAGAGCTTGTAGTGGTAGTTCCCATCACTAAGTTTGAAGAATAAGGGATTATGAGTGTTGGGCCCGTAGTGGCAGTTCCTATCACTAAATCATGTTCTAGTGTGTTAAGGGGGTCGTGAGTATTCTATTGTTGCTTGTGGATATAAATTGTATTATGAAACGATTGTCTATATTTAAGTACTACATGATGTGTGTGATACTTGTTCTTGTTTATTCATGTATGTGTATTTGTGTTATACGTATTAGGCATTAGCTTACCTTTCAGGGAATATTTTTAGATGTTGGTGTTGAGAGAGATGATAACCTAGAAGATAACTTGGGTTTAGGTGAACCATAGAGAGAGGAAGATGAAGATTACCATTACTATCATGGTGATTAGGATTTAGGAGAATTATTTTGTTTGATTGTAATAGACATTATCTTTTGAAGAATGTTATTTTAGTGTTCAAAGACTTCTGCTGTATTAGATGTTTTATATGGATTTATGAAATTTATTTTGAAGTTATAGGATTTATTGAATGCTTTTATATAGGAGTTATGGGTAAAAAAGTATTAGAGTTGATTCAAAGCCTTAATGTGTTCTTGAAAGATAAGGATACGTGGCGAGCAATAACGCAGCCTAGGGTTTCGAGGTGTTACAAATGTAAATCACCCTATGGCCTCTACGTACCATCGTATAGTGTTGACAACCTTCAAATATGTAGATACTATGCCATGCATGTCTAGTTGATTACGCTGCTGAATATAATTAATAAATTTATATCTTAGGTGACTACCCAAATTTGCAAACAATCACAATCCTTATATATATCTACATGCAGCATATGTTTCACTCACATGGGCACATTATCATTTAAGATTAAGTTGCTTTACTTAATTGAGACAAATCAAACAAGCACAAGTAGAGTCCCATATCCCTAAACATTGTCCAATTTTTAATCATATTAACATACAAAAATAGGTACAATAAGCTACATACACAAGCAAGCATAATAATCATTGAGAGTAACTCACCTATCATTCGCACTTAATCATAGTAATCTTGGATAGGTAATCAACAGAGAAATCTTCAGCGTATGTATTGGCTAAGTAAATAACAAGTAATTAGATATCTAATAAATTGAACTTACGATTTGGTTTTTAACAATTAAGTTAACCTTGATTTTTAACAATTTTTAATCATTAGAGAAACAACTTTTTTCAAGAAAATTTACAATTTGATTTTTAACAATTAAGTAAAACTTGAACCTTTTATCTCACAATTTATGTTGTGCAAATTTGATCCCAAAACTAAACTAATCTTGTAAAATTTTTAAGAGTGTAAAGCCTAAATTTCAATTTTCCTTAATTTAATTCATAATAAACCATATGCCTATTCAATGTGAATCCTCGACATAGAATTAAGGAAAGCATTTTTTTTATATATATTTTTAAAAACTACTTGGGGTCGCCACTTGACTGGGGTTAGGAAAAAAAAAAAAAGATAAGTTAAAATCGATTAGGCAAACCGATTCTAACTTAGCTACTGGTCTACAATGAAAACATTTTGAAAAAAAAAAAAAAAACTAGAGTTTCAAGTTTGGGGACCAACCTATTAAAACTTAATGGTTACCACATAATTTTTCCAAGTTTAAATTTATTTTCCAAACAAAAGAAAAATGAAAGTAAGATGGACCTAATTATTATTTATAATTGAGGCCGTTTTGTAGGTGCTTCTATAGCTATTATTTGAAATCAAACTTGTCGTAGTTCACATAATCTAATTTCTAAATTATTATTCTATGTTGAATTTTATTTTAATACTTATATATATACATGTTTTATTATTTATATTATTACATTTTATCTATTTATTTATTTATAATTATTTTATTATATATATTTTTAAACGAAACTGAAAAAACAAAAATTAATGATTAAAGGGATTTTTTTTTTGAAAAAGTATAATTATTTTTATGTACATGTTTTGAAAAAGTAATGGCAAAAAGAAGAAAAAAAAGAACAAAAATAAAAAGAAAAAAGAAAAGCGAATAAACGACGAAAAGAGGAAGAAAAAACAAATAATAAAAAAATGAAAACAACCAACTCACGTGGGAGTTGTTGACGACTTCTGGACGTAGACGGGATTTCGGTTTGTTATCGGCAAACGGAGCAGACGAGTTCTTAGATGGTGTTTGCGTGCTTCTGGTGACAATCAAGAGGGTTGTGATGTCGGCTAGGGGTTTTAGAGGCTGATGAATCCAGTGGATGTGGTGACTTCACAGTAGATTACGACGGTGGTTGACTATGGTCCTGGCCGTCGGAGTGGGATTTGAATGGAGGGGGTTCAAGTGATTTTGAGCGGCTTTATGAGTGTGGATATTATCAAGCGGTTGGAACTTTACGAGTAGAATGGCGGCAATGGTTTGATTCAAGAACCATCAGGGGGGGAGAAAATTCTAGAAAGAGAGATAGAGAAAATGAATATTGAGCTTGAATGGAAGTGTCCCCCTCCCCCAAAAAGTAAGGCTTATTTATACTTTTATGGCTTGATTTGAAAATGGAAAATATCAACAAGCCATAAAATAGAGAATATCTTGAATTGGGTATTCGCTAGGAATATTCTTAAATTCATTTGAATTAGAGGAAAAAAATACGATTATATGTAATTATTGAGCAACTACTCTTGCTTAAAAATGAGTTAGGAAGCTTCAATTTTGTTTAAATCGAGCTAGATTTGTAAGAGTTATATCCACACAAGTTTTTTTTTCTTATTTTCCACTACCAGTTTGGCTAGGTAATTAAGTGTATTTGGATTGATTTTTTGTTCAGATACATAGTAAGCCATGTGATCTTTGTGATTTTACCATTAATTTGGTGGATTCACAAAGAAAAAGGGGGTAATAAATGGCTTGAAAGTGGCAATAAGAGAAAGTAAAAAACTGGAGTTGTAGAAGAAGAAGGTGAATAGTACTTAACCAATAGGCTTTTGACATGTGGCAAGTGCAAGAATTGAAAATTTTAAATGGGGCATTATGCCTACTACAACTTGAACCTATTACCGTAGGCCTTCACATGCATGCTCTGACCAACTAAGCTAATCGTTTTTTCTCCACTTTCATGACCATTCAACATTTGTCATTTTTTGCCAATGGGAACAGATTTCCACACTGCAAATTTGGTTCAGCTCAAAATTGGGCTCTATCCAATTGGTTTTGCAAAATTTTTTGAAAATAAAATCTAGTACACAAAATGCTAACAGTTTTACGAGCTTCTATTAATTACTCCTCTAGTTAATTTAATTGTTGATTTTATCATAAATTGGTTAATTTAAATCCAATCAAGGTATCATTTGAAACCATGATTAACTTAAATCAACTTCATTTTTATGATATAGAAATAATTAACCTAAATTACATTTAGAATATTGAATTCCTAAGCATTGAGTGACCTGCAAGGTGGTTGAGAAAATCGTAACTCAGTGAGATGTCATGGAACACACAAATACAACCAAGTTATCAAACCAAAACTCAGTGATATTCTCTCTCATATTATGCAACACACAAATATAACCAATTCATCAATCATTTAATGAATGCATGAAGTTCAATATATAAATACAACAAGGTATACAGCCAATCAGAAACCATATATGGTCAGGAGTATAATTCCCCCTCTTGACCTTTGGGAAGTCTTAACTACTCATATTTACATGAAAAAAACCTCAATATCAACCTTGGGTGCTACTATTCTCATGTTATCTTCTAATAAAACAACATCTCTCTCAAGTACTAGTGAGCATATGCAAAAAAAAAAAAATAATAATAAAGGGATGTAGCTATATGGAGCCCCTGCAGTCTACCACACTCCTAAGCAATGAATCTACACTAGGGTCTAATCAAAGGACAACACTTCCTGATACCACATAGTATCTAGAGGTCAAAGCATGGTAACTTCATGGGATGTAAACTACTTTATGGCCTCTATGTATCATCATTTAATGTTGATAGCCTTCAAATATGTAAATACTATCCCATTTATGTCCAGTTGATTACATTGCCAAGTATAATTAATAAATTTATATCTTTAGGTGACTACCCAAATTCGCAGATAATCACAATCTTTGTATATATCTACATGTAGCATACATTTCACTCACATAGGCACATCATCATTTGAGATTAAGTTGCTTTACTTAGTTAAGGCAAATCAAACAAGCACAAGCATAATCCCATATCTCTAAGCATTGTCCAATTTTTAATAATATTAACATACAAAACTAGGTGCACTAAGTTATACACACTGGCAAGTATAATAATAATTGAGAGTAACTTATCTATCAATCGCACTTAATCATAGTAATCTTTAGGTAGGTAATTAGTAAAGAAATCTTCAAATTATGTGTTACCTATGTAAATAACAAGTAATTAGGTATCTAGTAAATTGAACTTACTTAACTAAGTTTACTCTCCTCTCAATCTAACCCAATTTCAAAACATAATTTAATTATTTTTATTCCATCATCGACAAGGTTAATTTTAAAATTTTGATTAACTAAATAAATTAGTTTGTTGAATTAGGATTTATATTACTTAATTTGGTTTAGGTTTGAGTGCTGGTTGTTTGACCCAATTAAGTCTTTCCAAGGTTATTTCCTAAATTTTTATTTAGAGAAAATTACTTGCAAAAGAATCAATGTTCAAGGTTAAGATTAAATAGATGATCAAATTTTCAAATAGTTAAAATACAAAATTAATGTTATGATAAATGATTTAAATAAAGTATTGAACTTTTAAATAATTAAAATGGATATCAAAGTTATAATAACTTATTCAAATAGAGAATTAAAACCCTAATTTTTACATAGTTTTAGTCTTTTATTTGAACAACTCATCATAATATTAATAATTTATTTTAATCACTTAAAAGTGTGATTATTTATTTGAGCCACTTGTATAATATTGATTTTTTATTTTAATAACTTAAAAATTTAATTCTCTATTTGAATTTGATTTCGAATGCAGATGCTTTCATATGTTAACTTTAGTATAATCATGGAATTTGGAAGTTGTAGCCGTTTACTCTTTTTTGGAATTAGCAACATGTAAGTATGCCTATTTTATTTTGGTTTCTCTTTGATAGTCCATTAACATATTTAACTTGAAAGGAGAAAAAAAAAATTAACATTCATGTATATGTCTTCTTCTAATTAGTTTTAGCATGCATGTTTATTACATTGTTTTGTCCAATTTTGTATTTTACAGAATTTATTATATTATTTTTTGGACCCTTATCAATTTATAATTCTATATATGTGTGTTTGTATGTATATATTATACAGTTTTGTTCTTCTATTTTAGGCTTTCCATTTACCTTGTGGGTGCGAAATTTGCTTAATGGAATTATTATTATGGAAACCTATCACTACATGAAGCTTTCGACAAAACATGTTGGTGTGCATATTTGCTATTTTATTTTTTAATAACTTTTATTTGTCTTAATATTTCATGATCCAACAATGAAATAGTTTAACTTTTAATTACAATTTATTATTATTATTATTATTATTACTGCTACTATACACACAAGCATGTGCTTTACTACATATATTATTTATTGTAAGTGCAGGTTGCTAACAAAAAGAAAAAAATGTTGCTTAAGATGGGGACCAGCTTGTTACCTTTATACATGGGGGGACTCGTGGCCTTTAATCCAATATTGTCGTCAAATGTTGAGATGAAAAAGGAGGAAGGGAAATGGAATAGCTACTGGGTTTTTTCTGCTATTACATGACAGGGGAGAAAGAAAAGGGAAAGTAATTGTTGTGATTTGGAAATGGGGAGTTTTAATATATGGAGAGGTGATTGGGCTACAGATGGGATAAGGGAGGATGGCCTTTGAGAAGATAAATTGCAGCTTAGGTCATTAATTCTAAAGATTAGTTATAGATTCGCAATGATTAAAATAAGATATTATAACAAGTTGGCAAAGTAACTCGTTAAAAGTATCGACTTGCCCTCTAAGTTGGATGACAAATTTTATTATTATTTTTCTTCTGGGCTGAGCTTGGTGTGGGTTTCTATTGTTTGGTTTCAATTTGTGCTAGGCTTAAACATGTGAAGCCCTTTTACTTCCTTCATTCACGTGGAATCTTTGATGGGTTAAGCTTTGTTGTTAATTTCATTAACTTTTAATTTAATATTTAGGTCAATCCCATAATAGTAATAGTAAATTAGAATAGAGTGAATGTAAAATAAAATTAGTAGAATATTACATTTAATAATTTCTCTAAATATGTGATTATCTCTTATACATGATCAATACTAAATTTTTAAAATTTATATTTTATTCTTTCAGTTTTGAACGTGTTTAATTATTCCCCTAAGTTCATCTATTTAACCATTTGTATAATTTATGGTTCAATATCTTCATCAATTAGCTTGTATAAATTTTCTTTCTATTGACTCATATTTTCATTAGTAATTCGTTTATTCTTACTCATTATTCTCAACTCTATAATATGAACAACATTATATTTGTTGTTTATCTCTTCTAAAAATTTTAGTTGTCACATCCATAATTTTTTATATTTACTCCTTTTATTCTTATTCATTTATCACAATGTCCTGCTATGAATGACCAAAATTGAAACATCCCACCGTCTAGGTGTCTACTTAACCTATTATCCACCTATATTATTCAAACCTAGTATCCAAAAGATAAGACGTTATGCCATTCCTAAAATAGGAACAAGGCTCACGTGGAAAAAAGAAAGAAAGAAAAAGAAACAGAATTTCAATATGTATCTACTTCCATAATTGCATTCGCTTCAAGCCTAAACAATACCTTAAAAAAAGTTAGCCTATCGAAGTTCAAAATACAATGACTAAATGCTTTCACCTATAAGAACCATCCACCTAATTTCATAACTAAGAATCAACTTCTCAATCCCCTTAAATATGGATTGAATAATATATAAACCATTTCAATCAACTATTCTTATATAAAATAACCAACTCAAAAAACCTTGGAGTATAATATCATTCAATACCATCTATCTCAAGTCATTAATAATCACATCTCACCTAAGCAACATAACTTGCTTCATAAATAAAGCAAATCCACTATTAAACTTGACCCAGCATATCTCAACTAGCACTTTTTGATTCATTTAAAATTATTTGTGTGAACTGCTCACTTGCAACTTTTCCCTTTTATTTCAATGCTACAAGTATACTACTCATCTAATGTATCATTATCTGCATCATTCCAACTTTTGCTATATCTTCTCAATGGACCAAGTCTATTGACCATTTTGCTTACCTAACAAATCTGGTCTAGGAAGTAGAATGGAATTACCTATATTATACATTACAACATCACAACTTGAAAGTTACAACATCTTCTATATTTATGCTCATATACAAACATCATCCTTTAATATATACCTTTACGCATTAAAATTACCTAAACTTGATGTATATTAAGACAAGCAGGTTATTAATGGATATCACAATAAAATACTCTAAAAGTGGCTTCTTGTGCTCTCTATTTCCCAAAAACCCAACCAACCCTTCTAGTCTAAACTTTATCACTTGAGGTTAGCAAACAAAACAAACCCTTCAGCTTAAGTTCAAGTTAAGTGAGTAACATAAAACAAAACATAACAAAAGAAAATATTATATTAAATTAGCTTATTAAACATAGTTCAAATATCATTAGGGCATATCATGCTATCATGCAAAAGTAAATGCAAATGCAAGGGTGCTACCATATTCTACTTGATACCAATATTAGGACTTTCCATTACTCATTAGAACCATGCCCCCTTTCTAAGTGCCTTCCACTTTAAGCACTAAATCATGCCCTTTTTTTTAATAGTAGAAACTTTACTTTTACACCACACTGGCACATAAAAGTGTTCTCACCATATGGGCATACTCTAATGTTACCACCACAGGGAAACCGCTATCATATCCACCACAAAGGCATGCTTCAACATTTTACAACATGAAGTCACACTTATACATTCTTACCACAAAGGCACTCTTATTATCCATATCCATCTAATAACCTCAACACTATTCCACATCATATGCACCTAAGATCTACGAGCTATTTTTTTTTTCTTTTCTCCTTAGGAACCTATTACCCTAAGAAATTCTTAAGCCCATATGATGACATGATATGACAAACTATGGTATGTGTGCCAAAACATTTAACAATATGCATTCCAATCTAGTCATATCAAAATACCATTCAAACGAGCAATATATTAACAATAACTTAATTAAGCTATAACACTAACTCCAAAGAATAAAGTGATTACATTCAGCAATGAATTCATCATAATATGATTTTAAGAAGCACTATAATGATATCATCAATCAAACTTCACATTTAATGAACAATCAACCAAGTATCCTGCTGTGATATTCACTTAAGGGAGCCATAATGATACAGACACAGATGAGTGGTCTATATTATTCCAATCACTATGTAACATAAACCATCAACAAGGGGTAGGGTAGTCACCTAGCCTTAAATGATCCTCCCAATCAACGAGCTTGCTTCACCTATCACATATGCATAAGTTCGAAGTCATTTTCTTGTACACAAGTATGTGTAGTATAAGCTTACCACTTCTTCAGTACTCTTTTTTATACTATTAAATTCTAAGAGCCATATCATATTCATTTCTTATCCAACGTGAATGTTTTTATTTAAAATTAATGACCTCCTTCCCTTCAAACATTGCATTGTTTTATAATTGTTACTTTAGGTGTAGTAAATTTGAATCTAAACATGTGTAGCGAAAGTGTAACTAATGAATATGAATATAATATATATATATTATATATATATATATATATATATATATATAAATATAACATACTTTGTGAGGACCTAGGCTTAACTAGTTACATTGTAATAGTGTATACATAATGTAAAATGAATATATATATATATATATAAATTTATATTTATACGATGTAGGCATGAACAGACATATATATACATGTAAGGAACACGTATATAAATATAAATATGTATATAATTATAATTATAATTATACTAAAAATGATATACATATGTATATATATATGCATACATATACCTATCTAAGTATATATATATATAGTATTTGGAAAACTAATAAATAAATAGAAAAACAAAAAAAAATAACAAAATAATATACAATAAATTGGTCAGTTATTTAAGGGTAAATTAGCAATATAATAAGGCAAAAGTGGGCATTAGAGAGAGAGAGAGAGAGAGAGACATAAAAAATTTCAAATTTTTGAAACCTATAACTTTCTCCATTTAATCCGAATTTTCTAGGAAAATTACAATTGAAAATTTCAACATGCAATTATTAGGGGATGATGAAGAATAAGATTGAAGTAGGACGCAATAAGAAATTGAAGAAAAATCATAATTAAACAAGGAAGGATTTGGTCTGTTCGGTTGAAGGGGTTAAGGTGGAGCTATTACTAGGCTAAGCTAGGGTTAAGGGTTTGGGTGGAGAAGGATTCCAGCCAACATAGTGGTGGTCGGTGTTGGTAGCCAGAGGCTAGTAAACGGAGCTACCCTTGGTAACACTCGAAACTTCCTATTTTTGTTAAAAATATC